>JAANDH010000085.1:0-37834 GCA_011799765.1 Nymphaea thermarum | reverse complement strand
TTTTAGAAATATGAGATTTGAATCAATTAGTTATTGGCTATTGGTTGAATAGTGCTACTTGCTACTCTTTAACTTGCATCTTAGACAGATGCCTTTACTGCTTTACATTTAGAAATGCTAAATGACTTCTGTCTGCTGGAAACGGACAACCCATTAGCATTGCATAACAAACTTGTGAGTCTAGTAAAAAATGGATTTTTACTCCCAAGGTGCTTTAACAGGAATATGTACTAGAGTGTAAAACACTTCTTCGTTCACTGTTTATAGAAGAAAATAGGAAGTTGCATAGAAAATGAAACCACACAACTGGCCAAACAGTACAAAAGGAGATATTCTCCGATGTAACAGTTATTTTAAAGGATTCTGTCTTGATGATTTTACAAACAATATATACATCTCAATGATAATGTGGAACAAGGTCAAACTTTTCACTATACATATAAGCGACTGACTGGAGGTGATATTTCAACTGTGGTTGTAATTTTGGACTTCATGCCCTTTTTTACGGATATATTGGAGGCCTTAAATTTTGACACTTTGTGCAATAAAGACACAAAGTACATGAACTATAAAGTCAAATACAGATGTTCCTTGTACATCAGACAGAATTTTTAATTGAACAATTTTCTAAGCAAGTAAGAGTTTTGATTTCTCCAAAGAACATCTGAAGTAAACAATCATTTAATATTGGAAACAAACAGCAGGGACATCAATAATAGCAAAATGGTGTCAGACTTGTCACTATAATGCTGTTGTAAAGTCAAATTGGAAAAGCTGTGTACTGAGACATTTTGAAACTCAAGTTATGGTGTTTGTCAACTCCAACCATAAGGCAAAAGACCTGAGACATGGCTAACATTCTGCCAGTAACATTTTAGTTCAATTCCAGTGTGAAACCTTTCTCCTAAAGAATGCATTTGCAAATTTCATAGACATGAACCAAATTTATGGAAAAGAGACCAGTAACTCCTAGATTCAAGTATCTATACACATGTCATTTAGAGATCAGAATAATAAATGCCAAGTAAGAGATTCGAAAGCAAGCTTCTCTTTTTAAGAGGCCAAAGTACCTTGTAGTCTTGCATAAATTCATAATGAAGAACAGTCTCAGGCTCTCTGCTTGCAGCTTGTAGAAATTTTTGCAGCCCTTCACGGGTTCCATTGTCAACTAGAAGCAGAAAATTTTTGTTCAGAATAGAATTGTCTCCAGAAAAGTTTCATTAAGGATAAGGCTTTGTAAGATGTAATGACTCAACAGATGGCATTGGAGCCACTTCCAAGTGACACTTGGTCAATCTGTTGAAAGTCACTCACATGATCCAACCAATCTTTAACTATTATGCTCCACTCTAGAACAACTATTGGCTCAGCAAATTGGTTAGACAAAGCAATAGTGAACTTGATTACACAAAATAATCCAACTCCTGGCTACATTGTAGAGTGACTCCTCACTCACCACAGTTGGTGCCGAGTACATAAAGCTTGTCTAAGTTCAAATGGTGCTCTACTGATCGCAATGCTGCAGTTTCAGAAATGACTCTGCATTACAATAATAGAAGTTACAAGGAATCACAATTTATGCATACAAGTAGCAGGTAGGAAGATAGAAAACCTTGTACTTGGCAACCCACACCACAGAAAAGTAGACGTTTCACACCTGCTGCCTATACAGCAAATACATCAAAGCAGTTAATGTCACTCTCTAGGGAAAAAGCAAAGGAGAAGAAAATGGAAAGAATGCACATGAACTCAACAAGAACAGCAGACACTAATTTTTATCTGAAATTATTTAAACAAAATAAAAGACTGTTGAATGTTGAATCAAGGACCTCAAACACCTCAAACAGGCAATGCCTTATGAGAAAATGAGAAATAAAATTCAACATCAACAATAGCAATGATCGTTATGTTTTATCAGAACAGTCACCTCAACTAGGGCAAGGGTGTCCAGATTGGGAGATAATGTTGGCTTGACTCCTTTTGCTGCAAGAACTTCATCAGGTGTCCTATATTTGAAAACAGTGAAACCATTGCACAATGGTTAAGCACGTTTAATAAAATGTTAAGCCACATTGTAATAAAATCAAAGAATATGAAAAAGGTTGCTTGTAATCTAGACAACTAGTAGCCAGAAAACTAGCAGCATAAAACTCCAATAAAGTTGTGATAAACTACCTGGCTAAAATGGGCCTCGGGCTCAATCTATCATCTGGGTCACTGCATCAAGTTGAAGTACCAAGTCATATCTCCAATACTAACAGAAGAACCAAAAGAAGGTCCAAAAAACGGTTACTCCTGAATGAACTTAATTCTTTGTATGCATACCTCTGCACACAAATTACAGCATCAACCAGATTTGCTTTCAACATTTCAATTGCAATTGTTGTGACAATGCCAGTCCATTGGGCTCCTGCATAACCGTCAACAGAAGCCAATTCTAGTGAACGATGATAGGAAAAAAACAATTAACTTATTCATTAGAAATAGCTACGGCATTTTAATATAAATTATCTCTGCTTAAACATCAAAGTGATAAAATACCAAGACTGAATGCTTATCCTATTCCTCAAGCTTTATTGTGTGAAATAAGATCTAGTAGGAAGGACATAAAGTTACATATTTGTAACCAAAATGGCCCAAAATATTCTCCTTACATGCACTTGATATGGTCAAATGAAGAAAATAGCTCCTGTAATTTCCTCAAATTATGCTGTAGTTACTTTTAAGTCATTTTATCCGTCCAGTACTTTTGTCACTCCTGGTTCTACCATGGTCGAACACGATTCAGACTTCGATTACCACTATCTTTTACACCAAATGCCTTGAGAAGACATATCATAAATCCCAAATAAATTGAAGGAAGTTCTGGAAACGTAGCACATATCTAGTTGTTCAGTAACTAAAATCTCGTTGTCACTATAAGACGCGAAATTTTTACATGGAAAAAAAATTTGAATACCTTCAACGGGCACCATCTTTTTAGCATACAACATCTTCTCATGCACTCCAAAATAGACGTCATCTAATGAGTCCAAGTTCCTTCCTCTACCATGAACAGAAGGCTCCAAAGCCTACAAAATTTAAGAAAGACATTAGAAGGTGAAGGCCTGAAGGGAAACAGCAAATAGGATGGCAGAACACCAAGTGCAGCTAACTTGTTTGAACAAGCTATAGTTAGGCTACCTCCTACCAGTACGCACTAAATTGCTGAAATACAACAACATTCAGAATACATATAAGTAGCTATGTATGATATTGCATCCACCAAAGTCGACAAGTTCTTAATATCTCCATGAAATCCGTCACAGACGATCGTATGTATAAATATATTCTTATACCATGAAAGAAACAAAGGAGCTAGCCTGTCGGAGACGAGATGACGAAAAGTACCTCGATCCTCGACATGCCATCTCCCAAGAAAGCGCAAGCGTTCTTGACATGGGCAATGTAGTAAGTATCACATAGTCCACAACGGCTGCAGATAAAAAAGCAAACACCACCATCAAACAACACTGAGAAACTGATACAGAAATCACCAAGGAAACGAACAATAGAAAAGAAACAGAATGGATGGAGGGCGGAAAAAGGAGAAACCAAGAACCTGCAGTGATCCTTAGCAGGATAAACTCCACCTGGCCGAATAGGTCTCGACTTCTCCCTCCAATCCTCCCTTACTTCCCCAGAGGTCTTCCTTTCCCCTGTACCAGAGAAACCAATAGTATGCCATCAAGGATTAGTGGCCAAGATTTCAGGAACGGAAACAGATGAAACGGCGAAGAAAGGAACAGAAGAGCCCACCACGGATGGAAGCTCGCGGGGTGGGTCGTGTGATTGCAGCCACGTGAAGCCCCGCCATGGACGTCATTGACGGAGGCGGGGAGCACCGGCGGTGGAATCGATGGGCCGGCAGCAATCGGTGGGCCGGCAGGCCAGTGGAGTCAGAGCAGGAAAGCCACACGTGGAGCTAGGAGAGGATAACGCCCCCAACCCTTCCGGTGCTCGCCAACAAGCCGGGTTCCGCATGGATCCAGCCCGACCAGTCTCGTCCCTGACCGATTCGTTAGCTCTGCACCAAAACAAACGCAGCATTTTTTATCAGTCCGACCAATCCCACCCATTCGACTCACCTTTCTCTTTCATTTTGTTCCAAGAACGAGATTATATAAATGTAAACTTTGTGACTATAATGTTACAGATTCACATACAAAGCAACAAAACACGTTCTTTACTTTTGGTTCTTTCTGTTTATAAAATACATATTATGCATCCAAGAACGATGTTTTTTCTGTTGATTTTAATGGTTTGAGTATGAAAAATACGTTCAAATAATTAATTTTTTCTAATAGACATTAGAAAATATGCTACTGTAAAACCAATTGATCTCTCTTCCATGAGAGAGGCAGTTTTCGTGGTTCTCCTACATTGATTTGCTGTCTGTTTTTGGTCAATTTTCACCATATGAATGATGTGCAACATCCAAACTTATGTGCTCGAAAAAGAAAAGAAAAAGTACAAGGACTTCAAGATGTAGAATTCGAACTATAAATCAAGCCAAACCCTATTACTGATCTAGAGCCTTTGCTTGAGCAGAAATGGTAGCGGGTTTGTTCAATCCACTGCCTTGTGCTTCTTCTTAGTCTTTTAATTGCTACTTTCTAATGAGGTAAGACAGTTTCCCTCTTCCTACACCCAAAAGAAAGAATATAAAGCAAACTTTCTTATGAGCCCTTTGGTAAATGGAATGTTTTGTGAGTGTTTCATTAAAATATCTCTGCTGCCAAACGGCCCCTTAAAATGCTCAACCTTAATTAAAAGGTAGAACTATAGCTTACCAAACAACTCCTAAACAAGAAAAAGGCATCTAAAAAATGGTAATTTAAAAAACCTGACACTTACATTTGCCTTGGAAATTTTTTGAAATAGATGTGAACACCCTATTATGTTCATAAACATTAAAATTTAATGTAAATCATGTTTTAGTTGAAGTTGTTTTTTGTAAAAAATTCGAATTTTCTATTATCGCAATTTTGATGTTATAAAATCGTTTGTTTTTATTATTAAAAAACATTATAAAAGTAGAAATTTGACTAATTCACATGTTCTCATTTTATCACCCTTAAGATATTTATAAGATTAAATTTAAAAAACACTTTAATAATTGCTTTTAGTGAGTGTGGTCTTGTCTCTCATCAAAGTCATATATATATATATATATATATATATATATATATATATATATATATATATATATATATATATATATATGTTGGCAAGAGCGAAGCTTAGCACACCTTTCGGTCGGTACGAGTGGGGTTGATAAACTCATTGTAAGTTTAAGAATCGAATATTTTTCGTGGTAATTTAAGAAAAAGTAGAACGTAAACTTGAAAAACTTGAAAAGCGAAGCCGAAAACGTGAAATACATCCAATAAGCCTGAGGTTTTTATGAAAGAATCTTTCTCCCTCAGATCCCTCATAAATTGGGTAGCTACACATTCTAACTCACCTAGAGAAGTTATGTTAACTTGAAAGGAGAGTGAAAGCTCTTCTCCCATTGGCAGGCAATAGCGCTGGCTCATTGTCAGGGGCCACTTCTCTTGAGTGTCAGCATGGGCCTTATTAGGTGTCGATAGCAATAAATGGGCCTTATTAGGTGTCGATAGCAATAAATTGTCTTCTAACTCGAAGCTAGTTATATGCACAAGCATGCGTGTACTTACATACTACTAAACCGAGAGGCAAATTGGCATTTGCCTCTTATTTTCTTTTGTATGAACTTTTTGTTATGGTGACAATTTGTTATGTAATTTTTTTATTTTGTTGGCTCCACATTTCTTAAAAAAATAATGAAAAGTACCCCTCAGATGACTGTGGCCGAACACAGGACTCCATGTGCTGGCCCGAACACGCAAAACTTCTTTCTTCTAAAAACATGCACAAATGCCGGTCATTTTTTAATTTTATTATTTTAATTTTAATATTTGTTAAAATTCAAAAAACCCACCCATCTCGCATATGGACCCTTCTTTTCACCTGGTTGATGATTCGTGCGGCTCGTGGCCTTCACCGTCTCCACTCAACTGTCCATCAATGAAGCATTGACGTGGCGGCACCGCGGCCACGCCCTCCCTAACTACCACCCCCCACCAAACCAAACCTCTTTCTCGGGTCCAGGTCATCCTAGACCCGCGATCCGAAGCATAGGGTCCGTTCATTTGCTCCTTCAGGTGGCGGTTGCCATTGCCATACAAAGCACCTAACCCTTGCCGTACCTTTCATGTTAACGCAACCAATTGGATGCCCGTTTTGTGCTTCATAAACTTTACTTCACCTTTCTAGAATTGGAACGACGTTGAGTCTTTTTCATGCTAAATCTGTGACTCGAACTCGGATCGGTAGATGAATGGATGATTGAGTCAGCAAGTTGATTCATCGACTCGGTTAGGTTAGGTCTTCAATTTTTTATTGTATTTTTACAACATATAGATGAAGTAAGATCTTGGACTCTAAGAACTGCGCCTGAGTTTTACGATTCTGGACCGGTCAGATTCTACTTCACCTAAACCTTGACTTGTGACCAGACTTATACGTGATCTGAGCTAACTCGAACAGTAGAACTGAGTCAGCCCCGCGAATTTGCCAACTATGATTTTCCAGACCATGGAGAAGGATGTCCGGAACAGAACCGTTTGGGACGGTTCCGATGCAAACACCCCTCATCGTTTCATGTTTGAGACTTCGAATCGGAGCGCTCTACTCTTTCACCATTCAACCATGCCTTTAAGAAATACACGTAAATCTCCCAATCAAACTGATTGCTAGGCCACAAAAGGTCCAGTTGTACTTGATTTAGACGAGGGTTCATGTCCATTTTGCTCACTTATATGTGCACACGCAGTGAGAACACATACACATGCGTTTGTGCTCGTACTTTCTATAAGGTAATGTTTGGTAGCCTCGAATATTGTTGAATGTGAAATTAATATGAAATGCACGACATGTGAGATTCACTATGTTTACTAAACACAAAATTTTAAATATATAGAATGAATTTCGTACATGGACATTGTTACATGTAAAAAAAAGTTGAACATGATATGAGGTTCGATTTTCTTAGATCCTCACTGATTATATATAGATCACCCTTAGTTTTACATGATACAAAATATATTGAAAATGTATAAACGTTCACAAAATTAATGCTTAAATTAATTATTATGAGGCAAGAAGCTAAGCCCGTCAATTTAATCTCATTACTATTAATTTCATTACATTCACATATGGTAAAATATTTTACTAAAATGGTAACTACCATCATTTAAAAAAAAAAGAAAAAAGAAATTGATAGGCGCATATTCGTTTACGTGAATTAGCGGAGGAGGGTTCAGCTAACCCGCTTGTCACGTGCGAGCCATAAACCGTGCATGCTTAGTTGCGCACATTTAAGTTCGGTGGGCACGTGAGCTCCCAGCTACCACCCCAAACGCCATTTCCCTATTTTACCTTTCCTCAAACACCCCTACCTCCGCCTCCTTTTTTATAAATACCAACCCCTCCGCCTCATTCCCCTCCAGCCTTGAGGCAGCAGCTCCTTCTTCTTCTTCACCACCACCACCACCACCTGCAGTTTCCGGCGGCAACTTCCCCCTTCGCCTCCGACGCCCTCACTCTTCCGAGCCTCTACAGCTACAGGATGGTGAGCGTTGAGGAGATCCGGAGGGCACAGAGGGCCGAGGGTCCAGCCACCGTGCTCGCCATCGGAACCGCCACGCCGCCCAATGCAGTCGACCAGAGCACGTACCCTGACTACTACTTCAGGATCACCAACAGCGAGCACAAGACCGAACTGAAGGAGAAGTTCACGAGAATGTGTAAGCCCCATCTTCTCCCCTTTTCTAGCCGCTCACAACGTATTTAAACCGAGTTCAGTAGCCATCTTGGTCCACTTCTCTCTGTGGTTGCCATCTTTATACGCCTTAGGGAAGGGAACTTAGCTTCTCGGCCTCTTGTATATACGTTAATGTGCCTACAAGTGACTGAAAGGACTCGAGTTCGTCGCTTTTCCTCTTTTAGAGATGTTGATTCAATATCTGAGATGCATCTGTAACATTAGATACATACATTATGGTAAAGATCTGAGAATATAAACCGTGAAACTACCTGTTCATACATACATAATGAAGATGTACATATTTTTCAATTATATGTCCTGTGACGTGCAAGTGGGTGTGCAGGTGAGAAATCAATGATAAAGAAGAGGTACATGTACTTGACGGAAGAGATACTGAAGGAAAACCCCAACGTCTGCGCCTACATGGCCCCGTCACTGGACGCGCGCCAGGACATGGTGGTGGTGGAGGTGCCCCGGCTGGGGAAGGAGGCTGCGGCCAAGGCCATCAAGGAATGGGGGCAGCCCAAGTCCAAGATCACCCACCTCATCTTCTGCACCACCAGCGGGGTGGACATGCCTGGTGCCGACTACCAAGTGACCAAGCTCCTGGGCCTGCGCCCGTCGGTCAAGCGGGTGATGATGTACCAGCAGGGCTGNACCCGCTCGGCATCTCGGACTGGAACTCCTTGTTCTGGATCGCCCACCCCGGCGGTCCGGCCATCCTGGACCAGGTCGAGGAGAAGCTGAAGCTCAAGACCGAGAAGATGCGAGCTACCAGGCACGTGCTGAGCGAGTACGGGAACATGTCCAGCGCCTGCGTGCTGTTCATAATGGACGAGATGAGGAGGAAGTCGAAGGAGGAAGGGGTGGCCACCACCGGGGAAGGGCTCGAGTGGGGTGTGCTCTTTGGGTTCGGACCAGGGCTCACGGTCGAGACCGTCGTGCTGCACAGTTTGCCAATAAGTGCCTAAGAACGGAACGGACGGAACCGATCTGGTCCTAAATGTTAGCTCTTTACTTCAATATCGTTCTCTTACTTGTCCCCACTCTTAAAGATTGTGACCTAGTGTGTCCCTGTTTTTCATTTTTCTTCTCTTTTTAATAATATTAATCTTTGTTTGGCTATTAGAATTAAGAGCGCAGGAACGAGCCACATGGCTTCTGTCATGAATGGCTAAAATTATGGGACCTGCATTATTAATTAATACTTCATTGGTTATAAATGTTTCCGAGATTGTAAGGTTGAGAGAAAGTTAGGTGGAAGCTGTAAATGGGCAGCCAGTAAAAGAATTGCGTGTTATTTTACTTTGTGCCGTATATGATAGTGGGAAATTCTTGAATAATTTGAGATGATCATGAAACCCGAAAATTTGCTCAAAGGGTGTGATCTTGTAGTTCGGGGAGTCTTAAACATGCATTAAGTATGATAAAGAGTCTCGGAATTTAGCAAAAGTTAAGCGCTGATTTAGAATTTCATAGATTAAAACAATAAAACGACCATTCTTTGTTTGTTTTTCAATTATGAACAAGTCGAATTAGTCCAAATCATTGGCATTAGTTCATCGGATGGGCTCCGGCCAGTAACTGGCAGCAAGGCAACCGGTCACTGGTTCTGAGTGGCATGGGTGCGCGCTCTCTCCTTGTGCCGAAGTAATAATCAATCAGTCCGCAAGTTATAGCTTGATCATTTCCGGCCAGTAGTTGGCAGGCGACCAATCACTGGTTCGAGTCACGTGGGCGCTCATCCCTCATGCTAAAGGGACAAAAGTGATGCATAAGCTAAAGTACAATGTGCTCTCCGACCTTAGCACGGACTTATAATTCGACTTTAGAGGCATGAGGAAGGAGCTTGAGTAGTAAGATAAAATATTCATCCGACTACAAGAATAAAAAAAATCAGTTGATTCTCCGAAGCAACAAACCATGTGGATGCAATTCATCTAGTTCCACTTTTTAATAGAAGTTGGGCAACCGATCGGTTAACTCTCAATCTCGAAGGAAAGGTCTCCTTCTACTACATAATAAATGAAAACGAACAAGGAAACTGGGCTTTTACCTTTCATGTTTATTCCCTGCTCCTAGACATATTCTGATATTCATCTTTATGATTATTCACAAATTCATTCAAACTTCCCAAGTAATCGCTCCAAGTCGGTTCTTGAAGTTGAACTCATGGACAGATAAAATTGTTTAATTAAAATATGATAAACGGCCTAATCTTTCAGTCCCTCGAACAACATAAAGCAAGTTTAAAACAAAACAACACTAAGAAAAACATAGAATCACCGATGCACTGCAAGTCTGCAAGAATGTTGAGGACGTTTTTTTGAACGTCGGTCAAAGATTTACTTATGTTTCTCAAACGCCGGTGACCGGCGTCTGGATGATTGTCGGTAATAATTTTTATCGGCGTTCAGTAAACGTTGCTAATACTATTACCAATGCCTGACACCGTCGCTAATAGTATATTTAACTATGTTGATGAACACAATCTATGCCGATGTGTGCAGCGGAAATGCCGATTATAGTGTTCATTGACAAGTTGTTCATGTATGTTTGAAAGAAGCATCAGTAAAAGTTTTACCGACGTTTATGTCACTTGATTCATGAGTCGAGTCCAACTTGATTCCACCAACTTAGGGCCTGTTTGGTTGGAGGGAAAGGGTAAAGTCGGACTGGGGCCGACCAACGCCCTCTTGGCTTCAAGTTGGCAGGTGACAGCTTCTGGAGTCTGGACATGGATCCTGGATTCAGATGTGGTATCCTTTAGCATTGGATCCAAATGCAACTATCCTCGGTCGCCTTCTTAGTTCTTACCTGTTTTTTTTTAATATAAAATGGAGCGGTCAACGCTGACGACGTTCGAACATGAGGACGTCTTTTGCTCGAAAATTACATGATATGGACAATTTCTCTTGCGCGTTTGATAACGCGGACAAATACTGCGGAGAAGCGAAATTCTTCAAAGCCCTACTTTTTTTCCTCGCCGCATCAAACGTAGAAAAATGATTTCGGCTTTTTGCTGAAATATTTCTCCTACTGCCTACGCGAGACAAAAAATATTGTATTTCAAATAGCTAGTTCTTGCTTTGAACAAATATGAACGCATGATTTTTTTCTTTTGGTAACTGGTAACTGGAAACATTTTGTGAGTGTTTTATTGTTTCATGAAAATGCCCCAATCTTTGAGTATTATAAAACATTCACCAAATATTTGAACTACCAAACGACTCTTAAGTTACGTCCTTAGTCATGAAATTAAGGGAAGTCACTTAGATGGCTAACATTTCATTCTCACATTTTAAAACATTCCATATTCATTTATTGTCACAATTTTTAATGCAACGCCACCGATCGTTGCGTGTATATATATATATATATATATATATATATATATATATATATATATATATATATATATATATATATATATATATATATATATATATTACAGAAAATACATAGTGGAGAAGAGAAAACATATGCTTAAGGTGTTATAGGTAAGCTGTGTAGGACGACGGTGTCAACGGTGAGGCCAGGTCCGAACCCAAGGAGCACACCCCACTCGAGCCCTTCTCCGGTTGTGGCCGCGCCATCCTCCATCGATCTCTTCCTCACCTCGTCCATGATAAAGAGCACGGTTGCACTGGACATGTTGCCGTACTCACTTAGCACGCGCCTAGACGCCCTTAGCTTCTCAGCTTTCAACTTGAGCCTCTCCTCTACTTGGTTCAAGACGGCCGGCCCGCCAGGGTGCATGATCCAGAAGATGGAGTTCCAGTCCGACACCCCCAGTTGGTCAAAGGCCTCCGCCAAAACCTTCTCGATGTTAGTCGAGATGAGGCTCGGCACTCGCTGTTGGAGATGGAAAGTCAAGCCCGCCTCGCCTAGGTGCCCTCCCACGGCCCCTTCGCTGTTGGGCAAAATGGTCTGACCGGACCAAGCGAGCTCGAAAATGGGCTTCTCCATGTTAGGGACCGGGTCCGCGCCAACAATGACTGCAGCCGCTCCATCGGCAAAGAGCGCTAAACCAACCAGGCCGTCTGGGTACGCTTTGGAAGGTCTGCGGAATGCAACTGCGACCATCTCGCAACATACGACCAACACCCTTGCCCCCTTGTTGTTCTCAGCAAAGTCCTTGGCTATGCGTAAGACCGCAGCACCAGCGAAACAGCCTTGGTGAGGTAGCATGACGCGCTTGACCGCCGGGTTCAGGCCCAAGAGGTTGGTCAGTTGGTAGTCCGCACCAGGCAGCTCCCCGCCGCTGCTGGTACAAAAGATGAGGTGCGTGATGTTTGACCTGGGCCGAGCCCATTCGGCGATGGCCTTGACTGCGGCCTCCTGCGCCAAGCGCGGCACCTCTTTGACCAGCATGGCTTGGCGCGCGTCTAGGGAGGGAGCCGCCTGGTCACAGATGCAGGGGTTTGCCTTCAGCATCTCTTCTGTCAATTGCATGTGCCTTTTCTTTATCCCAGAGTTACCACCTGCATCCATACTCACAAGCCCCATATTAAGCACATAAAAATAAAAAGCCCAATCACATGCTTAACATATAAAAAATATAACATATTTGCTATCAATGTTTTTCTCAAAGATCAAAGCCATATATATATATATATCGAATGAAGATAAAGAAAGATCAGGTCAGGTATATATATGATATAAAGTGGGTTATGTATGTACAAGAAGAATGTTGAGACATGAATGCTATAAGATGGCTGCAAAAAAAATGGTTATGGTGAGAGAAGAATGTAAAATTTACATATTTTGGTGAACTTCTCCTTAAGCCCGGTCAGGTGCTCGGAGTTGGTGACCTTGAAGTAGTAGTCAGGATACGTGCTCTGGTCGATGACATTGGGAGGGTTGGCCGTTCCAATGGCCAACACGGCTGCCGGACTCTCAGCCCTCTGCATCTTCCATATCTGCTCAAGACTCACCATCTTAGAGAGAGAGAGAGAGAGAGAGAGAGAGAGAGAGAGAGAGAGAGAGAGATGGACGGCGTTGCTTCTCTGGTTTTTATAGGGGAGAAAGTCATGAGAGGCCAAAATGTTTAGTAATAAAGCAGAATACATTCACGTTGTTTCAAACAATCTATGTGCTCCTTCAAATTTTCTTCTTCGATCTCGTCCCCGCACAAGCAATGATCTTATAAATAAATAAAAAAATGGGTTCCGGTTTGTGAAATAAGCTGATTCATTAATTTTCATGTAACGAACATATCTTCCAGCCACCGTTGAGATCCAAACGTTTATTAATTTAATGAGTGCTTTCAACAAATTGCTTTTAACTAAGCATATGCTTATCATCAGCGTCACTGGGTACGCCTGAATGTGCCAGGGTCGTCAAAAATTTTAACTATTTGTTTAATAACTTTATATATATATATATATATATATATATATATATATATATATATATATATATATATATATATATATATATATATATTCTCTAAGGTGCGGGTACACAATTTTTCATGCACCAAGCTGTACATATAAGCAAGTTGGATATAAACTTATTTAGAGAAGTCATAGAAATAGAAGGTCAAGCGATCGAGGATGCACGTTTCTGCCGTCATGTTTTGCAAAGGTTACTTCTCGCGATCAATGCTTGTTGCTCAATCTGATTGAATGAAAGTAAAATTTGAATATTTAATTTACTGAATTCCAGAGCAGAAGGATAACGGTTGCTTCTTCCAAAGTCAACTGATTGGATTCAAATTAAATATACCTTTAATCAGATCCTCATTTTCATATATTCACATCTTTGAATTTAAATTCGGATTCAAATATCAACAAAAAGGTCGTATCTGAATCCAAAACCCAAATCCAATTTTTACATTTCTGTCCAAATCTGAATTTTGAATTTCGGAAGAAGTTAGAGGAAACCAAGATAGTTGTATTTTGCTCCCACACGGATGCCGATCCAACCATGCAATTTCAAGAAGAGTGAAATTGCCAGATCTTTTTTGTAGAAATTGAGTTTTCTTTTTCCATTTATTGGTTCATGAAATGCACCAAATGATGCAGCCATGTCCAACCGATTAGAGAAACAAGATACTGAACACATCGGAACCCTATTCGACAGATTCCAATCAGCATTGAGTTCGGGATATGTTTCGCAGATTCAAGATAAATATGGATCCAGCTTTTTAAAAGCCGAAAATAATTTATGCATGTTAAGTCAGAAATTTTGAGTTTAATCCACACTCATTTTCATTAAAGTTTGTGAGTCTTGTGAACCAGCGGCAGTGGTTGAGACGGATTTTTTTTTCTTTTTTACGAGGCATTAACTTGGATCTCGTGAAGTTACTTCATGTAATGAGACCCAAGTTCACCCAAGTTTCAATACTAAATTAAGGTTTCAAAGTGAAGCATATGCTGCACGTAGGCCACCTCCGCCCCTGTTGTGAAGATACATAAATATATAAGGCAGTATATAACTGATGGGGTCAGCATGTAATTGACGGAGGATTTTGTGTGATAACAAAAGGGATAATATCTTTCCTCTTACTTCCTCCTCCTTCCACTAATTTTTCAGTTTGAGACTCGCACGCTTGAATTTGCTAATCATGAGTATCGTATAACAGCTTTGGAAAAGAATTTTGATTAGACTTTTCATTGCTGTTGACATGACTGTAGCCTGTTAGAAATGTATATAACAAAAGACAGAGGATACGAAGAAGGAACAGAGTAAAACAAAGATACGAAGAAGGAACAGAGTAAAACAGAGGTTTAAGTGGTTTGGCCCTACATACACGAGAGAAAAGGGGCTTTCTTCTTCTTTACTTTTTCTGTATCTTTTATAGCGGGATTACAACTCCTTATATAGATTTGAAATACACTAGATTAACACAGAAACAGTTTTGTGAGTCATTTACGAGTATCTTCCAGTAGATATCGATAGACTTAATTGATCCCAATAATCTTGGTGAGGATAATTCATCAGATCTGTATCCTATCTTCTCTAGAGATAGCATATTCTTCATTATCCTTTAATGGAAGTTGAGAGATCACCTCCTTATCTCTATGCCATGAACAGTCTCCCCCTCAAATTGGCAAGCAGAAGTCAGTCTGCCCCAACTTGCGCACAATGTATGTATGACGATATCTTCCAAGAGACTTTATAAAGATGTGGGCAAGTTGAAATTCACTTCTGATATGACACCATAGGATCCCAAGGTCTTTGATCTCAAATTGCTCATTGAGATAAACTTTGACTTGCACCAGGAACTCTTTGTCATCACCTATCAATATGATATCATCTACATAATTAAAAT
The DNA here is from genome assembly GCA_011799765.1 of Nymphaea thermarum. Taxonomy (NCBI): domain Eukaryota; kingdom Viridiplantae; phylum Streptophyta; class Magnoliopsida; order Nymphaeales; family Nymphaeaceae; genus Nymphaea; species Nymphaea thermarum. The sequence continues at coordinate 22,664 of JAANDH010000085.1, read as the reverse complement.
AGTTATCTTTGGAGACCGTATATCGACAAACATTGTGTAATCAGCATTGCTTTGCTTAAAACCAATTTTAATCAATGCTTCACTTAGGCGTGAAAACCAAGCTTGGGGGACTATTTAAGCCATAAAGGGCCTTTTTTAATTTACAGACATGCCCATTCTCATGTTTTGTGCCTTGAGCAACTTCCATGTACACTTTTTCTTTGAGTTCTCCATGAGGAAAAACATTCTTGATATCAAGTTGAAATAGTTCCCTACGGACAAAAGAATCATGACTGTATTCATCTTGGTGATTAGAGCAAAAGTTTCACTGTAGTCTACTCCCTCAATTTGAGTAAAGCCTTTAGTGACAAAACGAGCTTTGTATCGTTCGATGGTTCCATCACTATGATATTTAATCTTGTATATCCACTTACATCCGACAACTTTCTTCCCTTTGGGTAGCGAAACTAAATCCCAAGTTTTGTTTTTCTTCAATGCAGACAACTCTTCTTGCATAGCTATCTGCCAGTTTGAACTTTTGCTTGTTTCCTCATAGTTTTTTGGCTCATGGTGAGAGTAGGTATTGAGTACATAGGACTTATAGGGTTTAGATAAGGTATAAGGGTAATATAATCATCTATAGAGTGATTTTGTTAGGTTGATAAATATGCATAAAAATCTTTTAGGTTTGACGGTGGCTTAGAGAGACGAGTTGATCTTCTAAGGCTTTGTTCAAGCAATTTGACTTAGTTTGATGGTTTTGTCTTGAGATGCTGACGATTTTTTCTCTCTGCAACTCTGTTTTGTTGTGGAGTGCCAGCACACGTGTATTGAGGTTGTATACCATTTTTTCTCATGAAATTGCGAAATGAATCACTCACATACCATTGTCAGACCTAAGATTTTTAATTTTGGTCCCATACTGAGTAAATATCATATAAAAAAACTCTTCAAAAACAACAAACACTTCACTTTTATTTCTAATGAAGAAAATCCAAGTAATACGAGTTTTATCATCAATGAAGGACACATAGTACATGTAACCATTATATGATTCGATAGAGGCAGGTCTCCATACGTCTGAGTGAACTAACTCGAACATTCCAGTGGACCTTTCAGTGGAGGGATGAAATGGCAGCCTGGTAGACTTAGAGAACTCGCATGCATCACAATAAAAGTGGATCGTTGGTCATATGGTCAATTGCCCCATAATCGATAACCCATAAAGGAGATTTTGTTTGAGTAAATAAAACATGACGAGGTTGGTTTTTGAGAATTGCTGGAAAATTTTTTCTAAGTCATCATTGGTAACAACATGCGCAAGATATGCTTGATTGGAAGAGGTCGTCTTCTCCTTGATGGGTTCGATCGACAAGTTCCCAACACTTTTCACAAACATGACTACTTTTCTTGCAAAAAGAAAATCTCAACTTGCTACGATTTCGAGTATTTGCATTCGTCTGGCTTCTATGCTCAGCCTTAGGTGTGGGTTTGTCAGGTCGAGTAAAGTATGCCATTCCTTCCTAATTACCTTTGCTAGTAAGACACACCATTCGTTCATGATTTCCTTCATTACTCTCAACTTTGGACGTGACATTCATAACTTTTTTGTGTGCATTCTCCCTCTTGAGAGCTTGACAAACTTCATTAAAATTTGGTAGTGGCTTAGTCTGGAGAATCTGACTTCTAAGGCTTTCGTAGTCAGATACGAGTCCTGCAAGTACTTTGAACACCTTGTCTTCCTCAAATCTCTGCTTATAAACCTCCGGATCAAAAGTGGGCGGTCGATATTGGAGCTGCTCGTCATAGAGGCAATGTAGCTGATTTAAGTAGAGATGAGTTTGTTTTCCTTCTTTCTGCAGATTTGCAATTTCGAGTTGTATTTGATATACTCGAGCTAGATTGTTTTGTTGTCCGTACATCTCTTTTAAAGTATCCCACATTTCTTTGGCAGTTTCCTGATAAAGGAACAAATTTGCAATCAATGGTTCCATGGAGTTCATTAACCATGACATTGTTTTCCTTCTTTTCTGCAAATTTGCAATTTCGAGTTGTATTTGATACACTCGAGGTAGATTGTTTTGTTGTCCGTACATCTCTTTTAAAGTATCCCACATTTCTTTGGCAGTTTCCTGATAAAAGAACAAATTTGCAATAGATGATTCTATGGAGTTCATTAACCATGACATAACCATGTCATTTTCTGAATGCCATTCATCAAACTTGGGATAAGATGGAGGAGGAGCTGTAATTTGTCCATTGATATAGCCAATTTTTTATCGTCCGCTCAAGAACAATCGAACTACCTTTGCCCAACTTTGATAATTTGTTTCATTCAAAAAAACAATAGTAATCTTGATTGTACATTGGTCATGGCTCCCACTCTTGGAGTTGTTCAGCGCATCACCAACAGGATGAGTTGCTGCCATGGTGGGTAAAAAAAAAATTATGACGCACACGATATTTGATAGAGCAAATCAACTACTGCTTCACTCATGGGAGCTCTAATGATGGCGAGAACAGGACCGAACGGCTGGAGCGAAGGTGAACAACGTCGTCTGACTGCTTCAGAAGAGGGATATAGCGGATTTCTTCTCTTCCCTGCCTCCTAGAAAGCACCGTGTGGATGTGCAAAGAGGATGAGAAGCCTATGGCTCTGGTGAGTAGGGAGCCGCCTGGTCACAGATGCTGGGGTTTGCCTTCAGCATCTCTTCTGTCAATTGCATGTGCCTTTTCTTTATCCCAGAGTTACCACCTGCATCCATACTCACAAGCCCCATATTAAGCACATAGAAATAAAAAGCCCAATCACATGCTTAACATATAAAAAATATAACATATTTGCTATCAATGTTTTTCTCAAAGATCAAAGCCATATATATATGTCGAATGAAAATAAAGAAAGATCAGGTCATGTATATATATGATATAAAGTGGGTTATGTATGTACAAGAAGAATGTTGAGACATGAATGCTATAAGATGGCTGCAAAAAAAAAATGGTTATGGTGAGAGAAGAATGTAAAATTTACATATTTTGGTGAACTTCTCCTTAAGCCCGGTCAGGTGCTCGGAGTTGGTGACCTTGAAGTAGTAGTCAGGATACGTGCTCTGGTCGATGACATTGGGAGGGTTGGCCGTTCCAATGGACAACACGACTGCCGGACTCTGCCCTCTGCATCTTCCATATCTGCTCAAGACTCACCATCTGTGAGAGAGAGAGAGATGGATGGTGTTCTTTCTTTCTCCTTTCTTTTATAGGGGGAGGAAGTGATGAGAGGCCAAAATGTTGCTTAGTAACAAAGGAGAATACATTCACGTTGTTCCTCGCAAAGTCAAAAGTCTGTAGCTCCATCTTCAACTTGCTTATCGAAGAAGAAGAAGAAGCGGGCAAGGCAATTTTCGTCCGAGAAGTGGATCGCATGACCTTATCGTAGAAGGGAAGCAGAATCTTACATGGGAGAGCAGCACAACACCGCTCTCGTCTCAACTTGTGACCTATGTAGAGTCATCACCGACTCTTGGGATGGGTCGAGAAGACCCAAGAGGCAACGAGCCTCTTCCTCTCCTTTAGTAAGTCGTGGATTAAGTCGGTCCTCTCTTAAGTCGGTGGCTAATAGAACAAAAATTAAAGAAGTCGGTGGAAGCTTCATCCACCGACCTCCTCTCCCTATAAATAGGGATGGAGGGCATAGGGGTTTAGCATTGGAAAGTGAGTTGCTCACTTGGTGAGCTTGAGTGTAGTGTGTGTATAAAATCGTGGGTTGAGCATTGTGAGTGTGTGCTCACTTTGTGAGCTTGTGAGGTGTATGAGAGTTGTGCTCAGTGCAAGAGCGTTGGGCTTGTGCTCAGTGCAACAGCGTCGGGCTTGGAGGTGCTAAGGTGTGGGAGTTCACTACGTGAGTGAGGTGAGCTTTCTTGAGCCTCCTTCTGTAATGTTTATTTTAATGAATAAATAGTTGATATTCTGCAAAACTTATTGTTGAGAATTATTTCAGACATCGAGACTCTGTCAGTTTTTCTTCGCATAAATTCGAGTTTGTAGCTGAGTTATATTTAGGACCCGCATTACGTTTTCCCAACAAGTGGTATCAGAGCGGGGTTCTGTCTGAGGGCCGATTTATTGAATTAGTTATATCATGAAATTATGGCGGCATTAACAGTTGCATTAAATAATATTGAGAAGCTTAACAATAGCAATTATGGCTATTGAAAATCTTGCATGGAGTCGTATTTTCTAAGACAGAAATTGTGAGAAATAGTATTGGGATCAGATACTAATATTCCTGTCGATGAGGAAGCTAAAAAGAAATGGATGATCAAAGCAGGAAAAGCTTTATTTGCAATTAAAGTACCAATTGATAAAGATTTATTAGAACATATACGAGAGGCTACGACTCCTAAAGAAGCATGAGATGCTTTTGCAATGTTATTTTCTCGAGCTAATGACGCCCACCTACAATTATTGGAAAATGACTTAGCTACATCAACTCAGGGAAATATGTCGATAGCAAAATATTTTATGAAAGTTAAAAATATCTGTAGGGAAATTTCTCAAATTGACCCTGAGTCTAAGATTAGTGAGGCCCGTATGTGGAGAATCCTTATTCGTGGACTTCGTCTAGAATTTGGCAGATTTATAATTGGTGTTCAAGGCTGGCCAGTTCAACCAACTTTGTTGGAGTTAGAGAATCTCTTGATCAATCAAGAAACATTAGCGAAGCAAATGGTCGGGCTTTCTCTCAAGGGAAATAATGAGGAAGCTTTGTTTAGTAAGGGTCAGAGATCACGATGGCCAGCTAAGCTAGTAGTCATTCGGTCTCCAAGTAGGAATATTGATGAAAAGAAAGAGAAAAATATAGAAAAGAAAGCAAGAGAAAATACGCAGCAGTGGAGACCAAAGGTAAAATGTTTTAGATGAGAAAAATTGGGTCATATCGCTCGTGACTGCAGAGTCAGAATAAATGAAGGAAATGCAGTCATGACAAATAAGCAACATGGGGGAGCTACTGAGAATGTACAGAAAAGTTCGTTTCTGTACTCAATGGAGGTTAAAGAGGATGTTAAACATGAAAGATGCAATTCCGCCTATATAAAACCTCCAAAAGAAAAAGAAGAAAAGATCAATTATCAAACTGATTGGATAATTGATTCTGGATGTTCAAATCATATGACTGGTGATGAGAGCAAGTTCGTAAGTATGGAAGAATATGATGGAAATCGAGTTGTTGTTACTGCTAACAACACCAAGCTCCCAGTGGCACATATTGGAGAAGCGGAGGTTGTAGCCAAATTTGGCAAAGACAGGATTTTACGGAACGTTTATCATGTTCCAGGAATGACAAAAAATTTGTTGTCTATGCCACAACTAACTGCTTTAGGGCACTATGTTGTGTTTGGTCCAAAAGATGTAAAAGTTTATATGGATGCAGATGTTCAAGGAACACCCATATTTGAAGGAAGGAAAGTTGAGTCAATATATGTCTTGTCAGCAGAAACAACATATATTGACAAAGCAAAGAAGCATGACACTGCAGACATCTGACGTGAGAGGCTCGCTCATGTTGGATACAACAAACTCCGGGAGATGTCTAATAAGGGACAATTGATTGGTCTGCCAAAACTTGAGGTACGAACAGATAAAGTATGCTCAGGATGTCAATATGGAAAGGCGCACAGGAGGCCATACAAAGAATCCAAGTACCGAGCTAAAACACCATTCGAGTTAGTGCATTAAGACGTATTCGGCAAAGTAACAGACCCACCAGTTGGAGGCAAATGGTATTTTATCACATTTATTGATGATTTTTCAAGATATGCTTGGGTCTATTTTATGAAAGAAAAGTCTGAAGCACTTGAAAAATTCAAGGAGTTTCACCAGATGGTGAAAAATGAACTTGGGTATAAAATTCGGTGTCTACGCACCGATAATGATGGTGAATATACGTCCGACATGTTTATGACATACATGAGGCAACATGGTATTCGCAGGCAATTTACTTGTTCTTATACGCCTCAGCAAAATGGAGTGGCAGAACGGAAGAATCGTCATATAGCCGAAACATGTCGAAGCATGATGCATGCAAAGAACATGCCACCAAGATTTTGGGCCGAGTGTGTCAGCACTGCTGTACACGTAATTAATCGATTACCAATGCCAAGATTTAATTTTAAATCTCCATATGAAATGCTTTATAAAAAGAAGCCATCTGTGAGTTATTTTCGAGTATTTGGTTGTGTTTGTTATGTCTTTATATCTAAGCAGCACAAGACTAAGTTTGACAAAAAGACGCAGAGGTGTGTCTTTGTTGGATATGATCCATATCGAAAGGGATGGAGATGTGCTAATCCTAGCACATGACGAGTTTATGTTTCCCGCAATGTCATCTTCGATGAAGCATCATCCTGGTGGTCAGAAGAAAAGAAAGCACTTTCAGACTCTCCAATTTTTGAGAAAGATTCGAAACAAAATACAATTTGAGATGAATCACGGAGAGCCTGAGCCAGAAGACATAGAAGCAAGAAGGCCAGATAAACAAGTCCAAATGCCTGAACATAGTCCAAGACGAGAAGAACGTGTAGATCCATGGAGAACATGAGTGAGTCCTCTCCAACAAAGAAGTGCAGAAGAAGAAACACCATCACAATTTGAAGAGTCAGAAGAAGCACCCATAACACTAAGAAGATCAACGAGAATACCAAAGCCAAATCCCAAGTATGCAGATAAAGATTGCGCCATCATGGAGGAGATCGGGGCAGCTTCTTTTGAAGAAGCAAAAGATGTTTGAAGAATGTTAAGAGTCATGAATCGAGAGTCGGTAATGAGGGGGAGATTGTAGAGTCATCACCAACTCTTGGGATGGGTCGAGAAGACACAAGAGGCAACGAGCATCTTCCTCTCCTTTAGTAAGTCGGTGGATTAAGTCGGTCCTCTCTTAAGTCGGTGGCTATTAAAACAAAAATTAAAGAAGTCGGTGGAAGCTTCATCCACCGACCTCCTCTCCCTATAAATTGGGATGGAGGGCATAGGGGTTTAGCATTGGAAAGTGAGTTGCTCACTTGGTGGGCTTGAGTGTAGTGTGTGTATAAAATCGTGGGTTGAGCATTGTGAGCGTGTGCTCACTTTGTGAGCTTGTGAGGTGTATGAGAGTTGTGCTCAGTGCAACAGCGTCGGACTTGGAGGTGCTAGGGTGTGGGAGTTCACTACGTAAGCTGAGGTGAGCTTTCTTGAGCCTTCTTCTGTAACGAACGGACCCGATATCCAATTGACTTGGACCTCCACATTGGGCTCGAGTTTCGGACATCGGGCCAAGCTGCCCAGGGCGACCCGATGACCAGCTCTAAATAACAAGATTAATTATTTGAATTCGGGTTTTTCCATTTGTCGGTTCATGAAATGCACCAAATGTACACATCGGGACCCTATTCCACATATTCCAATCAGCATGGAGTTCGGGATATGGGATATGTTTCTCAGATCCAAGATAAATATGGACGTGGTCTCATCTACCTCCCTTGCACTTAAGCCTATTCAATGAGACCCGAACTCGATCGATAAACTTGACTCAAACACGACTCGTTTGTTAAACTAGTGAACTCGACAACCTAAACAAGTCAAGCTCGAATTAAGTGGGCTCTGTTAAATTCGGTTAAGGTTGAGAAAAAATATATATATAATATGTCTCACGTTTTACTTGTATGTGAGGTACGATCCATTTCTTTTAAAAAATAATTTTTTAAAGAAATGCTTGGCTCGGTTCAAGCCAATCTTGGGCCCACGCTAAATCAAACCGAGTTCAAGAGTAGAGCTAGAGCTATTAAAATCGAACGTGAGTGAAACTTGAACGCAAGACATCCCAAAGCGAGTTGAGTAGAACTTGCTCATGAACCGCCCTACCTACACACCGTCTCCCAATATCACCATTACTCCACCACAAATACCTCTTATTTCTTTTATAAATAGCACACCCTCAGCCTCACTCTTACTACACCTTGAGGGAGAAGTTCCTTCGTCGTCAACGCCACCACCAACTGCAGTTTCTGGGGGCAGCTTACCCCTTCGCCTCCGACGTCCTCGCACTTCCGAGACTCTGCAGCTACAGGATGGTGAGAGTTGAGGAGATCCGGAGGGCCCAGAGGGCCGAGGGTCCGGCCACCGTGCTGGGCACGTGGCCGCTCATCTACCTCCCCTACGCTTGCTCCTTCTCCCCATTTGACCTTTCCTCCAACACAACTACCTCTCTCTCTCTCTCTCTCTTTTATAAATAGCACACCCTCCGCCTCACTCTCAAAGCAGCCTTGAGGCAGCAGCTCCTTCTTCTTCACCACCACCACCATCACCTGCAGTTTCCGGCAGCTTCCCCCTTCGCCTCCGACGACCTCACGTTTCCGAGCCTCTACAGCTACAGGATGGTGAGCGTTGAGGAGATCCGGAGGGCACAGAGGGCCGAGGGTCCAGCCACCGTGCTCGCCATCGGAACCGCGACGCCGCCCAATGCAGTCGACCAGAGCACGTACCCTGACTACTACTTCAGGATCACCAACAGCGAGCACAAGACCGAACTGAAGGAGAAGTTCACGAGAATGTGTAAGCCCCATCTTCTCCCCTTTTCTAGCCGCTCAACACGTATTTAAACCGAGTCCAGTAGCCATCTTGGTCCACTTCTCTCTGTGGTTGCCATCTTTATACGCCTTAGGGAAGAGAACTTAGCTTCTCGGCCTCTTGTATATACGTTAATGTGCCTACAAGTGACTGAAAGGAGTCGAGTTCGTCGTTTTTCCTCTTTTAGAGATGTTGATTCAATATCTGAGATGCATCTGTAAACATTAGATACATACAATATGGTAAAGATCTGAGAATATAAACCGTGAAACATTCGGGTCATACACAAATGTACATACATATTTTTCAAGAGATGCATCTGTAAACATTAGATACATACAATATGGTAAAGATCTGAGAATATAAACCGTGAAACATTCGGGTCATACACAAATGTACATACATATTTTTCAATTATATGTCCTGTGACGTGCAAGTTGGTGTGCAGGTGAGAAATCAATGATAAAAGAAGAGGTACATGTACTTGACGGAAGAGATACTGAAGGAAAACCCCAACGTCTGCGCCTACATGGCCCCGTCACTGGACGCGCGCCAGGACATGCTGGTGGTGGAGGTGCCCCGGCTGGGGAAGGAGGCTGCGGCCAAGGCCATCAAGGAATGGGGGCAGCCCAAGTCCAAGATCACCCACCTCATCTTCTGCACCACCAGCGGGGTGGACATGCCTGGTGCCGACTACCAAGTGACCAAGCTCCTGGGCCTGCGCCCGTCGGTCAAGCGGGTGATGATGTACCAGCAGGGCTGNACCCGCTCGGCATCTCGGACTGGAACTCCTTGTTCTGGATCGCCCACCCCGGCGGTCCGGCCATCCTGGACCAGGTCGAGGAGAAGCTGAAGCTCAAGACCGAGAAGATGCGAGCTACCAGGCACGTGCTGAGCGAGTACGGGAACATGTCCAGCGCCTGCGTGCTGTTCATAATGGACGAGATGAGGAGGAAGTCGAAAGAGGAGGGCGCGGCCACGACCGGGGAAGGGCTCGAGTGGGGTGTGCTCTTTGGGTTCGGACCAGGGCTCACGGTCGAGACCGTCGTGCTGCACAGTTTGCCAATAAGTGCCTAAGAACGGAACGGACGGAACCGATCTGGTCCTAAATGTTAGCTCTTTACTTCAATATCGTTCTCTTACTTGTCCCCACTCTTAAAGATTGTGACCTAGTGTGTCCGTGTTTTTCATTTTTCTTCTCTTTTTAATAATATTAATCTTTGTTTGGCTATGAAAATTAAGAGCGCAGGAACGAGTCACATGGCTTCTGTCATGAATGGCTAAAATTATGGGACCTTCATTATTAATTAATACTCCTTTGATTATAAATGTTTCCGAGATTGTAAGGTTGAGAGACCGTCGTGCTGCATAGCGTTCCAATCAGCGCCTAAATATGGAACGGAGGGGACCGGACCAGGTCTATAGGGTGTGATCAAGTTGTTTGTTGAGTCTTGCACCTAGTAATAAATAAAGAATAAGGAAGAAGATGCATGACGTTGCGTGTGGGTGTGGCCCTTGGCATTTTATAGTTTTTCCAATTTGTTTTCAATCTTCTCAAATTATTATTATTTTCATTTTCCCTTTGATTTTTTATTTATAAATATCAAAATGACTATACGCTGGTCATGATTCTATCATTCTGATTTCGATTTTCTGTGATTCACTAATAATTTTCCAATAAATGTATTGTATTGCACAGAAGAAAAATAAGAACATGTCGCCTGTAGTTTTCCCTTGTGTTTAGAGTCTGTATAGTCCTTGGTTTTGTCATTTACTTTCTTTGCTTATGTAGTGTCATTGGTTTGTGTTTGAGTGCTGACCTGTGACGGAGCATCGTCCAATCCTGTCCTAAGTGCATGTAATGAAATTCCTTGTTTTGAGTGGTTGTCTGGAATCTTGTAAGTGATTTCGGTCAATCCTAACTCTCTAAAGGGGGTTACACCACGCCCCCTGTCGATATGAGAGTTAGGATTCTGGGACATCATCCAGAGAGGTGGTAGATGGGGCCCCTTCCGCCATTACTAGATGTTTATAACATGTATTAATTAGTGTATGGTGCATTTTTTATCAACACGGTTTAGTCTTCATAGAGATGGGAAAGAGAAGACAGCAGAAGCGGTTGTAGAATGTAGGGAATGATCATAATTTTTTTATACTTAATCTGCGGACTATTTTCTAATAGCATACATAAAATATGAAAATATGAAATTTACTTATCTTCTATCTTTCTACAAGTAAAGATGTATTTCAGAAAGAAACGACCGTCTTGGTTAAAAAAAAAAAAAAAATTACTGTTGGCGTAACTAAATTATGTTGTTATCTAGTGAAGACAAGGGCAAAACAGGTGACAGCTTCTGGAGTCTGGACATGGATCCAATAATGTGGGTTGGATTCAGATGTGGTATTGTTTATCTTTGGATCCAAATGAAACTATCCTTGGTTGCCTTCGAACATGAGGACGTCTTTTGTTGAAAATATTACATGATATGTTGAAAATGGAAGTTTACCACAGGCCGCGCTATGGTGGGTCATTTGGTAAATAGAAACATTTTGTGAGTGTTTCATGTAAAAAAATTCAAGCATATTCACAGACACCTAGTTTTATTGTTTCATCTACTAAGCATTCCAACTACCAAATGACTCTTAAAGTTATATTGTTAATCATAAAATGAAAGGAAGTCACCATAGATGGCTAACATTTCGTTCTATTAGACTTATTAAACTACTTTTAGATGACACGCATTGGATATATATATATATATATATATATATATATATATATATATATATATATATATATATATATATATATATATATATATATGGAGTTGTTTTCCTGGCTTTTATAAGGAGAGGAAGTCATGAGAAGCCAAAAAGTTTAGTAATAAAGGAGAATGCATTCACGTATTTTAGATTTTTTTTTGGAATTTTTCTTTCATACTTTTAACTTTTTTCACTATTTATTTATCTTTTTATTTTTTTTTAGCGATTAGAGGTACGAATACACAATTTTTCATGCACCAAGCTATAACCAGCTTGGCTCGAGCCGGACACTTGAAACCTGGGCACGGGCTTGCCTGACCATTAAAATTCGGGCAAGATTTGATTAAATTAAAAATATGTTTTTAACATAAAATAATATATAAATATAATTAATCGTAATAAAATATTATATATATGTATATAAATTAATAAAATAAATATTAAAAAAATTATTGGGCCCAACCGAGCCAGCCCAATAAAATTATCGAGGCGGCCTGATGCCTTTTATTGGGACCGAGCCTGGGCCCGAGTCGAACTGGATTCCGAGTACCCACTAGCCGCCCGGCCCAACGCCAAACCTAGGCTTGGTACCCACCGGCAACGCCTAACCTTTGCTTCGACCACCTGGCCCAACGCATAACCTTAGCTTGGATCTAAAGCTGTTTGGAGATGTCATAGAAATGGACGGCCAATCGATCAAGGATGCACGTTTCTGCCGTCATGTTTTGGCAATTCTGCTGGTTACTTCTCACGTTCAATGGTTGCTCTACCTGAACGAAGGTAAAAGTTGAATATTTATTTACTGAATTCTAGAACATAAGGGTAACTGTTGCATCTTCCAGCTTTCTTGAAAGATAAGTATGTCAACAGACAGATTGGATTCAAATTAAATATACCTTTTAACCATATTTGTATTTGCATATATTCACATCTTAGAATTTAAATTCAGATTCAAATATGAACAAAAGGTCATATCTGAATCTGAAACCGAAATCCAATTTGTAAGTTTCTATCCAAATCGATTTTCAAAGCATTGGATACAAGATATTTACTTAAAAACTGAATCCGATGAATCGGAATCTGATCTGTATTTATGATTCCAATCAGATGTCATTTTTTTAATCTAAATCCAATCTAGCTTCTTGATCAGATATTAATTTTTTAAAATAATTCTATCAAATATCCTATCTAAATCAAATTTATTAACATCAAAATGCCTGCCACCTTTGTTTGTCAATTCTCCGTTCATTACAAGAATTTTGTTACCCCATGTTGCAACGTGAAGTCAAAAGCGAAAATGGTAGGCAGACCGACGGGTGCGCTTGCAAAGATCACCGACATATGCATAATAACATCAATTATTTAAAGTTAGGGACAAGTTAGAGGAAACCAAGATTATTATGTTTTCCTCCCAGACAGATGGCGACCCAACCTTTTGCAATTTCAACAAAAGTGAAATTGCCAGATCTTTTTGTAGAAATTGAGTTTTCTTTTTCCATTTATTGATGCAGCCATGTCCAACCTACTAGAAAAACAAGATACTCAACACATCGGAACCCTATTGCACCAGTAGCAGAGCTACTTGTTGGTTGGCGTGGTTCACTACCCACGCCAGTTCATCAAAAAATTCATTATATTGTGTTAACTTCACATTGTTATGATTTTAAAATTTTATGCAATACCTACATCAAAGTTGTGTCACCAATGCAAGTGCCCCACATATAAAAAATCTTGACTCTGCTACTCTATTGAACATATTCCAATCAGCATTGAGTATGAGACATGTTTCTCGGGATCTAAGATAAATATGGATCCGATTTTGTAAAAGCTCAAAATAAAAGCATTAAATATATAGTTAACAAATTATCAATTGAAGATAAAACATTAATTTAAATTGGGCAGAGCTACCTCATGTAATTAAACCCAAGTTTCACTAGGTTTTAAAAAATGAGCTCGGTGAAGATATTGTGAACTTATACAAATATATGTTATGCTGATGCATCGGGGACGCTGCACACTTAGTTGAGCACATTTAAGTTGGCTGGGCACGTGGCCGCTCATCTACCTCCCCTACGCTCCTTCTCCCTATTTTACCTTTCCTCCAACACAACTACCCCTCTCTCTCTCTTTTATAAATAGCACACCCTCCGCCAAACTCTCACAGCAGCCTTGAGGCAGCAGCACCTTCTTCTTCACCACCACCACCACCATCACCTGCAGTTTCCGGCGGCAGCTTCCCCCTTCGCCTCCGACGACCTCACGTTTCCGAGCCTCTACAGCCACAGGATGGTGAGCGTTGAGGAGATCCGGAGGGCACAGAGGGCCGAGGGTCCAGCCACCGTGCTCGCCATCGGAACCGCCACGCCGCCCAATGCAGTCGACCAGAGCGCGTACCCTGACTACTACTTCAGGATCACCAACAGCGAGCACAAGACCGAACTGAAGGAGAAGTTCACGAGAATGTGTAAGTCCCAACCTCCTCTGTTTCTACCCACTGTGTAACTCTTAATGAAGTGAGTTCAGTGGCCAAGGTCTTTCCTTCTTTTAGAGACATAGATTCAATATTTGATAAGCATTTTGTATTATAGGATACAGTGATAATATAAACCATGAAAACTTTCGAGTTATACACAAATATTTACACTTGTTCATATAAATATATAATGAGGATGTGCACAATTTTTCAATTATATGTCCTGTGACAAGTATGTGGGTGTGCAGGTGAGAAATCAATGATAAAGAAGAGGTACATGTACTTGACCGAAGAGATACTGAAGGAAAACCCCAACGTCTGCGCCTACATGGCCCCGTCACTGGACGCGCGCCAGGACATGGTGGTGGTGGAGGTGCCCCGGCTGGGGAAGGAGGCTGCGGCCAAGGCGATCAAGGAATGGGGCCAGCCCAAGTCCAAGATCACCCACCTCATCTTCTGCACCACCAGCGGGGTGGACATGCCTGGTGCCGACTATCAAGTGACCAAGCTCCTGGGCCTGCGCCCCTCGGTGAAGCGGGTCATGATGTACCAGCAGGGCTGCTTCGCCGGCGGCACGGTCCTCCGCGTGGCCAAGGACCTGGCGGAGAACAACAGGGGTGCTAGGGTGCTGGTGATATGCTCCGAGGTCACCGCCGTCACGTTCCGCGGGCCGAGCGACGCCCACCTCGACAGCCTCGTCGGTCAGGCGCTCTTCGGCGACGGAGCGGCTGCGATCATCGTCGGCGCGGATCCAGTCCCTGACGTCGAGAGGCCCATTTTCGAGCTGGTCTGGACCGGGCAGACCATCCTGCCAGACAGCCACGGGGCCATAGACGGGCACCTGCGCGAAGTGGGCCTGACCTTCCACCTGCTGAAGGACGTGCCCGGGCTCATATCGAAGAACATCGAGAAGAGCCTGGTCGAGGCGTTCGACCCGCTCGGCATCTCGGACTGGAACTCCTTGTTCTGGATCGCGCACCCCGGCGGTCCGGCCATCCTGGACCAGGTCGAGGAGAAGCTGAAGCTCAAGACCGAGAAGATGCGAGCTACCAGGCACGTGCTGAGCGAGTACGGGAACATGTCCAGCGCCTGCGTGCTGTTCATAATGGACGAGATGAGGAGGAAGTCGAAGGAGGAAGGGGTGGCCACCACCGGGGAAGGACTCGAGTGGGGCGTGCTCTTCGGGTTCGGACCGGGGCTCACGGTCGAGACCGTCGTGCTGCACAGCGTGCCAATCAGCGCCTAAATATGATACTGAGGGAACCGGACCTGGTCTATCTTGTTCTCTTTCTCGTCCCCACTGTTAAAGATTGGGACGTAGTGTGTCCGTGTTCTTCATTTTTCTTCTCCTTTTGGTAATATCTTGTTTTCCTATGCTAGTTGAGAGTGCAAGAACGAGTCACATGGCTTGTCATAAAGAAGTATAATCATACGAACTTGGGGAGTATTTCTTTGATGCTGAAAGTTCCCCAGATTGTATGGTTGAGAGAAAGTTAGGTGGAAGCGGGAAATGGGCAGGCAATTATATATTCAGGCACAAGAGAATTTAATAAACTGTTTGTTATTCTATTTTGTTCTTTATATGATAGCGATGCGTTCATAAATAATTGGAAACTATCACGTAACCCGATAAAAGGCTCAAAGGGTGTGATCTTGTTGTTTGGTGAGTCTTAGTCTTACACACATGCATTAGGTTGATAAACAACTCTCATGTTTTACCTAACAAATAAAGAATAAGGAACAAAAAAATGAATGACGTTTTCTTATGGGGAGCCACGTGTGGCCTTTGGCATTTTATTGTTTTTCCAATTTGTTTTTAGTTTCTCAAATTGTTATTATTTATTTTTCCATTTGGTTTTCGGTTTATAAATACCAAAACGACTATTCAATGGTCATGCAAAAATGATTCGATCGTTCTGATTCCGATTTTCTAGGATTCAGTAATAATTTTTCCAATAAATATGTTGGACAGAAGAAGATCTGTTATAAGGTTGGTTGACGGATTCAAAATTCGGTATGCGGGTCTGTATCTGGATCTGCATCCAGAGTTTGAAGGGCTATGGAACCAGACCAAGGTCTGAATGCGAAAGTTTAAACATATTGGATCTAAGCGAATCTAATCTGCATCTAATATTTTACATTTCCAGGTCGTTTGTGTCAACTTGAGAAACGCAGCTCTTAATTGAGCTGGAGCAAGCAGCATGGACGATTTGCTAATGTCTTCGACCCTGCTGCTTTTCTCAAACATTGACATCCACTCTTTAGCGACAGAAATATAAAGAAGGTTCAGTTCGAATCAGCTCCCGAGATTCAAGGTTACTTCTGAACCTGGGTGGCCTGTCAATTAAGTGTCATGCATATGGTTTGCGATTCGAGACATACTGCCTACGGGAATATGAATATGAATAGATCACCTGCCGATCTCCATTTCATTCGTCTAACCAACTATGCTACGTTCCTAGTGAACATGAGCCAAGTCGAGACATAATTTTTCTTTGGCTTGAGGTCTAGCTCGACTTGACAATGAGTGATGAGCTAGACCGGCACGCGGTTGACTCGTTTGAGCTTATGTAATTGACTTTCACGGATGGAGTTTTGGAAAACCTAAAACAAAGAGGAAGAATGGTGCAGTGGTTTGTGGCGTGCCAGTGGTTGGAAACATAGATGGCCGGAAACATAGATGGCCTCGCCGGACAAGGCTGCATTCCGTCTCCTTCCACCGGATTCTGTTTCCTTCCCCCATAACCAGGAAAACCTAAAACAACAACAACAAAAAAGGATTAGAAAATAAACATTAGAAATAGCCAAAACTCATTCATGGGTAGGTATGTCAATATATCCTATTTGAACCAGATATCCCACTGCTCCGATCCGAAAAAATCGATATGAAAAAAAAATTAATATCTGATTACGAAATCGGATCGGATTCAGATTTAATAAATGACATCTAATCGGATTTGAATTCGGATATACATAAGTATATGATTGGATTCGGATATGATGCATTTTTAGACAAATATGAAATATCTTG
Source organism: Nymphaea thermarum (assembly GCA_011799765.1). NCBI lineage: Eukaryota > Viridiplantae > Streptophyta > Magnoliopsida > Nymphaeales > Nymphaeaceae > Nymphaea > Nymphaea thermarum. The sequence continues at coordinate 5,817 of JAANDH010000085.1, read as the reverse complement.
TACCTGATGCTATTAAAATTTGAAAATTGGCAAGATCCGGTTCAAAATTCAGATTCAGATTTGGATCTGGATATCAATATAAAAATCAAATTTGGATCGGATTCAAATTGTAAAATCAGATTTCAGATTCGAATTCGGATATGACTTTTCTTTATTTAAATTGAAATCCAAATTTGAATCTATTCAAAAGCGAATATAATTAAAAATATATTTTATCCAAATTTGATCCATTGACATCCTTGAGTCAGCACCCATCCTGCTACTATGGTGGGTCGGCAGCCTGAAAGCTGCGGATGGCGAGGGTGGCAAGGCGGGAAAAGAAAGGAAGATATCTGATCAAGCATCAATGGATTACCAAATTTTCTGATCAAATCCATGGCTTCACATTATAAACACTAGATTAAACAAGTAGATATGTCATCATGGCAAAGTATAAACTAAAGAAGAAAATAAGCAGTGGACAGAACAACCACTGAATAATTCAACTTAGTTCTATGCATGAGTGGAGCAAAAAATTATTCGCTGAGGGATACCAATTGAAAGAATCTTAGATTTTAAGGGGGCACCAATATATACAAATGAACCAGAGGGCATGAACATGTAAACTAAGAAATTTTGAGGAATTGATGAATTTGTATTGAAGAATCTGTCAAGGTTATTAAGAAAATAATACGATGAATTTTAGACCTTTTCGAAATACCCTTCCGGGCATATATTATGCTGATGACATTATGATTATTTGTAGAGCTCTCAAGATTACTATCTTCGAGATTAAGATGATCCTCCATGAGTTTGAAAAGGAAGCTGGTTTGTGAGTTAATAACCAGAAATCAGTGTTTATCCATTTCAGGTTAGTGAAGACAAGGCCGATCTATAGCTCGAGTCCTTGAATGGAATCCTGCCCACCTTCCCATTACTTACTTAGTGCTTCCTATCTTCTTGGGGAAGATGACCATCTCCATCCACCAGAATCCTCAACCAAAGGGAAAAACCTTTAAGAAAAAAAAAAAATAGTAACTAAACAATAAAAATGGTGAAAGCTCACCATGGGTCACCACGGCCGCTCATCTCCCAACGTTTCCGATGGGAACCAAAGACAAAATATGGAAAAACGGCAGCGCAAAATGCGGGCGCCTTGTGAAAGGGGCCAGACCAGCGGCCGTCTGTTAAATTTGGCCGCCAACAGCAGTCTCCGACGGCCGGAGCCTCCAAATTAAGAGAACCCCCACCTTTTTTTTTCAACCGCTAACAACAGGGACGTCCGAACGTCGAGTCGCTCCCTGGGGACCAAGTCCGCCCTAACCCGGACGATCGGCGCCACCCCAAGGACATCTCCCGCAAAGGCTGCTAAAAAGACTTCAACGGCATCGGCCCGGCGTGATTTGGGGCAATCACCGGCGTAGATCTCATTTTCATATATGAATCTAAGATGTATGTAAGTAAAATTCACAAAGAAAGGATCCGGACTGCTCTACTGATAGATCCGATCGCTCTTCCAACACTATAACTATAACGTTGGTCCATTAATGTTGTTAAAACACACAAATGCTTTTTTGTTCGCCTATTAAACACTATCACAAATTTGTGTTGGCTTAATAGTATAAGCAAATCTTGTTCTAGTTAAGTTGCACTGGCTTTTTAACTATATCAAATGATATTATCAATTCATGGTTAACTGCATTCAAATTCTTATTTTTGTTATTATTAAAATTAGTCAAAATTTTATTGCATTGATGGCAAAATGTTGCGCCAGTGAAAACTTAGTTGTATTTAAAACATTGAATCTGTTTCTTGTGCACTTTTTTTAAGCGTTAAAAGAAGGGTTTCTAAATAAACGGCTTCCTGATAGAAATGAATGCATGGATGTTTTTAATTTATTGACTATGAATTAAAGAACCCAGGTCCATGTTTAATAATAAAAAAAAATAGGCGCATCTTTAGATACCATCCTTCCTTCACGTGTGTTATCGTAACTTCATAGTTTCTTTTTAAGATTTAATTACCTTCCTGATTCAGTTGTATTTCTTGGCCAGTTAATGGCAGTACAATACTGAGCGTCACTGAGTGGCACGATCTGCTCAGGCTAGTAGCAGGTATGAAGTCAGTTCGAGTTGCATGGATGCTCTCCCCTTTGCCAAAAAGAAGGAAGTGATGTACCAGATGAAGCGCGACAAAGACTCTTAACTCTTGCACGAAGGAAACTCTAGACCCCGAGAACAGGAGAGGAAGGGGTGATGGTAGCTACTATTCATCACCCAAAGTTAATATCAGTGTAATACTAAAACTGAAAATTTTTACTAAGTGGATTTCATCTGTTGATCATTCTGCAACAATTGAATTAGATCAGTCCCTACGGAATTCTACTTTGGTCAACCTCTAAATCATGCCTTCACGTAATTGAAGGTGTCGTCTGCCGTCTTTTATGTCAACATTATGCAGCCATATCGTCCTCATGCGATCATTGGAGATTGCATAAGTTTGAGTTTGAAGGCCAATTGGATTATAACAAGTCTAAATCCATATCATTTATTCAAACAATACACAAGTATCAGTTTTCATCTGAGCACAACCTTTTGAGATAAATAAAACATCGATGACAGGCTTCCTGGTATATATGGCACCCCATTTTCTCGCGCTTGTTATTTAGTCCTGATCATTCGGTGATCTGAATACACCCATCTTAAGTGAACAATGCCATATTTGAGTTCATATATACATATATAACAGAGTTGTGGATTTCTCCATTGGGGTTTGGACATGACAGGTCTCTCATAATACAGTATAATTTCCACATTTGATTATGATATGTTGGTTAAGCCGACTTCTAGAGAAAATAACTCGATCAATATTGAATGTATGGGCACGGATGAGTATTATTAAAGGGACATAGCAAGCCCCCTCTTTATTACAAGCTTTGGCATCCTTCCCTTTTGATTCAAGAGAAGAATGATTCACACAAGGACTTCCAATTAGTCCCCACATAATTTGGCATGAGCAATGGGCCTTGGGCCCTAAAGCCACATGACTTATGAATGGCGGTGATGCACAACAAGACAGTCAAGAGCACCAGGAAACGCCAACAGTTTTCGGGGAGATCCCACTTAATTGGAGCCGTGCACCAAACAAAATAGTTGTCTGCATGTCCTTTTAGGGAAACACTAACTGGAATGATAGCGCCGACTCTAAGTTGGCAATAATTGTGCATTATAAAGTTAGTAAAATATTTGAATAATTGATAGTGCCCTCATGATCAAGCTTTTGAAACATTTGTGTGCATAAGATTATTGATACTTTCCTGCTTGCTGCCTCTAAGATCTAGAACACAATTATGTGAATCCAAGTCATGGTTGGCGCAAAGTAGGAACGAATTGCTCTTAAGGTCCGAGACACACTTATGTCCATCCAGGTCGTACTTGGCGCTAAGCAGAGACACATCAAGATTTTAAATTAAGATCCGAAATCCAATTATATGAATCCAATGCACATATATTTGGTGCTTAGTGGAGATTCATTGGTCGATCGATCCACTGGTAAGATTGGTGATTTGACATGTCACCTTATTTATTTTAAATAACAAGAGGGGCCCCATGACATTCATCAACTGACTCGTTGAATAGTTTGCTACTATTGAAGGTGGTAACTTTCTTTAGATACAATTTTCCGGTTGTGTTTGGTTTTGTTTGTTACATGGGAAAACTGCACCCCGGTCTGGAAGCATTGTTGCTTGCTGGGTGACGTAAAACCCTAATGCTAATATGGCAGCTAGGATGACTTTGTATGGTGAATTGACAACCATTACCATGGGACTTGAACTGAAACTGTCCATCAAATCAAACAGTCTTTGTAGGTGAACATGAGAAGTATTTCATCTTACCGTCTAGAAAAGAGTCGGAGCTCTTACCCAACCCTTTGTCTCATTCTGACAATCCGTTTAAGAGACCACATAAAGAAATATGAAGTACCCAGCCTACCAAGTCAGTAAAACTCAACAACATGAGTTCTAATATTGAATTAGAGCAAACATGAAGCACCAAAACACAGCAGCTAAAAGAGCAGAGTAGCACCGGATTAGTATTATAAACATAATGTCGAATGACTGCATTGAGAAACTTTTTTTTTTCTGAGGATTACAGACCCTATAGATGAACCTCTTTGAAGCATCTTAAATTTCTAAAGGCCGTTTGGCAGTGGGAACAGTAAAAAAACTGTTGCATGAATCAGCAGACAGGTTCAATTATGGAACAGTTTCTTGCTATTCACCTAGCCACACAACCCACTATAGGCCTGCCGGTCCCCAGTAAACGTAAACACCATAATTAATGGCTGCTCAATTGCATACCATGTGAATATCATATCTAGTTTTTCAAACATGACCTCGTTCTCATTTTCTTTTCAAAGTGAGGCCAATCTAAGGCCGGGGGAGTTCGCATGTTCGGATCCTAACACCGTGCTGCATGTTAAGGGGTTGAAATTATGCGAATGTCCCCTTGGCTGAAAAGGAGGACTCCTTCTTGTAAAAAGTGAAAATGACCAAAATACCCCTGACCACTCATATAATATGGGGACCCAGATTCGCGATCCTAAAAATGAAGTGATCGGATTTGGTTCGGTTGCATATGAATTGGGATCGAATTATAAGAATGCTGGATTACTTCTATTCAAACCGAAGACCTGCACCCGTATATTGTTGTCGAAATTAAAAATCTGGGTCCAGTACGTCCCTTCTTTGCTAATATTGCTGCACTTATTATTTTTCCAAAAGAATAAATGTTTGTTGTATATATGGTTTTAAACATATATTTTGGGTACTGAAGAGATGGTACGAGGAGTTCCATACGTTGGCGACCTTGAATCAAGTTCCAAGCTTGTCATTCTCCAGATTGATGATCTTTGTTCATGGTGTCAATATCCTCTCATCGTTTTACTGCTCCGGAAAAAGTAGGTCATAACATTTTCTACTATGATTTACAGCTTCTCATCTGAGCAGGTTATATGTTAGGCCTCACATGAGGCAATATGTTAGGGCTCGGAAATAATAATTAAAAAATATAAAGCAGACGACCCCTCTATCAAGAGCAAGATTCAAGAATTGATTTTTTTTTAAAAAAGATAAAAATAAACCAATTAATCGTGTATTTATCATCCCTGCGACCCATTTGCACGGGTGACATGGAAATATACACTTGCATTTCCTTTTTTAAAAACTAAACTAACATAAAAAACCTGACAACTAGCAATACTGTCGCGCTTTTGGCATAAATGTACAGGTGAATCAAGAAGATGTGGAATTGGTACTTGCAGTGAAAGCAGAGAAGCAATTCATCTTGAAAAGTATTGTTGTCCTGTACCCATGGCTCCAAATTTCCTTGCCAAGCCACATGAAACAGATTGCCGGAAGTCCACAGAATCTAAAGCCAAGTAGGTTAGAACCAGAGATGCCGCTCTGACAATAATGGAAAACAAAAGTTCCCAAAAAAAAGGGGCAAATAAATTTGTGTAAAAGAGAAAGCATGGCTTTTAGTAACTCGCTCAATGTAATCTACAATAGCCTCTACACATATACACACTCTTGTCCACAAAGAAGACAATCGCATAAATCGTATGCAAGTCACGCCAACTTGTGAGAAAACAGAGGAGGCGTGAAGAGAAGAACTTTGAGAGAACTTGATATTTACTGATTCCTTTGAGCAACATTTATAGTACAAGAAACGATATCGCTTACAAGATTTTTTGGTATACAAGATTATGATAACACATAATCAATTTCTATCTCAATCTATTATCCACCGAAAATGTAGACTGCGATCTTGATAAGAG
>JAANDH010000084.1:362777-518862 GCA_011799765.1 Nymphaea thermarum | reverse complement strand
TTTGTTACTTTTTTTTTTACCTTGTCATGCAAGTAGAGATTGTTTTCATTTTAACTTTCTATTGAATTGAAGGTCACCAATAATATTCTAATTTGATTCTGACATTCTGCCTTCTTGATTTCGCTGTTTTTTAGGCTAGTCAGTTAATCTGAAAGGTTAAGTTGGTTAGTCTGGTGATGGCTAGATATAGTTAAGCTGGCTTTGAAATTCATTTTTCTTGATTTGATTTTCTTAGACGAGTACGGAAATCTGAAAGGTTCAACTGGGCAGAAACACGTGGTGTAAATGAAGAACAGCTTATTGAAAATTTGCCAGAGGATCTTCAAAGAGATATACGCCAGCATCTTTTTAAATTTATCAAAGAGGTACTTTAGAAGATTTTACCATAAAAGAATAAACTCCAATTGGTCTGATAGCATTGTTGGATGTAACTATATTACTGACATTCTTGTAAGATTCATAAGATTCAAAATTATGATAATGCTCATATAAGATAGTACTTGTCATAGCATGTGAAATAAATGTCTTACCATGAAGTTTCTGTGCAACTACTGCCATGCATATAAGTTCTTGGTTGCAAGGCACATAGACTAAGTCATCTTGTAGTAGTTACATCCTAGTTCTTCTAAGTCATCTTACTATGTTTCAAACTACCTACATTGTTTCTTACCTCATTAATAGATGAAGAGATCAACTTCCTATCTTAGCATGCATGGGGACTTTTGTAGCAAATATTCATATTTCTTGCTGTACTTACTGTAAAATATGTTGAGGCTTTCTCCAGCTTGAAGAATGAAGTAACTAGTTGTTGCCATATCCCTGTTATTTACATTAACCAACTTTTTCTTTTAAAACCAACCTTTTTCTTTCTTTTATCCATCTTGCTTGTAGCGTATTACAGCCCTATTTTTTCAGGTTCGGATTTTCACATTAATGGATGATGATATCTTGGATGCAATTTGCGAAAGGCTTAGGCAGAAACTGTACATAGAGGGAAGTCAAATTCTGCGTTGTGGTTCTGCAATTGAGAAGATGTTCTTCATTGTCCGTGGAAAATTAGAGGTTACATGGGAAGAATCAGGATACAGTGTTCCCCTCTCGGAAGGAGATGTTTTTGGTGAAGAGCTCCTCACATGGTGTCTTGAGCAAACATCAGTGGATAGAGGTACGTTGACCTATTTAGGTTGATCTTTATCTCATTTTCTGTAACTAGTACGGCTGGTAACCAGTTTGGGAAGAGTCTCAAAATTGATGCCCATGCAAGGTTTCTAAACAGTCTGTAGAAATTGATATGTCAAGCTATAGCAGCCTTTCCTCCACCCTTAAAAGTAAAAGTAAAGGTGATTATGTGGGGTCATAGATCTCTGGTTATTTTCTTCTTTAGTTTTCTCTTCTTCTTCTTCTAGGAAGATAACTAGCGTTAGTCAGACCTCTATCTCTATATCTCAAAAGGTGTGTCTTGGATATTGAACTGAACTATTGACCTCCTCCAGCTTCAACATCTGAACTGCAACACCCTAGCTAGGTGGATAATGGTCCCTATTTTCTTGCTGTTTAGTGATTCTTTGCCAAAAGAAGGAAAAATAAAGGACTGACAATCATATCTATTAATTGAGAGTTCCCATCCTAAAAATCCTAGGTACTAAATGTCTGTTCCATTTGGTACCTATCAAAAGGTTATGGTTTACTCAATGGAGTGGAATCCTGCTCAATTTCCATTATACAGCATAATTTATAGTTGCAGGTGTTTTTCTATGAATTAGACCTTACATCAATTTGTTAGAATTTCTAAATTAGAGTCATACTGCTTTATCATAAAGATTTAGTGACTATTATTGGTACAAGAAACATGTCTAAGTCCAAATACCACAGATGACATTTTGGAACATTTTCAGCTTCATAGATGGTAAAGATAACATCAGTAGGATTTGAACCACAAAACATGCTAGGTTCTGAAAAACCAATGGCCTTTGCCATATACCTTAGTCTACAAAAAATTCTAGATACTAGATCCTTTAAAAGATTTCGTGATATTAGATGAAGCACCATGATTAGGGTGGCAGCAATAGCACCTGCTTCCTAACCCCTAATCATTAATGTTAAACATATTTTTACATTATGGACAAGTATCCCTTCAACAGAAAAAACAAAATACAATGAGCCATTAATGAAACATTTTAGCACAGGTTTAAACAAAAGAGTGCGCGACTAGATTACAGATGTTTTATCTAAATCTAGACATGTGAACTTTTGATTTTAACACCTTCCCTAGAGTTTAACATGGTCTTGAATCACGTATAAGCTATTCAACCCAAAATTGACATCCAGTTAGCCATTTCCAAAAGGAATTTGCGGTGAGATTGGCTCCCACCTTTATTGACAAAAAATATATATACATGAAAAAATCAGGATGCATAATCCATTGGTCTCCAATCAATTATTGTTTATTAATTTATCATAATGAGGCATATTCACAATAAAACTGGCTAGCACACGAGGTTGGTTCACTTCACGAGTGCACTCATACCTCAAAACGCCTCTATACAAGGGCTACACATACAGTTAATACTCTTAGCTAGCTGTCATACTTTATGGGTACTTCTACCTTTCAAATTCATTCACCCAACAACAATGTTAAAAAAACATTTATAGCCAATCAAACATAACAATCACATCATACAAAAACGTAGCCGAACCACAGAGAGTAGTCTCGGTCCGTGATTGGCTCGTAGCTGTCCTATACAAATATCATGTTAGGATACTCACTAATGCACAATTGAGGTCGAGGAGATACTCGACTCGGTACCCCGCCTAATCTGTCCTAAGTAGTTATACCTGCTAGCATGCATATACTATCGCGTAGTAATTTAAAGACAATCAACCAATTTCGTAATCAATCCATCACTCATACATTCATATAGCAATAAGCACATTATAGCACACATCAATCAACAAAACACAACATAGGATCCAACGATCCTAAAAAGCACACACTCTAAATTTGGCCCTAGGCAGGGATTCACTTGGAATGCCGCCATACCTGTCGTACGTCGCCACAAACACCCAAAATCGACTCGAGCTTCAAATCTTTCGCTCAAGGTACCTGCAAAAATATTCTAAGCGATAAGTTTTTTCACTCATTTTGCTTTAAAATCTATACAAGTAAGAAATAGGATCATTGAGGCGTAGGTCATCGTCTCAAGGAGGTGCCGACAGGTAGTATCGCCCCATAAAGCCCTCCAATAGGTTTTTCCCAACTCTTTGAGATTGTGACCAAACGATTTAAACTCCAAGACTTCGATTCAACCTATCACCAGTATGTTTCTCAATTGTTTTCTTAGTTGAGGCGTCATCCCAGTAATTATGCTTCCCAACATAAATACTCTTTCCCAACAAGCGACGTAATATACACATCAATAATAGAATATGTCACAAGTTCGTTAAAACAGTTCTAAACCTTCTCAACATCATCAAAGTCTCTACCATGTTTCGTAACCGCTTCAAATATTAACCCATCATGCTAAAAAAATGATTATATACGTTCTCAGGGCAAAAACCCAATAAAATTAGGCTTGTTAGTTGTGCTTACTCCTCTTTTAGCGTTGTAGCTGCGGCAGCCACCTTAAGCGCTCGACCGATCCCCAAGCAGCTAAGGTTATATGCTTCTGGTGCCTCCAATACCTTTATTCCAACAAAATGGTTATATACAAGGGAAGGCCGAAACAGACCTTAACAATAAGCATAAAGGATTGACCCAACCCTTCATAAAAAAAAATGATAACATAGCCTACAAGCTATGCCTTTACATATTCAAGTAAGAAAAATAGTCATGAGGATCATTGGCATGATCCATGATCAAATGTCTTATGTCAACTGTAGCAGCACCCTGCTCCACAAAAATTTTGATATGAATTTGGTCAAGACACCCAGTCCAGCCTGCATTTGGTCGTTGTCCCTCCAGTCTCTGTCTAGTTTTCGTCACCCAATCTTTGATATGGGAAACAATAACAGTCACCACCATATTTCTTATGGAATCTGAAAATGCACTCCAAGACTTCCATTTCTCCTTCATGAATCCTTCCACGATCCTTGATAATCACCACACAACAATTTGCCCGTTATCCACATAGTTCAATCCAGCTATTTTCGGTCCATGCCTGGTATGAGATCTAACAATGTTAATTAACATTCCATTTCTATCGGAGTTGATGGTGTCTACACTATAGAGCCTAGTTTCCATCCAAATTCTCAGTTTAATTTCTGTCTCAGGAGGCCACTTGACAGAGGAAAAGCTATCCATGCAGCTCCTCCAAACTTCTATTTTGAACCTACTAACCTGGGGTTGAAGACTTAAGAGAAGATTAACAGCGGCAGCCACTTTACAAAAGAGACCCATAATTAAAATAATTATAGAACTGTTATAAGTTCTTTAATATTGCAAACGACTGCCTCACATCATTATTCAACATTTGTCATGTATTTTTTTTTGTATATTTAGATAATTTCTGACAATGTGAACTCATGAGTTTCTGCAGATGTAAGGAAAATCAGGTCTACAGGGCACAGGTTGTTTTCAAGCAGGACTGTGACCTGTCTTTCTAACGTGGAAGCTTTTTCCCTGCATGTTAATGATTTGGAGGAAGTGACTGCCCTTTTTGCAAGGCTTCTTCGCAATCCTCGAGTACAAAGAGCATTAAGGTTTGGAATTTCTCCTCTGAAATACACTCTCTAAACTTCTCTATACAAGTGTGCAGTTAATACTGCCTACTTGAAGTGCTGTCTTGAAGCTTTCATCTTTATTGTTCTCCCTCATGTTGCTAACATGATTTCTCCAATCTACTGGGGTAAGTGCAGTTGCTTACTCTTTTAATTTCCCAGTAAATCCTTTGTCGCTTTCACCCCAACTTCATCCAAACTCTCCACCCTTCAGTTAAATAATGTACCTTTGGTTTTGACCATTAATCCTCATTTCCCTGTGACATGACGCTCAGCAGACAGCAGCCTTTGACATGATCAACATTCGCAATTTTCTCTATTTGTTTTTGCTTTTTTTTATTGGCGAATATCTTGGCCAGGCCCGTGTGAAACCCAAAACCCTGAAACTAACAGTGAATATAGGTAATGTTTTGATAATATTGGTGGTATTTAACTGTTGCAAACTGAAAATTTAAAGCAGTGTTCAATGTTTTTCTATTTTCTGTAACAGGTATCAATCCCCATATTGGAGAGCCCTGGCAGCTACCCATATTCAAGTTGCATGGCGGTACCGGAAGCGGCGACAATCTGCTCGTCTCAATAGTTCTTCTATGGAAGGACTGACAGTGACTTAGCCGCCTTGCCTTCCATTGTGCATGAACTTAACCAATCTTTTAGAGAGAGATGTCCTGTGAAAACTTTTATGCTCTCTTCCTAACATGGTAACTTTTTGCTTCTTCAAAATATTTTGGGAGGGAGTTGAATAAATCTTCGTGCTTACGTTTGATTGTTTTTAATGTAATTGTGCCTCCCATCTGTAACCCTGTTATAATCCGCTGTGAAGAAGCAAGGAGCTCCAACTGTTAGTATTAGCCAAAAAAAGCTCTGTAGGCTGTATGAGTAGGACGAAGCCTTTAATTCTTCCATTCAGTAGTTTTTCTCTTTAGAAAATTGTACAACAACGTGCTCTACTTTCGGGTTTGAATTTGTCACGTTTAACTGCCTTGATGTACATAAAAAGGACACATTTGAAGTGAAAGAAATTCAAATTTAAGCATGCCGGAAAGTTGAAGACACCTTTCTGTAAAAGTATTACTTTTCTTTTTCATATTCATCCATCGATAGCTTATGGGCAACAGACATGTCCATCCCTACGTGAACCATCTTATCTTTTACATACTCATCACAAATTAGACGTCGAGCTTGATTTTATTGATGAAAACTGTTTAACTTCAATGGAATGACATTGTTGCCCTTAAAAAAGGAATTGAAGAGGCTTAGATGACATGCCCCTGCGAGTAATTTTTGAATACTATTTTGCTTGACATGATCCGTCATTAAGAAAAAGAATTACAATGTTTATGCTTGACCGCCAAATTCAACTAATTTCATTTGAAAATAAACCATCATTTATTACATACAATGTCATTGTTGCATTTAACTTTTTCAAGTGCATATCGTTCCCTTGTAAACATGGTATCATAAAATAAGTCATGTAGTTGTGTTAACATGATTTTATATGTTTTTATCATTAAACAAATTCTGCAGTTGCGTTATGGCAATATGTTTTGTCCAACTGCTTATTGTTTCTTTGTAAATGTCTTTTTATCGTAAAACCAGTCCAAAAGTGTTGTCTCATTTCATTTTTTTTTAGTGCATATTGTGTTCTTGTAAACATGATTTTATTTGAGTGTATTGTAGAAGAAATCTTTGATTTGCATTATCACAATCTGTTTTGTATGACTACTTATCACCTCTTAGTGAATTCCTTTTTATCGTCAAACCGATTCATACATTGTCATTGTCGCATCTAATTTTTCCGAATACTTATTGTGTTCTTATAAAAACGATTTCATTTTAGTGTGTCGACAGACATATCCTATAGTTGCATTATTACAATCTGTTTTATCCAACAGCTTATCGCCTCTTACTTTGTCTTTTTATCATAAAATCAGTCCATATAGTGTCATTTTAAGTTTTTCGTGTGTTTATCGCGTCCTTTTAAACACCACTTTCTTTGAGTGTATCCTAAAATGAATTATACAATTGCGTTATTGCAATATGTTTTGTCTGACTGCTTATCACCTCTTATTAAACATGTTTTTATCATAAAAGTAGTACGTATAGTGTCGTTCTCGCATTTTATTTTTTTGAGTGCTTATCGCATCCTTGTAAACACAATTTTATATTAGAGTACCGTAAAATGAATCTAGCAATTGCTTTATCGCAATATGTTCTATCAGACTACTTATTGCCTCTTATTTAATACATTTTTGCCGTAAAACCATTCCATATAGTAATTTTTTGAGTGCTTATCACATCCATGTAAACACGATTTTATTTGAATATACCATAAAAAGAAGCCTACATTTGAGTCATCACAATCTGTTTTGTTTGACTACTTATTGCCTCTTGTTAAATACATTTTTTTCGTAAAATCAATCCATACTACATGTTGTCACTTTTTTTTTAGTGCTTACCGTGTCCTTGTAAACATGATTTTACTTGAGTAAAACATAAATGAATCATGTACTTGTGTTATCGCATGATTTTCTGTTTGGTTGTTATCGCTGCTGAATAAATGTCTTTTTATTGTAAAACATGTTATACAGTGTCATTGTTGCATTTCATTTTTCTGAGTGCTTATCACATCCTTGCAAATACAATTTTATTTGTGTGTATCGTGAAATGAAAATTGTAGTTGCGTTATCACAATCTATTTTGTCCAATTGCTTGTCGTCTCTTAGTTGCCTTTTTGTCATAAAACAATTTCTTACAATGTCATTGTTGCATTTAATTTTTCCCAGTGTGTAATAATGCGTACTCATAAACATGATTTTACTTAAGTGTGTCGTAAAGCAAATCCGTATTTATGTTATTGCAATATTTTTTATTCTTGTTGTGTCCTTGTAAACATGATTTTAATTGTCTGTTTCGTAAAATGAATTAGGTGGTTATGTTATCACAATCCACTTCTTGGCAAATGCCTTTATTTCGTGAAACCAGTCCGTATAGTGTTGTTTTCGCATTTCATTTTTTGAGTTCATATTGTGTCCTTGTAAACATGATTTTATTTGAGTGTATCATAGAATGAATCCTACATTTACGTTATTGCAAATTATTTTGTTCTACTGCTTATCACCTCTTAGTAAACACTTTTTTATTGTAAAACCAGTCCATACATTGTCATTGTCAAATTAAATTCTTTTGAGTGGGTATTTCATCCTTGTAAACACGATTTGACTTGCGTTTTTCATAAAACAATTATAGTTGTATTATCACATCCTTGTAAACATGAATTTATTTGAGTGTAACGTTAAACGAATCCTGCAGTTGCATTATCATATAATTTTTTGTCTAACTACTTATGGTCTCTTAGTAAACACCTTTTTATCATAAAGCCATTCCACACTATGTTGTCGCATTTATATTTTTTTATTGCTTCTTGCATCCCTGTAACCACGATTTTATTTCAGTATGTCCTAAAATGAATATTGCAGTTGTGTTATCATAATTTGCTTTGTCCAATTCCTTATCACCTCTTACTGAATGCCTTGTTATCATCAAACCAGTCCACACATTGTCATTGTCGCATGTAATTCTTCCAAGTACTTATTGCATCCTTATAAACAATATTTTATTTGAATGTGTCGTAAAACAAATCATGTAGTTGTGTTATCTTTATCTATTTTATCTGACTACTTATCGTCTCTTATCAAACACCTTTTTAACATAAAGTCATTCCATTTTTCGAGTGCTTGTCGTATCCTTATAAACACAATTTTATTTTAGAGTAAGTAAAACAAATCATGCAATTGTGTTATCGTAATTTGTTTTGTTTTACTGCTAATAGCCTCTTAGTAAATGCCCTTTTGTAGTAAAACGAGTCCATAGAGTGTTGTTGTCACATTTAATTTTTCTAAGTGCTTATTGCATCCTTCTAAACACGATTTTGAATGAGTGTATTGTAAAACGAATCATGTAGTTGCGTTATCGCAATATATTTTGTTTGACTACTTACGTCTCTTAAAAAATGTCTTTTTATTGTAAAACCTTGTAAATAAAGTTATTTCCTCATTCTCAATCTGGAGTATGAACTTGGTTAATATTTTTCGCTTATGCGAGCGTGGTATCAATTAGATCGGCCACAAATGTTTGTGTTTTGAAGGAAGAAAATTTTGCCTATATGGCAGTATGAGCCTGAAAGGCACATCTGGAGAACCGGCCCAAGTGAACAAGGGAATTTGTTAGTCCAGTCCTGTTAAGGGTGAAAGTTGGCTAGTGGTTGGCTCATTAGCGCATTAATAGCCAGCCTGATTCCCAAACTCACTGTAAAAGTTATTTATGACCCTGGACCAACTTATTCTCTATAATATGTCTATGCGAAGTCAGCTTTTAGTGAACAATATGTCCTATCTCAAAAGAAAACTTCACTAAATGTATTGGTTGGTCTAAAGATTATAGTTCAAGAAATCTGAAACATCAAAATGTAATGTTGCTTTTGTTATTCTTCCGACATGGGACACATTATGTGCAACAGATGACAAAACCATGATTTCTCTTATCATACAATGCATAATACATGTGTGGTATAGGTCATATGTACACTTGTACATGTTTTAGTCTATGTTCACGTATCCATAGAAGTGAACTGGGTCAGACATCCCTCCTTGACTCTTACACAGACAAGAATGAGCATCTCATGTGCAAAACCTAGTTGCGATCAGCGGTCTAGCGAGATACGGACGAGGGGGCACAGCCTCCCCATGAATTTTCATGAATAAAAATAAATTTAATTTAAAAAAAACTTTATAACTCACTCAAATGTTGTCAACAATAAAAAATAAAAACGTTATAACTCTCTTAAATTTTGTTAAAAACTTGATCAGGTCCCTAACAATTTGTAAAAGATAAAACGGTGCCCTTCGTCAACTTCTTTTCTAGCTCCACCAATAATTGACACCAGACAATGTGATTAGTAAACTCAAAAACAATTGTAATTTTTAGTTTCTCTTATACTCGGAAACCTTTGGATTTTGAAATTTAAAAGCAAACCTTGAATATGCTTGAGAAAAAAAAATGGTAAAAGAAAGGCTTTCGATTGAAAACCTCCTTAGTTGGGAAACTTCAAATGAGACTTTCTTTTTCAATATTACACCAGTTTTTTTTCTCATGGGCGATGCAATGAGATTTTAGAATGACCCATGTTGAAGGTGTTACGTGAATCCTACATTTAAGTCTCCAAACCATGTTCCAATAAGAAGCTGCTGGGAGGTGACCTCCCATCTATTATTAAGGAAAAAAATTATATAGATAAAAAAAATGGGATCCAAACATCTACCAATAAAAAACAAGCCAAATGAACCGATTGGCACATACGAACACTCTTACCCTAACACCACCTAGAAAAATTTCTGAGCCATGTTGAAAACGAAGCCAGTAAGGAAGAAGATTGGACGAAGAACAACTAGATCCTGTTCTGCTAGTTTTCCTCAGTTGTGAGTGACAACTCATATCCAACTCCCTAGCTCTGAAGAGGTGGTTTAGAACTTGCTCCATAATCCTCTAAGTTAGCAAAGGGCAATTAGTGGGAGAGAAGAAGGCTTCAGTTCGAAATATCTCCTTATGATATCACAGCTGCTAATCTCATAACTTACAGTGCATATAGAGGCAGGCAACCTTTAGCAAATATATTAAACTCAATTTAGCCTGAGGAGGTGAACAATGTTATGAGTTTTGGCTGCAACCCTTTGTCGACTAGCTACTTGACAAATCCAGATACTGAGGTCCTAAATTATGAAGGCTCAGGCAAGGAAAATGACAAAATCTCTCCTAAGATTGGTAAGTGGCAATGTATCCAGCTAAATATGATCAATGAAGATTATCTTTTTGACATGTAAATGGATTATAGAACAGGATTCTGCCATCCATCTTGCCTATTCGGAGCACAGACAGTGCAAGGCCTTACGATATAGTTGTGTGTAGTGCTTGGAGCATTAGGCTTCTGCCTTTTCAACATGGGTGTCCTAAGAAAGGCTGAGCAACTCTTCTTAAAATACATCTTTGGTGGATTGCTCTACAGTTGCAGCGTGTATGGATCCATATTGTTTCAGGCCACCGTGAGGATTGTCTCCTGATTGTAGGACGTCATGGTGTGCACACGCTTGTGTTTTGCACCCACATAAGCTATAACTTAAATGAATGTGAATGAATCAAATGTGAATGAAATAAATGTGAATGAATCAAATGTAAATGAAGTGAATGTGGCTCATAAGTGTGTTGATTGTGGCTATTGAGCCTCCCCTACATATTATAGAATATGTGAGGGACCACCATGACAAGTTATATGAATGCACGTATGCATCATGATATCATAGTGATTATGTTTCTTTGCATGTTGGACTTCATATTTGAGCCCTTACTTTAGAGGATTAGAGAATTATCTGGTTTGTCGTCATTATGAAGGCTTACCCTTCTATTGTTTTTCAGGTATTGACGGACCTGGGGCAATAGGTTTATCATATGGCTCAGCTCAAATCCTACTTGGAAAATTTTGGGTTGTATAGTCATGCCAATGTGTCATGTTTTGTTGTATTGATGTCTTGTTTCTACTTAGACATCGATATTTTCTTTCTTTTTTTTTTTTTTTTGGGGGGGGGGCATTTTGTCATGAGTGTCATTGATAAATGTTAAGTCATTTTGTGTGAACTGATTTTGATATATAAATGAATTATTTACCCCATTGTTATTTGATCTGCATAGTTTCATTTTGATTGTTGTGTCATCACACAACGATGTGTTATGTTGAAAAAAAAAAGATTAAGGGTCAAAAATTGGAGTGTGACACCTTCTCCTCTATGTTTTCAGGATCCACCACTGGTCTATTCTCGACAATCTACTTCTGTCTATTCTCGAAAGCCTACTTCTACTCATAGTCCGTGTTAACACCCCAATTTTTTTTTAAAAACATATTGTATTTTATTTTCACCCAAATGAAATTTTTAGTTATTTGGATTTAAATTTCAGATCCTAAACCCAATTCTAGACCCAAAAAAACTCATGACTGTTTGATCCAAAATGAATCTCTAAACCCTTGTCCGAACTCAAATACAAAATTCGAATTCAAAACCCAACTTTATATGTGAGATGCAAATCCAAAATCCAATTCTTGCACCAAATCAGATCCAAAACCCAAGTTTAAATCCAAATCAAGAAATTTGAACTCAAATTCCAAAACCCAAGTCCGCGTACTTGGACCTTCCTTTGTTTTATGTTTTATTCTTACACCAAATTATGCTTTTGAGTTTAAAACCACTCATTACAACGCGTCAGCAACTAATTGAACCCAATCCGATTTTAAAACGAGTCTGGAATCTCTCAAAATGGAGCTGGCCCCCTTTCTAACCCCAAAAAGTATAATTTAATCCCTTTTAAATGCATGATTCTTTTAATAATCCCCTTGAAGGCCCGGTGGAGGCATCTCACCCTTCCCTCCTTTGCACCCGGTCGAGAGCGCATCACGTACGCACTCGCGCGCTTGCAAGCTCACAAGCGTGCGAGTGCTATCACTCGTGTGCTCGAGTTGAGCGCTCGCGTCAAGCGCTGTCGCGAGCGCTCATGTGACGCAAACGCATTCGTGTGACACGTTTCGACCGTGCGCGGCAGCGCGTTGCCGAGACCCTATTCTTGGTCAAAAACTCTCCTTGGAGACGGTTTTGGACTCTTTGGGTGGGCAATAGCTCTACTCACGCCCTCAAGGGGAGTTTGCAATGCTAATGGTCAATCCCACTTAGTCAAAGTTTATTTAAAAAAAGTTAAAATCATTAAAAAATGTTTGAAATTCGCTTGAAAATCTTGTTAAATTAAAAATATTCATATTTTGAATTTTGGTTCCAAAACTTCCTATAAATACCCCCACAATTTTCCCTCTTGGACATGGGCTAAACCTTGGGGGAATTTCTAATGATTTTTCACTTGAAGATTTGACTCGTGTTCTCTATTTCTCTCTTCTTTTCTTCTTCTTCTTCTTCAAGTTCCAATTCTTCAAGAGAGCATGAGAAGATATTAGAGTTATGTAATCCTTATTCTATTTTCATTTTCCCTTGCCACCTCCCCATGGCCATGCAAGAAAGCTCACATGATTTTCCATTTGGAATCAAGAGCTACATCTTGAGTGCACTGAGAGTATGAGCAAGGTGAAATAAATTTCATTTCTTCATTTATTTCCAAAAATATGATTGTTATATTGCTTTACTCATCGTTTATGCTTCAAATGATGCTCATGCTTGATAATTAATTTTCTCTAGTTGATGAGCAAATGTATGGTGATTATGAGTGTTTAGGTTGAGATTTTTTCATTCTCGTATTGATTTTTGAAGTTGGGACTTGTCCAACCTGAGAAAGCATCTTACGAATTTGTACATGTTAATATGCATTTTTCATGTCATTTTCGTGCTTAGTTTTTTTCTTAATCACCCGATTACGGACCTCAATGAGTTCTTTCCTACGTTGCTCTTCATTTTATGTATGTTTGATTTTTTTTCATACCCAACGGTAAAAGAAATATATTCTCTTGTAGCCAACAAACTAATAATGCTTTTCTTGTTCACATACAAAAATATTTAGAATCATATTTCTCAAAAGATTTTCGAAAGCAAGAAACCCCTCTAATGCGACCTTGGAGACTTAGCTTAGGCTCTTGTATGAACCCAAGTTCTTCTCTGGCCTACAAAAAAATCGAAGTCGGATATTTTCAAATTATTTCTTGATTTCAACTCTCATGAAGACCTATATGTATATACATGCTATATACGCATACATGTACATGAGTATTTTTCTTTGTCCTTTTCTCTTTATGATTTAACATATTCTTTTACAAACTCTCATATACATACATATGAATATATATATATATATATATATATATATATATATATATATGTGTGTGTGTGTGTGTGTGTGTGTGTGTGTGTGTGTGTGTGTGTGTGTGTGTGTGTATCCCATTTTAAAATCTCTCTTTTTAAAACCCTCTTCTATTTTCTATTTGATTTAAACCTCCTTTTCACAAGCTTTTACTCACACACACACACACACACACACACACACATATATATATATATATATATATATATATCTTTTAAATATTTGATTTTGTGATTTTTAAAATCTCTTTCTCTCTCTTTTTTTATATCTCTCTTGTGATCAAGTATTTCATCTTTTCCATCTCAATAATGACCTAATATTGGAATCATGCTTGATGGTCTACAACCTCATTTCATTTTTAAAAAATTTTCTCTTTTCACAACAATATTTATGACAATCCTATAAATAAAAAAACAAAAAATTTATATGTATGTAGTGGTAGAAATGCTTTTAGATGAATGTCATGAAAGGAATGAATGATTTCATTTTAATCATATAGGATCAATGCATTCATACATTCACATTTACTTAACATTACAAATGATCACAAGCACATCTCTAAAAGAACTTAAGTAATATGAGATAGGGCTCTAATTAGGTAGTAACCAAATTAGAGCAAAACCTTAGACCTACTTAAAGTCTTAAGAGAACACTAAACCGATTTTCAAAAGACGATCTTCAAATGTTTCCAAACAATATTTGTAAAGATTTCTCAATTCAAGATTTTTCAAATCAAAATGCTTTACACCCTCAAATGATTATTCAGAACTTTTTCAAAAATTTGAAATATCAAATCTTCAACACTTTTTAAAACACAAAACCACGTTTAAAATGAAATGATGTTCAAGCCAAGACGAAATGCATCAATAATAAACATAGCATTTGGATTGATTACCCCCAGTAAAGGCGCTGAGAACGGTTAATCATCGTACCGTCGGGCGAGTCAATTTTTCTCTTATTTCAAAACAAAACATCATTTTTTTTGAAGCACTCCAAAAACCAAATACTTTTGGGGATATGAACAGTCCCTCATTGTCATCTCATGCTGAGGTAAGTCTTTATCGCACCTGAGGATACTGTGATTGAGCATGATTATTCTAGAGAAGCTTCACTTAGTGATGATGACTTGCCTATTGCCCTACACAAATGCACTTGACAGGGCACTTGCATCCCATCTCAAAGTTTATCACTACAGATAGACTTGACAAAAATATACAGATGTTTATTTCAGCCTTAAATATCATGTCCATTCAGATTTGTCATCAATAAGTTTTTTTTTTATCCTAATGTAGGCAATGCAAGTAGAGATGAATGATTTACTTTCTGAGGTACATGGGAATTAGATTCTCCTCCATCTGATGCAGACATAATTGGCTGTAAATGGGTCTACACTATCAAATATCTCTCAGATGACTCAATTGAGAGTGTAAGGATTTCTTGATAGCAAAGGGATGTACTCAAATTTATAGTGTGCCCTTTTTTGAGACCTCTTCTGTTGCCCAACTAGGGACTATACGGTTGGTTGTTGTAGTCATGCATTATAGATGAAGTCTCTCTAAGTTAGATGTCAAAATTGTGTTTCTCTAAGGTGATTTGATTGAGACCATCAACATGCAGCAGCCACCTAGCTTCTACTGAGAGGGAGAGTGTGGAAAAAAGTCATATATGGTCTTAAGCAATGCCCAAGACCCTGGCTTCAAAAGTTCTGTGAAGTGATGTTTGGTGTTGGTTTTCAGTGATTTCCATCTGACCACTCATCATTTATTAAGAAGAGACTAAAAATCATTGTGGTGATGGTAGTATATGTTGATGATATTATTCTTACAGGGGACTCTAAAGAGGATATTACTTAAACCAAGATGTACTTACAAAAGCACTTTGTTAACAACAACCTTATCCCATTTAGATATTTCTTGGGGATAGAGGTAGTAAGGAATAAGAAAGGCATGGTACTCTCGCAACAGAAAGATGTTATTAATTTGCTCAAGGAGACCTAGATGCTTGGGGATAAACTTGCAAACATTTCTATGAACATGCATCTCTAACTATATGAAAATGTTTCAGAACTGATAGATAGTAAGTCATATGAATCACTTATTGGCAAGCTCTTATATATTATAGGTACTCGACCAAACATCACTTTAGTAGTGGGAAAGTTGATTTAGTTTATTGAGAAACAAGGAAAATTCATTGGGAGGCAGCTATGATGATTCTCAAATACCTCAAGTCTTCTCTTGCAAAATGGCTTCTATTTAGAAAAAGTGACTCTCTTGACATCATAGTTTACACAGATGCAAATTATGCTAGATCCCTTAATGACAAGAGATCAAGAAATCTACATCCGGCTATTGTATCTTTGTAGGTGTTAATTTGATTACTTGTAAGAGCAAGAAACAAGTGGTGGTTGCAAATTTAGCATAGAGTCTAAGTATCGAACAATCATGCAAACTGCTGCTAATATTGTATGGGTAAAAAATATGCTTGCCTATCTTGGAATAAAGGTTTTGCTTCTAATGATGATGATGTGAGATAATAAGGCAGCAAGCTATACAGCCAACAAATCGTTTTTTCATGAAAGGACCAAATATATTGAAGTAGATTGTCATTATATTCAATATATGGTTCAAGCAGGAAAAGATTATGTTTCTACTGACTATCAAGTTGTAGATACATTTACCAAGTCATTTTTTACATATGGATTCTCAAACAAGCTGAGCATAGTAAATACATATGATCTTGCTTGAGAGGGAGTGCTGAGAAAAATAGTTGAGCTGGTTGGGTGGTTATTAGGATTTTAGAAAGTTGTTCAATGTACTAGTTAATAATTTTTTCTTTTTTTTATGGACTTATTTGTAATCTTTGTACCTCCCCTCTTATCTCTATTTAAGGAGATTAGGCCTCGCCTAAGAGAAACAATTTTGTTTTCTCGCAAACAAGTTCAGCATATATATTGCAGAAAAAACTAGTGTATAACCTAACTAGATTTATGGGGTGATTCCAACTTAGCAGCTTGGGTAGTGTGTCCTATCACCTGCATTCCAATATATAAAATAAGGGTGATCATATTAAGACACATGAATAGCTTTATCGGATGCAAGATTGGGAATTGAAAACTAATTAATAAAAATTGTAACATGCATCACAACCTGTTATAAAACTAGTATGAGAAAATGCCTTAGTTGGGGAGCAAAATGCCTTGGATTTTACCAAAATTTGGCATGGAGTGCCTAAACAATGAAAACATCTAATGGTTTTTACAAATTTGGAAAAGGATTTATGGAATTTGAGTTACTAGGTTCTCAAGTTAGCCAAATTTTAGGACCTGCTTTCTGCAATTTGTAAATTGCAGAAAACCGGTTACTAAAAATTGATTGAACGGGAGGCCAAAACAATTCCGAATTCCCTAAAAATTGGTGAGAACAAATTAAACATGTGATTGAAAGTACCGTTTTTTAAATCAATTCAGCGAGAGAGATTTCTGAGGTTGACAGAAAATTTATAAATTTCAAAACATAATTTTCTAGTTCAACTAAATATCCTTGGGTCCTAAAATTTGGAAACTTGACAGAAAATGGTGTCTAATGCATTAGACTTGGGTTTCATCAAAATGGACGTGTCTAAACCAAAATTAACAAGTAGGTACAAAATGACACATAAAAACATAAGCTAATGCACTCCTAACATATACATGCATAATATGCTCATAACGACATAGATAGCTGAAATACAAAAGTGAACGCAACATGAATTATAATTCATGGTTTATCTCTAAATCCATCCAATAAAACATCTTCCTACTAAAACAATCAACATATCATAATTTCCATGCATAAGCTAACACGATAACACACATAATGCACTTTTAACATAACATTATAAGATCAAAGGTTATATTAACAAACATTATTGATTTCACTGTCTTAAGTGTAACCCATCTTTGATTTTGCATAGATTAATCCCATGTTGAGCATAGCTATAAATCCATGAAAACACAAAGGGAAATAACATGGCACATAACAACACTCGATAGATATGATGACCACACGTGAAGTTATGCATGAACTTGACTCTCACACTCTACGTCTTTGCCTTACATGGAATAAAAAAATGGTCCTACATTGATCATAGCCTTTGACCCACAATAACACCAAAACATGCATGAAATGGTATAGACTTTATAATATAAATTAGTCTTTGCGAAGACAAAGCCAATCACGTATGAATCATAAATTTATATCCATGCAAACCAGATAACAAACAAGATGCAAATAACAAACACTAAGAAATAAAATTCTATCAAGAGGGATCTACGTCCATGCAGGTGGCCTCAACCTCTTTTATGACAACCCAACATGCCAAAAGCAGCAGAAAGGCATCACAACATGGATATTGACACAACACTGTTACAATCATCAAACAAAACATACAAAACGTACATATGAACTTGAAGACCATGAAAAGCTTCACAATTAGACCTGTTGGAATAGCATCTCACCTTCTCATATTTTGGCATTTTACCAAAATCATATTACATAAAACCAGTTTTTGTGATTTGACAGGTAGATGGGCCTATATCACTTTCATGGGATCATGAGATTTTGTCTTATTTGTGAGCCACAAAGCCATGAATAAATGTAAATTTTATGTTTCCATATTTTTGTATGTGAGGACTGTTTCTTGTATTTTGCACAATAGAAGGGCATACACTGTCCAAATATTGTAAAAACAGCTCCTAGAAAGCTAATGTCCCAATGAATCGAATGACTACTTAAATATTAAAAATGACACGCTAGACAAGAAGTTATGATCTTGACAAAACTAACAGAATTCTACCTATAGGACAAGGTAGAACTCACATAATTCTATCACGACAAGCAAAAAATCTACGTGCACGGAAAAGTGTGCATGTATATAAAATAGTACTTGGTGCTAGGGATATCATAAAATATAGAGGAAAATAGATCTACACTATCCAATATGCATGCCATTAACATGACAACTAGCTAATTTGCACACATCATATTATGCAATATGGGAAATTTTGGCCATGAAGGGAAGTACATGCTGCTTATGATTAAAGCAATAACACTTCATCAATCAGCATAGGCACATACTCAAATGATCTAAAAGCAGCCACATACATAGTGATTAAGAGATGAAAAATACAAGATGTGCTAGATTTTGATGAAGCCCTTTAAGAATTACACCAAAATCCCCAGTCATCTCTTCAAGTGCTGGTGGTGCTCGTTATGATCCGCAACTCCAGCCAAACATGCATGTAGGCATTCTAAGCCATGCAGGACACAAAAAAGACTAAAGCCATATTGAAATAAAACTCATGATAATAGAGAGTAAGAGAGAGAATAAGAGAGGAAATAGAAAGAAATATCAGTTGGCCAACCTTGTTGACCTACTTCTTTTCTTCTTGCCCTCATCCTCCTCCTCCTCCTTGCTATTCTTGTCTTAGCTTCAATAGAATCTTCCTAGGCTGACATGAACTTTCAAGGACATCAACGTCCCTCCTTCATACAATCTACTTCTAGGTCACCCTTGGATACATGAGGTGAACATGGTGCTATCCACGTTGCATCAATGCATCAAATAGAGTCATGAAGGTGTAATTACAACTGTCCTAGCGGAGAACCCAAAAGACAGCTGCCCCAGCCAGTTATCCTAAGGCCTACTTGTAGGGTCTAGGTCCCCAGCATATGTCAAGATGAAGATATCAAATTGGAGAATAGTTTGAAGAGCCTATGGATGGATGAACCAAACAGTTAAGTAAGTACAATTGAATGGAGATGCCCCAATTTTTACAAGATTGGAGAAATGATCTCTGCAACATTTTCCAATGCCACCTTTTGTATGCACGATTTGTAGAAATTTTAAAGGGTCTCTATGTGATGATCCATATGAGATATAAGCCCTACAAGGGCCCTGGGCCTTGGAGCAAATGAATATGATAGTATCAAACTATTCAACAACATAGCAGGTTGGAATACCTACTTATTTGGGCTACAAGAGAGAAGAATAAGAACAAGTGAGAAGCATGAAAAAGGGGTTTGTCTTTACTTTGTGTTCTTTGTTTTCCTTAGTTTTCTTCTTTGTTTTTCAACATAAATGTTGGGACAATCCTTTTGCTTTGATAAAAAATACACGTGATTTTTGGCCCAAAACTCTCTCTCTCTCTCTAATGTTATATTTATAGGAACTATCATGGCATCTCATCCGTTTAGAGATTTGCACTCAACCTCTAGTTTCAGTACAGTAGAGATAATAGAACCTGTAATGTGCAAAAACAAGAAAAGAAAATAGGACGAGCAAAATAGGCAAAATATGAACAAGTATAATAAGAGCAAGCACATGATTTCTCTAAGTATCAAAAACTTCAAAAGGAGGATCAGCCTCCAAGCATGCTTAACAAGGCAACAAGGAAATGAACATCAGAATAGAACAAGAACCACAAATTCTTCAAATAAGCAGCAGTTTGAGTTCGAAAGAGGAAGGACAGCTCCTCTAATTTCTCAAAAGACTACAAAGAGGTGTTTGCATGGACTTACAAGGATATGTCAGAATTAGACCTCAAACTTGTAGAGCATCGATTAATTTTAAAGCTAGGGAGTCACCCAGTAAATCAAAAGCTTAGGAAGCTAGATCTTTGGGTGGAAGATAAAGTCAAAGAAGGGTCAAAGGAACTTCCCAAGGCCAAAGTCATCTGAAAAACCGACTATGTAGGGTGGTTGTTCAACATATTCATGGTGCTTAAAAAGAGTGGCAAAGTTAGGATATGTATAGACTTCAAAGACCTTCAAAAAAATGCCCAATGATGATTATCACTTGTGAAGCGTAGAACTCATTGTTGATACCACGGTTGCCTATGCTATGCTTTTCTCCATGGACAATTATTCATGATACAATCAAATCAAGCTAACTGTCAGGGCCAGTGAAAGACGTCCTTCACCATGCTTTGGGAGACACTTTGTTACATTGTAATGTTCTTCAGACTGAAAAATGCTACAGCCACATATCAGATAGCAATAGCTGGCATCTTCCACAACCAAATTCAAAGACACCTATGTAGAGGACATCTTGGTCAAATCCAAGACTTGGGAAGATAGATCGCATCAAGGTGCTCAAACATGTCTTCAACATAGTGCAAAAATACCAATTGAGATTGAGTCCTCAAAAAAATATTTTTGGGTTAGAATATGGAAAATGATTGGGCTATGTGGTTAGTAAGAAAGGATAGAAGTTGATCCTGCAAAAGCGGGGGATATCATTGATATGGCATCACCAAGGAACCTTAAGGAATTAAGAGTTTGTAATAAAGAATACAAGCAATCAAGCAATTCATCTCCAACCTAGCCCTTCGAGATGAACCATTCAATCAAACTCTCAGGAAATGATTAAAATTTGAGCAGGGCCCACAATGTTAGCAATCTCTAGAATGGATCAAACAATACGTCCTCAATCGACCTATCTTTCAAACTCTAGTCTTGGGGCGATCACTACTATTGCATATCTCTGTGAACAATGCAGATTGCAGAAGATTCTTGGCGCAGTGTAAAGAAGAAAGTAAGATTGAACATTTCATCGATTACATGAGCAAAACCTTTGTTCAATATGAGAAGAGGTATTTTGCCATGGAGAAAACATGTTTGGCACTTGTCCGAATGTGCTAACAGCTTAGGTACTATTTATTATCTTGTAAAGTCAAGTGGTCCCTCATTTAAATATATCTTGGAATAGACATTCCTTAGTGTCAAGATTGCCAAATGGCAGGTACTCATGCAATACAATTTAGAGTACATATCTCAAAAGTCAATAAAAGGACAGACATTGGCAGATTAGTTGACCGATTTTCCTATGACCGAAAATCTGAAATTAAATGACAATTTTCTAGATGAGCAAGGCTTGCACATGAGAGTCACTCCAACAAGGACTCTATTCTTCAATGTATCTAAGAACATAACTAAAATGAAATTTGAATCCTATTTATCGCCCCATAAAGAGAAATGATCCACCACTCTCTTAGGCTGGATTTCACTGTATAAGCAATATGGCAGAACATGAAGCATTGATTCACTGACTAAAGATGTTGCTAGTATTATACTTACGGAGATTCCATTATTCTAGTAAACCAACTTAATGAGGAATATCTTCAATTACTTGACCAGTGCCTTATCTAGCTTTTCCATATTAGAAGAAAATTTAATTAACTTGTAAATGGATTGGCCAACTTAGGTTCAATCATCACCTTCAAGAAGGCAACACATGTAAAGATTTTGAGGTAAAAAAAACTCACTCAACCATCCTATGAACACATAGTACAACTCAACCAAGTATAATCGCAAGAGGTCCATTGGTTTCAAAACATCAAAAACTACCTAGAAGAGGAAAAATTCCTCTTAAAAAGGAACAATATGTTATACAAAGAATGTCAACAAGATATTTCTTCCTAGCAAAGTTTTGTATAGAAGAGGCTTTAGTTCAAAATACTCTTGATGGTGGAAAAAATAAGGCACATGAGGTCATCAATGCGACACATGAAAGAACTTGTGGTGGTTATGTTGGTTATCAGACATTGGTTATGCAATTGGTGAGAGTAAGATACACTATCTGATGATGTAGCAGGATTGTTAAAAACACGTGAAGAAATGTCTCAAATGATAGATCCATTTGTATATCTGCATTCAATTGTTTCTCCATGTCCCTTTTCTCTGTGGGCATTTGATGTGATGAGCCCAATTAATCTACTCGAGTCAAATGGTCACAAGTATTTTCTAGCCGCAACTGAATATTTCACTAAGTGGGTAGAAGTGGTTACCGTATGGAAGACAAGACATATGACATCTTTTGTCCACAAAAAACAGCTTATGCATATTTGGGTTACTCCATGACAATGTCTTATACAATATTACCCATTTTAAGAATGAGAACATCTAGGACATCTATGCTAAATTCCATATCAAACATCATTTCATTGTACTTTACTACCCACAAGAAAATGGCTAAGTAGAGACTACAAATAAGATTTGCATCTAAATCTTGGAGAGAACAATATAAACAAGGTATAATTGTCACGAGAAGGTATTTGAACACCCTTAAACACCTACACATAGTGCGTGGATTTCTTGCTTTAACACATTTGAACACCCCTGTGAACTAGAGCTCCTGCAATACACATACAACTTGTGCTCACATGTGTATAGGAACACATGAGTACAACCTTAAAACTCATGCACAAAGAACTAGTACACTTTCACAATGAACTTTTTTTTTGCACACAAAACTCGTGCCCTAAGTGCATGGAACTCATGTACATGCCAAACTTGTGTCTCCAATGCACCCAATTGGAACTGATATTGCATTGGCAAGAACTCCAATTATAACCTCTCTCCCTAGCCCCTTGTTGCCATGAACTTGTGCCTTTGATTAACCCTTTAAAGCTTGTCTTACAATCAACCAAACTTTTGCATCATATAACTTGTGCTCACATGTACACCTAAACACATAAGCACAAGCTTTAGAACTTGTATTCATGGGCATACAGGAACTTATAAACACAAACATTAGAACTTATAATCATGTGCATATATGAACATATGAGTACACACATTTGACCAAAATACTGCATAATTTTGATCTTAACATTTTAAAGAGAACATGTTGAACTGGTTTGACCTTATCTTGGAAAGAAGAATGATTTCTTATCCTAATCTAGCAATGATTTGAGCAAGAGGTTTTGATACGACCATGACATGAGCTAAAGAGCGTCTTAATGAAATGAAGGGAATCAAGTCTAGAAAATATCATTTGTTTTAATGATTAAGTGATGCAAAAGTTGCAATGGGACCTGTATTGAGAACCATGATTGAGACAGCCAAGTCGAGCAGACAAACATAGCAAGACAAGTGTTGAAGGAAAGGCTCATGGTAAATATAGTGGTTCATTTAGAACAATCAATCGAGATTATTGAGTAGGCATATAGTTGATTTGCATCTATTCCATGAAAACTGAAATCCATGAATGTTCTTGCATAGTTGAACTTGCAAGTTGAAGCTCATTGAAAATTGAGTAAAAGTTGTACAAGGAACACCAAATCAATGAGTCTCCATAGTAGTATATGAAGTGACGAGGTGTTTCTCTCACTAGCGAAGGCCAACCTGGAAAAGCAAAAGAATGTTGAAAAAGATGCAAACAAAAGAGTTAAAGTGTCAAAATTACAAGGAAAAAATGGCAAGGGGAATTTAAAAAAAAATATTTGTTTGAAAAGCAAGGGAAGTCTTAGATCAAAACTTCCTTTACAAGAACCACAAAGTTTTCGCGACAAAGATGTTGCCTAAATTAATGATAAATCCTCTATGATAGTCCTTATGCAATTAAAAAAAAATACAGCTTAATTTTACCAATCTATTTGACCCCACTTCATCTCCCCTCTAACTTTGTGTTGATTGCAAACTCCTTGAACTTCTCCTCCATTTTCAACTTGTAATGCTCCTTGAACAGCCTTTGCACCTCATCCATCAGATCATGAAGAATCTCACAGTTCAAGGAAGCGTTACGTGAAAGGGCCCTGGAGGAGAATGGGAATAATGAATGGATCTTATCTGGGATCGCAAATCCCAAGTTTGCCTATGATGAGCTAATCTAATTGTATTAGTGTCTATAATTGATTTTTTTTTTGTGTAATACTAATTGATAGGATCTCATTGATAAGTGCTACAAGATCAAAGCACCTTCACAACCATAAGACCCCAAAAAACATAGAATCAATAAAAGATTTTTTCTATCTTCTGAAATGAAATTACCAAGGATTATAAAAGATAAATCAAAGAAAGTACTGTTGAAACTATAAAAAAGAACAAGTAAAACAATAAGATTGAAGATGCAATTACTTCTAAATTAAAGATTTCATGCAACTTTTGATATTTTAATCAATTACTATGGGATGACAATGAATATGATTCTCTTTGATTTAACAATAAGAAATCACAAGAATCTATTGTTGTGTGAGAAGCAACTAATAACTACCATGTGTTCTCATCTCCAAAAAAGTTTTTTGGTTTTTGGAGTGCTCCAGACAAAATAAGGTTTTGTTGTGAAATAAGAGAGAAAGGAACTCACCCATCGATACGAGGATCGACTGTTCCTGGTGTCTTTACCGGGGTAATCAATCCAAGGGCTATGCTTATCCTTGATACATTTTGTTTTTGCTTAAACATCTTTTTCACTTTAAATGTGGTGTGGTGTTCTGGAAAGTGTTGAAGATTTGATAAGAATGTTTTGAA
Organism: Nymphaea thermarum; assembly: GCA_011799765.1. NCBI lineage: Eukaryota > Viridiplantae > Streptophyta > Magnoliopsida > Nymphaeales > Nymphaeaceae > Nymphaea > Nymphaea thermarum. The sequence goes on along the minus strand of JAANDH010000084.1, from coordinate 493,957 downwards.
GAATCACTTTGAATTTGTGATTTGTGAAACTTTGAATTGGGAAAACTTTACAAATATTGTTTGGAAACATTTGAAGATCATCTTTTGGAAGTCACTTCGGTGTTCTCTTAAGACTTTAAATAGGTTTGAGGTTTTTCTCTAATTCGGTTTTACTACCTAATTAGAGTTTCATCTCATCTTGCTTAAGTTCTTTTAGAGATGTGTTTGTGATCATTTGTGATGTTTGAATGTATAAATGCAGTGATCCTACATGATTAAAATGAAACCATTCATTCCAACCATGGCATTCATCTAAAAGCATTCCTACCACCACATACATCTAAGATTTTTGTTTTTATAATTTTCATAAATATTTTTATGAAGAAAGAAAAGTTATTGAAAACGGAATGGGGTTGTAGACCATCAAGAATGAATCCAATATTGGGTCATTACTTGAGTTTTGGTCTTGGTGAAGTCGATAAATAAAAAGATCTTCGGAGAAAAATATTCAAGAGAATGAAAAAGAGGAAAGACTTGAATGTACGAGGAATGCAGAGAAAAAGAGAAAGAAAGAGATTTTGAAAACCACAAAACAAAGAATTTAAAAGAGAGAAAGATACGTATACATGTACATACTTATATATACATATATATGTATATATATACATATGGATACATATATGTATATGAAAGCTTGTGAAAAGGAGGTTTAAATCAAATAAAGAGAGAGAAGAAGATTTTTTAGAAAGAAAGAGAGATTTCAAAATGGAATACACGTGTATATATATATATATACACACACACACACACACACATCCGTATATGAGAGTTTATAAAAGACTATGTTAAGTCACAAAGGGAGAAAGACAAATAGAGATTCATGTGCATGTAGACATATATAACATGTATATATGCACATGTATTCTTCAGTATTAAAATCAAGAAATAACTTGAAAATATCCTACTTTAATTTTTATGTAGGCCAGAGAGGAACTTGGACTCATGCAAGTGCCTAAGCTAAGTCTTCAAGGCCGCATTGGAGAGGGTATTTGCTTTTGAAAATCTTTTTAAAAACATGTTTCAAATATCTGAAATCATAATTAGTTTGTTGGCTACAAGATAATATATTTATTCCACCGTTTAGTATGGAAGAAAATCAAACATACATGGATTGGAGAGCAACGTGATATAAAACACTCATTGTGGTCTCTAATCAGATGATTCAGAAAGAAATTGAAGTGTAAGAATGACATGAAAATGTATATTAACATGTACATATTCATAAGAGTTTTTTCGAGCTAGACAAATCTCAACCTCAAACATCAACATAATAATAGAAAAGAATCACAACCCAAACACTCATTCTCACCATTCATTCATATATAAATGGAAAAATCAATCAACTATGTGAATCATATTCCAAGACAAAACAACATTCTAGAAAAAGAGAACATGTTTCAATCATAAAATGAAATATCATCTCATCTTTTCATGTTCCCGGTGCACTCAAGAATAACTTCTTGACTCCAAAAAGGAGATTTGAGAGCTATGTTATATGCCCATAGGAGATGAAGAAGAGAGCAAGTATGGAAAGAAAAAGGATTGGAATGTTGGTTACATAACTCTAACAAAAATTATTTGAGGAAAATGAATACTCTTTCTTTGAATGATCCTAGATTCGCCTTGGTTGAAGCTCCAAGATGACGAAGAATATACCTCCAAGAGATATTTCTGTGCTTCCTTGAAGAGTCGTAACTTGATGAAGCTTGCTTCCAAGGTTGGAGAAGAAGAAGAATGGGAGGGAAATAGGAAGAGAGAAATGGAGGAAGAAAGCTAAGGAAAAACTCTTAGTCTTCAAGTGGGAATGCACTAGAGGTTCTCTAAAGGGTAGCTCATGCCTAAGAGGGAAGGTTGTAGGGGTACTTATAAAGAGTTTTGGAACCAAAATTCAAAATTTGAAATTCAAAATTTGAATTCAAGAGGAAAGTGTTTTGAAGCCAAAATTCAAAATTGAAATTCAAAATTTGAATTCAAGAAGGAAGAGTTTTGGAGCCAAGATTCAAAATTTGAAATTCAAAATTTAAAAATAAAAAGGCAGTTTAGCATAAAAGACAACGTTTTGACTGACTCTAGGTTTGTTTTAAATCCGGATTGGGTTCAATTGGTCATCAACGAGTTCTAACAAGCGATTTAAGCTCAAAAATGTATCTTGCCACAAGAAGGAAATATAAAACAAAGGGACGGCCCGCGCACGCGTGCGCGGTACTCATAAATTCAAATTTTGTTGTTTTAATTTCAGCCTTAGAATTTGGGTTTGGAATTCTCCATTTGGATAAAAACTTGGATTTTAGATCTAATTCGGATCAGATAATTGGATTGTGTATTTGAATCTCGCATCTAGGGTGGGTTTTGAATTTGAATTTTGTGTTTGGGTTTGGACAATGGTTTAGAAATGCATTTTGGATCGAATAGTCGCAAATTTGTTTTGGGACTAGGATTGGGCTTAGGGTCAAAAATTTAAATTCAAAAACCGAAAACTTCGTTTGAATGAAAATAAAATATAGTCCTTTTTGGAAAAAGTTGAGGTGATAACACCATGCAATAGGCAGCAACCAGCAATAATGGGACTTCTTGCAAGCATGCATGTGCCAAACTATCATAAATTCATTGAACGAATGATAATGATTTGATTGTGTAAGCAAAGATGGCGTTACCTGATTGTAAAGATGGTAAAACATGCGAGTCAAACGATCATAAATTCATTAAGTGAACTACAATGATTTGACTATGTAAGAAAAGATGGCCTTACCTGATTGCAAAGATGGCAAAACATGCCAACCCAAAAGAGATCAAACAAAGACTTTGTGATACCAACCTTACAAATGGCATCCTTGAAACCATAATGCAGCAGTTATGGCCCTTTGACCTGTAAAACAACCATGACTTTAGATAAGACACTAATTAGTGAAGCATGTTACTATCTATTAGATGACCTGTAAGGACCACTTACAATAACAGCTAGAGAAATAATATGATGAGAAAAAAAACTGTGGTTAATTTGAAAGAGTATTTGCTATTAGTACAATGGTAAAAAAATGCATGTTCCTTGTGTTGTAGGAAGACACAAGGTTTGACGAGGTGCTGCATTATTAGGGACTTCTAGGTCTGGCATAGAAGGCTTATCTGCTAGTGCCAACCTGTGTGAAAAGGATCCCAGTACATTTGCTAAACTACTGTAGACAATAAAAACCTGTAAAATAAAGAAATTTAATATTGTAACTTTTCATAGTAACTCATCTAACTGCTGTAGGCAATCTGAACCTGAAATAAACTAATGACATTTGACAGAATTAGGCTGAAATATACGCTGGATTAATGTCACCAAGAGGTCATGCACATTGGCACCTATATGGTAATGGTAATCACATCAAACCACAAGGAAGGGAACTCAGGTGTACTCCAATTGAAACAAGGATTATGGTCGGAGAACTTATACATTAGGTTCTGCCACAGTGGTACTGCATAGAATAAACCACAAAACAAAGAATAGTGTACCATCAAAGTGAAAAGTAATAAAAAAAATGTGCAGTGATTTGAACCATGGGAGATCAGTATGCCTTAATAGGCAACCAAAAGAGTAAACATGTAACAAAAATTTCTTAAATTGGATTTTCTGAGATCATCTCTTAACATTTCTCTTCAAATCTGAGCCATAAAGCAATCAGTTTTTGAGTCAATTGGATAGGACAGGCCAATATATATATATGTGGATTTCCGAAGCTAAATAATAATTGATGGGTTTTGTTATGAAGTTATGATCATGGTTCAGCCTACATCAGATTGAGCTAGCAAGATTTGAGCAGAATTCTAGCTAGCCCCATTTGCAATATTCACTGAACCTTTTAGAAAGGAATTAAAAGATCATATAAATGACTTACCAACAAAAAAGTTTTTTAGACTTCCAGCATGCATGAAATCCTAAATGAGTAATTTTTCTCTGCAACCACCTAAGAGATGGACAGCATCTCTTGAACTACATTATCGTCAAACTTTCTTTCTTGAACTATATGGGAATCTCTTCACAACTATTACCTGTCCATCCAGTAGCATACCCTAATCATTTTAGTTTATCCATTATTACATGGAGCAAATTATTATTGGAATACAAAAAAAACTAAATGTTTACAACCCGTTGTTAGGACAACAAAAATAAACGCGTCTATATATCTATTGTCTTATTAAATGTTCAAGAATAAGTATGAAATAAGGGAAAAAGTAGTCCTTCGAATCAGATTGTTAAATGGGTAGAAGCGTAAGGTCTATTTTATGGTACATGCATCTCATCTTTCCTTCATATATATATATATATATATATATATATATATTACTAGCTTAAAATCATTTTGAAAAAATTTACAAATGGACTTGGAGTGGTCATCTAGGAAAACAAAAAACATAATTAAGATTGGAAGCTTGTATCTTTGCAAAGTAGAGAATGATGAACTATTGTAACACAACTGATGTTCCTCAAGGAATGAGCAGGTGATAAGCCTTTCATTAAAGCATCTAATCAAACAAGTGATTAGCAAGATAGATAACTGAAATTCTACATTGATCTTTCATTTAAACACAATAGAGAGCCAAAAGAGTGGAGAGAGAGAGAGAGAGACCTTTGGTGGCCCTTTTGTCCCGGTTGATGATGTCCTACCCAAGCCTCCTTCTTGCATACCCTTGAAAATCTCCCAACTTCCACTTCCCTCTCTTGTGCTTCCTAAGTTATTCATCCATGTGGCTAGGATCAGTGCGGAGCCACATATAGGCAAGTGTGGCCAGTTGCCCACACCAGCTTCTCAATTTTCTTTCACTTTTACATTAAGATCGTTAGTATTTACTTTATTATACATGTAAGTGTCTCTTCATGTATGCAAGCATGTTAATCAGTGTCCCTCCAAAAAATTTTTCTGGCTCCGCCACTGGCTAGAATCATGTCGGAAAGCATTCAGCATTTAATGCTACAGTATTATTTTTGTCTCTCCAAATATCTATTCAGCAGTTGATGAAGCTTTGACAACTGTGCAACACATTCAAAACAAAAGCAGCAGTTCAGCACATACATGAATAACGAGATGCTTGAAAGAAACAGACTAAGAGCAATAAAAACAATACACACTCAACACAAAAAAAAGGAGGACACGATTTCTGGCTGTAATAAGTATTGTAGCAAACAGTCTCATCCATGGCCACAAGTTTATGTACCTTGGAAATCAGAAAAAAAAATGAAACTTCAAACCACTGACAGAAGAAAAACCCGTGATCGACAGAAATTTAGGGGAAATATAGTAGCAAGAATCCTCCAAAAGTCCAAATTTGTAAGCATTAGTTAGAAATATTTATTGATGGAGAGATTTTTCTCATGCATACACAAAAAACAAATATGCCCTGGACAGGATCACGTTCATGCTCAATCACTGAATCACTGAACGGCACGGACGGTAGATCGCAGTAGGATCTTCCAGGGTCTGTGCGGAGCATGTGTGGTTTCTCTCAAATGGGGAAGAGACAACCCTAGAAAGCAATGTTTCAAGCAACCGTGCACGACCCCAGGGACCACTACCCTTTTATATTATGAGCAATTACGAATTCAACCCATCAAAGAATTCATAATTGCGTATAGGTATCTATACATTATAAAATTGTCTCATACCATATAAAATGACGTAATATCACAAAACCGCAATCACTTAATCGGATATTTACATTAAGACAACCATAATGTCTGAAATTCTTCATTGACATATGCCGTTCCACCAAGTGATCTTTATAATCTCCCACTTGGGCCAAATATGTATTTATACATTCAGACATTACATAAAACCTTAGGATCTCATAACTGCTATCTTATTAAATGTCATTTTCACCAATCTCGTCCATGGTCACATCAACACATAACCAAAGCGGCTTTCGCTATATTAAAGTTAGTTAAATCTTCAATGATCACAAATGTTAATACAATCAATGACATAGACCTGATATGGATGTATAGCATGAAAATTACATGTAATGTGATTACAACATGTCTATTCTCAACTGGTCCTACTTTAAAACTTTATGGAGATCAAAAACATAAACACAGAATGGAACCAAAGAACTTTAAACTATGTTCTGCAGAAAACTGAATCTGTGTCCATACATAAGAGCAAACAAAATACAAACTCTCACTAAACTAGCACATCATCCAAGGATAACACCCACATACGAACAACATGTTCGTGAAAGACCTTAGGTGTTAAACCCTTAGTAAGCGGATCTGCAATCATAGAGTTTGTCCCAATATGCTCTAAATACACCTGACCATTATGTATCATCTCTTTAACAGTCAAAGCTTAATGTCGATGTGCTTCGATTTTGACAAACTGCGGCTATTATTAGAGTACATGACTACTGAATTATTGTCACATAATAACCTTAGTGGTCTTTCTACACCATTCATAATGCGCAGCCCCATGACAAAATTCTGCAACTACAAAGCATGATTGGATGTATTGTAACATGCTATGAATTCTGTTGCCATAGTTGAAATAGCTACAAGTGTCTATTTGACACTTTTCCAGGATATAGCTCATCCAGCCAATAGAAATACATAGTCTAAAGTAGACTTGCGACTGTCTTGGCACCCAGCAAAGTCAGAATCTGAATGCCCAATGATCTCCAACTGGTCTGACTTCTTGTATGTAAGCATAAAATCTTTTGTTCTTTGTAAGTACCTTAATACCCTTTTGGCTGCTTTCCAATTATCCATACCAGGATTACTTAAGTATCTGCCTAACATTCCAACGATAAATGCAATATCCGGACGAGTACAAACATGAGCATACATAAGGCTTCTCACAACTAATGAATAGGGAATCCTTTCAATTTCTTTATATTGGAGTTCACTTTTAGGGCACTGTTTGAGACAAAACTTGTCTCTTTTAGCAACTGGAGTATCTCCTGGTTTACAATCTTTCATGTCATATCGCTGAAGCACCTTATTAATGTAGGCATTTTGTGATAATCCAAGAATACTCCGAGAACAATCTCGAAATATCTAGATCCCTCAATACAAAAGATGCATCACCAAGATCCTTCATGTCAAACTTTGTTGACAAAAATTTCTTAGTTTCATGCAATATACCCACATCAATACTTGCCAGCAATATATCATCGACATACAAAGCCAGAAAGATAAATTTACCTCCACTGAACTTTTGGTATACACATTCATCAACCATATTAGTCTCAAAACCAAATGAAATTATAACTTGAAGAAATTTGTAATACCACTGACAGGAAGCTTGTTTTAGCCCATAGATGGATTTCTTGAGTTTGCATACTATTTTCTTTGCATCCTCTGAAACAAAGTTTTTTTTGTTACACCATATATATCGTTTCATCAATGTCTCCATTTAGAAACGTTGCTTTTACATCCATCTTATGCAGCTCTAAGTCAAAATGAGTCACAAGTGCCATTATGGTCCTGAAAGAGTCTTTCGACGAAACTGAAGAGAAAATCTCTGTATAATCAATGTCTTCCTTTTGAGTAAAGCCCTTTGCGACAAGACATGTCTTGCACTTTTCGATGTTACCTAATGAATTCCTCTTAGTTTTAAATATTCATTTACAACCAATGGGTTTCACACCTTCAGGCAAGGGAACAACGTCTCATATGTCATTATCCATCATTGACATTATTTCCTCATTCATGGCATCTATCCACTTATGAGATTTATAACTCTTTATAGCTTGTTGGAGGTTAATAGGATCATCCTCCATTAAGCCCATATCAACATCATGTTCTTGAAGATAGACAAAATCATTTGAAATTGTACTTCTCCTCTCTCTAGTGGATCTCCTCAGTGGCACATCTACTTGATTTTCTTGAGGTTGTTGAGTTTGTTCTTCAGTAGAAAGACCGACATCATTGCCTTCTTCTGAATATGTTGATGGAACAATGGCATGAATGAATATCTGACTATTGCTTACAACATCTGTATGAGTGGACTCAGGTCCCTCTTCAAAGGCAATGCTTCTAACCTGATCACCTCCCCTAATCTCAATATCCTCAAAGAAATGGGCATTTTCTGTTTCAAGGAAAGACTTACTGGTTGGATTATAAAAACTTATAACCCCTTAATGTTTGTTCGACTTCCCTTTATACATTCAATGCAAACATTAAAGTCTGCAAAATCAAGGGATTCAAGAATTTCATTCGACATAAGCCTTTTGATCCTCTTTTCAGAGATATGTCCTAAGCGTCTATGCCACAACATAGCAGAATTCTCATTGGCTAATTTTCTTTTAGTACCACTAGACGTAACATGCAAGGTTTCATGATATGAAGCAACCGTATCAAGCAAATAGAGGTTATCGCTACCAGATAAAGAACCAGTGGCTATCAAATTTGAGTGCATAAACAACTTAAATTTACTATATTCAAATGAACAATAATAATCAAATTCGTCCAACGAGGAAATAGAAACCAAATTCCGTTTAAAAGACAGTACTACATAAGTTTCTGTCAAATTCAAATAACAATCAGTCTTTAGCAATAACGGAAAATCTGTTATGGCTTCAACCTTCGCCTTCTTGCCATTGCCCACATAGATAAATTTTTCAACATCATTTGGCATTCGACAATTTAGGCAACCTTGCATAGAAACACTTATGTGTGAGTAGTAGCACCCGAATCTAGCCACCAAGTGTTTCTGGGTACTGAAGTTAAATTAATCTCAGAACAAACCAAAGTGAGAAGTGTACCTTTCCTTTCACGTCATGCGTGATACTTGGTACAATCCTTCTTCATATTACCTTCACCCTTGCAAAAGAAGCAGCCTGATTGTCCTTCCTTATGATTCTTCTGTTTCTTAATGGATGAATGGTCAACTGCAACTTCCTTAACAGTCTTTCTTTTCTTACTTTTAAAATTCGAACCATTTAACTCAGAAATAGTACTCAAATTTGCAGATATCATGTAAGCATAACTCACTGCAAAGAACAAAAATATCAAACATGCTCACAATCAATACATGTACAAATATGAAATAACAAATATAAATGAATTTAAATACAATGGCCTAAATTTCATCACAAGGTACTGGTGCAACATTAATATTCAATCTTTGGATTGAAATGTTAACTGCAAGTGGTACTCTTGGTCCACAATGAATATAGATAATTAGCTCTGTCAAATAACAAGTCTATATTTGGATTGACTAACTATTCAGATGGAAACCTGAAAATTATCACATATTCATTGCCTTGTATACTTAAACCTGACCAAGCAACAATCTTCCTTTGGGTTGATCATTACCCGCATGGATTAAGTATAATATCATATAATGTTCGAAATAGGCAAATTCGTACAACAGATTTCACTTTGGCGACATAAAGTATAAATCTACTCATTTTGAACAATAGACATGACCAAATATCAAATTCATAGTCTAAATATTCATCTAAAGTACACCCACAATTTTAATAACATGCAAAACATGATACATATATTAAAATTTACATATAAGTTTGCCCTACATTGAATCCAAAACCAAATGATTTAATGAAATAGGCCTAAAAGAGTCCAAATTTTATAAACCGGTATCAAAAATTGTGCTTAAGTGGGTCAAGAACTACTGAATCGGCCTTAAAATGGCCTGTATCGTTCTTAAACCGCAACTAAAACACCCACATGGTCCTAAATAGGGCTAAACCGGTTTAAAAATTGGACGAACTGGTTAAAAATAGACCGAATCGGTTCCAAAACCCACTAAACCGGTTGAAAAATGGCTAAAATCGGTTCTGAGACCGAATGAACCAGTTCTGAATCAAACTCAATCGGTCTTAACCTGAATGAACCGGTTCGATTCTCTTCAAAATTGGTTCGACAAAAATGAACCGTATGGATACGGACAGGACCTGACCCGGGTTTGAAATCTTCAACACAACAGTCACGGGCATCAAAAAAAGAATTTTTTTTAAATCTGATGGATCAAGATCAGGTCTGTCATGACCCGACCCGGGTCCGACCGCACGCTTCACCGCGCGGGCGGTCGCAGGCATCATCTCCATCGGTCTCCTGCCGAACGGTAGGCAAGCGGCGGTATTCCACCGGTAGGCCACCCAACAGCGTGGGTGGCCGTCGACAGGTTGTACGGCGCCGTCCGGTGATGGGGAACTCCCCGGCTTGGCCAGAAGGAGGTGGACGGAGCCCTTTCTAGCGCTCCTCTACCTGCTCCTTTTTCTGCTTTGGGCGGAGCCCTTTCTAACGCTCCTCTACCTGCTCCTTTTTCTACTTTGGGCGGCTGCATCGGCGGCAAGGAAAACCACCGACAGGCCACCCAACAACGTGGGTGGTCGCCGGCAGGTCTCGCCAGGACAGCTGGAGGTCGGCCGTCGCCTAACGACCAGCCGAAACCTGCCAAGATGGCCGGAAATCAGCCGCCCCCTTTCCTTCCTCTTTTGTGGTTGCAACGGAAGACCGACGGCTTCGATCGCCCACGCCCGGTGTTCCCCTCATGGTGGGTGCCGGTGGGTGACCTCACAACGGCTGGTCGTCGCCCAAATGGTCGGCCGTCCCCCACCCAAACTGGTGGAAGTCGTCCTATGCGCAAAACTAAAGTTGTCGCCCCTTTCTGTTTCCTTCTTTAACTGCTGCAACGGAAGCCCCACGGCTTCCATCGCCCACACCTGCAACGGAAGCCCGATGGCTTCCATCGCCAACGGAAGCCCAACGGCTTCCATCACCTGACCAAGCAACAATCTTCTTTTGGGTTGATCATTACCCACATGGATTAAGTATAATATCATCTAATGTTCGAATAGGCAAATTGGTACAACAAATGTCACTTTGGCGACATAAAGTATAAATTTACTCATTTTGAACAATAGACATGACCAAATATCAAATTCATAGTCTAAATATTCATCTAAAGTACACCCATAATTTTAATAACATGCAAAACAAGATACATATATTAAAACTTACATACAAGTTTGCCCTACATTGAATCCAAAACCAAATGATTTAATGAAATAGGCCTAAAAGAATCCAAATTTTATAAACCGGTACGAAAAATTGTGTTTAAGTGGGTCAAGAACTACTGAATCGGCCTTAAAATGGCTCGTATCGTTCTTAAACCGCAACTAAAACACCCACATGGTCCTAAATAGGGCTGAACCGGTTTAAAAATTGAACGAACTGGTTAAAAATAGATCGAATCGGTTCCGAAACCCACTGAACCGGTTGAAAAATGGCTAAAATCAGTTCTGAGACCGAATGAACCAGTTCTGAATCAAACTCAATCGGTCTTAAACTGAATGAACCGGTTCGATTCTCTTCAAAATCGGTTCAACAAAAATGAACCGTATGGATACGAACAGGACCTGACCCAGGTCTTAAATCTTCAACGCAGCGGTCATGGGCGTCAAAAAAAGAAATTTTTTTAAATTTGATGGATCAAGATCAGGTCTGTCATGACCCGACCCAGGTCCGACCGCACGCTTGACCGCGCGAGCGGTCGCAGGCATTATCTCCACCGGTCGCCTGCCGAACGGTAGCCCAGTGGTGATATTCCACCGGCAGGCCACCCAATAGCGTGGGTGGCCGTCGGCGGGTCGCACAGCGCCTTCTGGCGACGGGGAACTCCCCGTCGCTCCTTTCCCGCCTTCCCCTCTAGCCTTCCATGGCGTGTAGCAAAGAATGGGAAAGGGGTTTCGATTGATCCTTGTGGCTGTCGTACGACAAAGAGAAAGAAGGCCCAAACCAGAAAACAAACGCGCAAAAAATTAACCCAAAAATCCAATGATTCAACAATGAACATACGCTCTGATACCAATTGATTAGGAGATTTTCCTCATGCATACACAAAAAATGAATATGCCCTAGACAGAATCATGTTTATGCTAAATCACTGAATCAAAACTTTAACTGTAGCGGAAGCGTACCTGAATCCATCTGAACGGCACGGACGGTAGATCGCAGTAGGATCTTCTAGGGTCTGTGTGGAGCACGTGCGGTTTCTCTTAGATGGGGAAGGGACAACCCTAGAAAGCAATGTTTCAAGCAACTGTGTACGACCTCAGGGACCACTACCCTTTTATGTTATGAGCAATTACGAATTCAACCCATCAAAGAATTTATAATTGCGTATAGGTATCTATACATTATAAAATTGTTTTATACCATATAAAATGACGTAATATCCCAAAACACAATCACTTAATCTGATATTTACGTTGAGACAGCCATAATGTTCGAAATTCTTCATTGACATATGCCGGCCCACCAAATGATCCTTGCATTTATCTGACTGTCATTGTTCTTCACCAACCATCAGCGACTCCTTTGCCACCATCTATGGCCACCAAGTGGACCATCACCATCTACCAGCAACTCCTCCATTTCCATTCAAATCTGAAGATCATAAAAATGAAATGAATTCCTAAGAGAGGTTGAGGGGAGTGGGGAGAGAAAGAGAGAGAGAGAGAGAGAGAGAGAGAGCACCTGAGCGACAAATAGAAGCACCAAACCTGTGACCCTCCAATGTGTACCGGTGACAGTTCAACTGCAATAAGTTTATAATGACGATATGAGGCTATACTTGTGAATTATATCACAGGGATAGATTTCATTCACCAGGACACCATATTCCTGGGGGAGTATTGAGAGGCACGTTAGTAACCAACATCTTACACATATTCTATTGTAGACTATCATGAGTTGGTGTAACTATCATGAGTTGGTGTAAGTTAAACTGTATGAAAACATGTGAATTACTTCAACTGAATTGAACTTAGAATAGTCGAATTGTTGGGTCGTATTGGATCTGGACCCACTATAACAACCCTGTGTCAATATGAATAAGTGACTAAAATTGACTAATCATATGAGATATATAACTATGTCACCGGTGCACAGGGTGCGGATGCGGGTGCCGGTGCGATACATCTCAAAAAATTACGGTGCGGCGAGGGTATTTGTTATTATTATTAATTTATTATTATTATATATTAATAATATTGAATTTGATAAAAAACTTAAAAAAACTGAAATCAATACCGAGAGGTGCTGATGGGATTGGATGCATTTGAACGCCTCACCAGTGGGAGTCTAACGTTTGTCCTAGTTCGACTGATCGTGCATTTCGATCAACAATCTCCATTGCCATTGCTTGACCATCCTTATTTGTACGTGGTAGGGAATATTGGGTTTTACTTTGAATTTGGTGACCTTTTTCTACGATTCTGCTTTCTTTTGAATAATCCATAATTTGGAATTGATTTGCTGTTGAATCTAGGCCTGGGCGTCGGGCCTTGCCCGGGCCCGATAGGCCGGCCCGGCGGCTGCCCGGCCCGACTCCCGCCCTCGGGCCTCCGTCCCCCGGTCCCCTCCCTCTCCGCTCCCCCTCTCCCTCTCTGCTCCCCCTCTCCCTTCCTGTCTCCCTCTCTGATCCCGCTCCCCCTCTGCTTCCCTCTCCCTCTCTGCTCTCCCTTCTCGTCTCCCTCTCCGCTTCCCCTCTACCTCTGTCCCCCTTTGCTCCCCTCTCCCTCTCCGGTCCCCCTCTCCCTTCCCGTTTCCCTCTCCGCTCCCCCTCTACATCCTCCTCTGTCTCCCTCGCCACTCCCCCTCCTCCTCTGTGTGGGCCGTCGGTGGGGACCCAACAGCCATAGCCGGAGGGCGACGGGAGGGTGGGGGGAAAGGGGGTCGGGAGGGTGGCGCGGGCTGAGCGGCCCGATACCCACCCTTAGTTGAATCTATGCCAAAATGATTGGATCATTGGGATAAATCGTGCGACGGAGCAGGAATAGCATTTCACAGCAACATGCAATCGGTAATTCAGCTGGCATTGATTCCTGAAGCGTTCCGAGCTGCTGAGCATAGAATGATCATCCTCTTGGATGTCTTGAGAGTCATCCCACTTTGTTACAAATTTTTTGGAGCATAGGTGAAGGCTCGGTGAAATTTTCAACTGCCGCTGGTTCCTGAGAAGGGTGCGGGTTGGGTGCGAATCTGTGACGCACCCGCGTCGACGCGGGTGCGTCACCAGGGTTGCCGCACCCTGGTGATAAATGATAGTGTCCTGTGATGAGGACACATTATAGTTTCATCAATTCATTGCCTTGGGTAAAGTTGGTCTTCCTCAGCCACCATTGTACCCTCATTGTACAAGAGGATGGCTGAGGAGAGAACCAGCACTGTTGCAGGTATGACCGCCAAAGACAGATTGTTTCACGGCCGTCTCCAACTCTGGTTTGTCTTATGAAAAAGTTTTTTATCTTTGTTGCATCTGATTTGTGGCACGCCCCAACACTGGGTAGCCTACATTCTATTGCTGTTGTGCAAGTCTTCCCCATGTGTTAAGATGGCCACCGTTGGGTAGCCAGCTTCTGTAGAGGTCGACCTCCAGGGCGTTCAGTCTCTGCTGTTCGGCAGAGGGTCGATTAGGAGGATGTAGAAGCGTGGTTGGCCCTTAACCTCGAGTCTGCTGCATCTGGTTGTTACTGGTCAGCACCCTGCGCCCTTCCTGCTCGTGAGTTACTATGTTTTCCCCTTCTCGTAGAATGGTCTCCCACTGTGAGGCAAGACGATTGCCCATCTACAATGCGTCCAGTCGGTTCTATGTCACTACCGTTTGGCAGGACACGGGTTGGCTGACCCGCGTGGTCACCGGCATCCAGCAAATCGTTGGTGATTTCCAACATAAAATAAGAGACGGGGTTTCAGCAGAGAAAAGAAGGCATTGAGGGTGAGTGACCCTCTACCAGAATCCCCTTTCGGCTGACCTCTAAGCCGGTACAATGGGCATGAGACAATCGATTGGCTGCCTTTCTCCCATGTGGCCACCGGCGTCCGGCGAATTGCCAGTGTCCCACACAGAAAAAATAAAAGGAAAACCCTCAGTTGTGCCCCCCTCTGTTTACCCTCCATGCGCCTCTAAATAAAGACGTCATTAAAAGCTATGGGTATCCAAAAGCTCCAACAGGCATCATGGAAAAGCCGGCAAGAGTTTTGCCGACCGTCCATCGCTCGGCATGCAGGGTTATCCTCGGAGCTTTGTCATTGTCGCTGCTTGTTCTAGATGCTACGGGGTGACTGGTGTAGGTTGGCCAGGTTGACTCGTCCCCGACGATGGCCACCGGCGGTGAGCTTCAAGTAGAAGGTTGGGGAGAAGGATGGTTTGTAGGGAAAGAGAGAGAAAGAAAAAAGGGGTAGGGTCGATACGTGTTAAAAAGAAAATTAAAATATTTTTTATTGAACCAATTCAAAACTTTGAAACCAATTTGAGCCATTTTTAAAACTACTTTGAATGCTTTGTAACTGGTTTGTTTATCTTCTTAAACCAGTTTGTGAGGTGCGTGGCCGGTTCAGAGCTAATACCGACCGGTTCGGTCAATTTTGACTAATACTGACGGATTTATTTGATTTTATGAATAGTGTGTAGCTCTTGTGGACTAGTACAATATATTTTGGACTGATAGAGAGTTGGTTTTTCGTGCTTAGTTCTGTTTTTATGCATGGCTCTAATGGTATTTATTTCCTTAAGGGGGCGTTTGATGAGCAGGAAAAAAACTATTCATCAAGAAAAAATTTTCAAAAATTTGAAATTTTTCCATGTTATCAAACATGGAAATATTTCTTCGACCGTTGAAGTCGAATTCTGAAAAATTTTTCCGAAAAAAAATTTCCGTCTCAATTTTTTCGAAAAAAAATTTCCGTCTGGAGAGACGGAAATTTTTTTCCGGAATTATATTTATGACCGTTAGGGCACGCGAGGCGCGTTTCTTTCTTTTCCTCCCTCTTCTTTCTCTTCGACTGACCCGCAGAAGCTCCATCGCGTGCCTCTTCTCCATCTCGGCATCGGAGCTCCACGCCTCCTCTCAGTGCAGCCGCTAGCCCCCCGTCCCTCTCTTCCTCGCAAGGTATTGTCTCTCTCTCTCTCTCTCTCTCTCTCTCTCTCTCTCTCTCTCTCTCTCATTCTGTCTCTTGTTCCCCTCTCCAAGTAGGCGTTTTCAATCCTTGCGGGTGCATCGACTGAATACGAAGCTCTGATGTCTGCATCATGTCTATTATCCCTCTTTCATTTCGTTTTTCTATTGCTTGCTCGATCTCTGCCGTGAGCATCAATCCCTTTTTTTTCCAGTGAGCGTTTGGTTGCAGTGAACGTTTGGTTGCATAAACTTTCTGTTTCCCTGTCTATGAGCATCAATCCCCTTTTTTTTTTCAAGTTCTCATGATTCTGTCCTATATGTTCCGAATCCCCTTTTGCTTGATAGCTTCTACAGTTACATGTACTGATCCTGCTATGGCCAATGGTGTGATCTTCTAGTTTCTAATTAGTGGCGGTTCAAATTGGGGAGTGGGCCTCGCAATTAGTGTTGTCCCTGTTTGCAGAAGCCCGTTCTTCACCTTAATTTGTTCCCATCCTGAATTGACTGTTCTTTGTCTCCACAATCGCATGTTCAGCAAGTTTAACCTAAGTTTCAGAATTGCGAAAAACTATTTTTGTGATCAACCATGTAATTTATGTCTACATGGTCAGATTTGATAAGGTGAAACCATAAGATTTGAGGATGTATAGGCAGCATTTGATATCTTGAAGATTTGATGCAATCAAAAGGCCTGCCCAAGAGCAAGGCCAACAACTACCAGCCCATGTGAATGTCAGGTGATGCATGTGGGTCATTCTTTTGTTTTTCTTGCCTTTCGAACAGTACACAAAACTAAAGTACTACTTTTTCTTTGAAAGTTGTTTTAATCATGTAGTTTTCCCTCACATGTGTCTTCATTCTTATGGAAATAGTTGAATTTTTCGGATTTATCATAGTATAAATATTTTCAGTCATGACTCAGACCAACCATTCATGCTTATACAGTAAGTAGGCTTTCAATTGCTTAGTCATGCAGGGAACAACTACTTATGCTGGTATCAATAGATGTACAATGTTATTCAATAATGCTTTTTCATGCAAGTATCAATTACCATTAACCACATATGCTGGTTGTTATTTGCTTGATAGCTATATGTCTCCAACTTGTTTAGGTTTTTTGTTGAAAAAGTGCACAATGCAAGTATTATGCATCTATATGAATGTGTATGCCATAGTTACATCTCAAATGTAGGGAATAAAACTGAAGGATGGGCATCATGCACATATTCCATGTCGATATGAATGTTTTCTTTGTTTCAATTTCTTCAGTTGTAAAGGAGGCACCCTTATTTTGATTAAGGTGACTTCACATTTGCTATGGTAGACATTTACTTATGCAGGTTCTTCATTTGTACTCAATGATGTTGTACTCAATGATGAATCTAAAAGAGAGACCCCTGCTGTCATCTCCTTGGAAATGAGAGTTGTATTGTTGCTGTGGCACGACAGCATGGGATTGATGTTGTACTCAATGATGAATCTAAAAGAGAGACCCCTGTTGTCATCTCCTTTGGTGAGAAGCAGAGGTTCATTGGTACAGCAGGTGCTGCTTCTTCAACGATGAACCCCAAAAACTCTGTTAGCCAAGTCAAGCTAGCTGATTTAATATGTATTTGCTGCTCACTCATGGTAGGATCACATCTACAGAGTTAAATTGCAAAAGAGCATATAAAATTATGTTTTATATATTGTATAGTTGTGTTCATGGCATAACTTGTTTGGGTTATACCAATTGCTCTAGTAAATAAATAAACCTTAGTACGTAAACTTACTCTTGTAACCTGAAGCTCTGTTTTTTTCTTTTATTTTTTTTGGGTTGGGTGGGGAAGGTATCTGGTTTTCTGCTAGCCTCTAGAATTCCTTTTGGAACCAAAATAACTGTGTCACATTTATATGTGTGCTGCACACACACCTCTACTGTCGATCTCTTCACTATTAGAATGGAAGATTGAAATGTGGTGATCCTTTTTAATTTTTAGGTGAACCCAATAATAATTCTCTCCCTATGATTTCTTTTCTTTTATCAGTTGGAAAGGCAATTGAGTGTTTCATCAAATGTGGAAGATGATAGGCTACAGTATGAGGGCACAAGAACCTTGTTATCAAACCCCAAGCAACAGAGGCGTTGATGCTCCAACCTTGAGGACTATTGCAGATGTGTACATTCCAAGATTCTGCTTTTGTTTCTGTATTCTTCATGTATTTTGTATAAAAATAACTCTTATGGGTGAGGTCTTTTTGTCCAATTTTGCGAGGGTTCGTGAAGTCCTGGAACATTCCATATTGTAATCTTATTTATTATCTTAATGATGATATAGTGGAGTAGCTGTCAAACACATGCTGCTCAATTTAGAATGTCTTGCAAAATCATGGTCTTATTGTATTTTCAATATTCTACTTGGGGTTGACTGGATCTTTTCCCTCTCGCGTCCCTCCAAGCACTGATTAGTCACTTAGATGTGGAGGTGGGGTTGGAGGTGGCGTACTGGCGTATTATCAGAAGGCTAATGCGGATTTCAGTTAATGGGAAGATAAGACAATTGTATCACATGTATCAGTCAGATTATTTTGTTGAAGGTAATTATTATATTGCTGCAATCTGGTTCATCTAACTCCGAGATGTCAAGCGGGCTGGATGTATCAAACATGAACATGGAGTTGTCTGTTATTTGACTTGAAATTGATAGTTTGAGGCAATCCATTCGCAAATTTCTCTCGTGAAAATCTTCCCAAGACTAAAAATATCTTGAAAATTAGGTAAAAGTGGAATAAATAAAAAAATTAATAATAATACATTGAATTGTTCTAATCGATTGTGTGGGCGAGTATATCTGGTTTATACGTCCATACATGCATAACCATGTTGTTGCCATATTTTTGTAAATTTGGATAAATGTTTCTTTATTATCAAACTAAGAATTAAATTTTTGGAAATATATTTCTGTACTATCAAACTTAGAAATATAGAATTGAAAATATATTTCTGAGTCATCACACACACACCCAAATTGGAATCGGAAAAATTTTTTCCATTCCATTTTTCCATTTCCTATATTTCCAGCAATATATTTTTAGAAATTTTTTTCCAGACCATCAAACGGCCCCTAATAGATCAAATTTCAATGCATGGAAAGAAATTGTGATGTTCACTTTAAGGTATATAGATCTAAATCTGGCATTGTGAAAGAAGGAGTCTGCAGCTCTTATACCTCAAATTACACATGAGAAAAAAGTGTTCTTTGAAAAATGGGAGCATTCTATTCGACTCAGTTTGTTGTTTTTACAATGTAGAGTCGCAAGATGCATACGGGTGCAACCCCACAATGTAGAACAATGAAAGAGTTTCTTGATACCATTGAGGCGCAATTTGTCAACTCCAGTAAAGCCAAAGCCAACACCTTGATGTATAAATTGATATTTATGAAGTACACTATTGGAAGTAATATTTGTCAATACATCATGGAAATGAGAAACATAGCGACTCAACTAAATGGCATGCCGTTGATAATATCAGACTCTTTCTTAATGTATTTCATTTTGATGTCTCTACCATCAGAATATGTACCGTTTAAAATTTCTTACAACATGCATGATGATTCAATGGACAATTAATGAACTTTTGCCCTAGTGTGTTGAGGAAGAAGAAAGACTATGGGGTGAGAATGTGCATAGCACACATATAACTTCTCACCAAGACTCTATCAAGGTTGGACCCAAAAGAAAAGTTATGAAAAGGAAGTCTACGAAGAAGTCATCATGAGAAGGTTCTTCTCAAACCAAGCGGAACTTCTTTTGTAGGAAGAAATGACATAGAAATATGGATTGTATGAAATAGAAGAAGTCGTTGGAAAAGAAATGCATTTTGTCATTTGTTTCTCATGAATATAATTTATTACATGTTTTCATGAATAGCTGGTATATTGACTCAGGTGTTATAGTACATATTGCTAATGTTTTGCAAGACTTGCTGACCAGACGGGAACCAACAACATATAAAAGGAACATCTTTTCAAGAAACATAATGTGTGTTCATGATGTACTTTTTATACCATCGTATAGTAAAAACCTCATATTTGTATCAAGATTAGACAGACTTGGATTTTCTATGAAGGTTGTAAATGTCAAAATGAATATATATAAAGATTCTGCTGAAATTGGTTCTCCTCTTTTGTGCAACGGTTTATATAAATTAAACCTAAAACATTTTTTCTAAATTTGAATTAACTAAAACTAAATGTGGCATCATAAATTATAACTCTTATATGCCCTAAGATTCAGACTAGGTCATACATTTGAAAAGAGAAAAAAGAGGTTAAAATCTCTAAACTTTACATATAATAGTATATGTGTTGATTACATAAAGACAAAGCAAACCAACACACATAAGAATGTCTTAAAAGAAGCAATAGCATATTAAACATACTCCACACAGATGTTTGAGACCTTTCACTCCATGTTATAATGGAAAAAATATTTTGTCATCTTTGTTGATGATTATTCATGGTATATGTATGTCTACTTAATCACTAAGAAATCAAACGTATGTCAGGTTTTTAAAGAATTTAAGAAAGAAGTAGAGAACCATATCAATAAAGTAATCAAGATAGTTAGATCAGATAGATGTGGCAAATATTATGGTACATTTATGAGATGGAACAAATGGAGTTAATGCAATTTCTAAAAGAAGATGACATTGTACCTCAATATGCTATATATGGTTGTACCTACCAAAATGACCTAGTAGAAAAAAGAAATTGTATGCTTAAAGAAATTGTTAGAGTTATGTTAACTTTCTCTACTTTTCTGTTCCTCTATGGGGAGAAACTCTTAAGGCAGTAGTACATATTTTGAATAAACTTTTTACCAAGTTGTACCTAGAACTTTGTCTGAGTTATGGAAAAGTTGGAAACCTTCTTTATCTTATTTGCACATATGGGGGTGTCATTCTGAAGCTAAACTATATAACCCCCCCATAAAATCCTTCGATCCTATAACAACTAGTGGTTTTTTCATTGGTTATCTAAAAAGATTAAAATGATACATATTCTATTATCTGTCTGATTCGTCAAATATTGTGTAAACAAATAAAGCTAAGTTCCTAGAATATGGTTTAGTGGGGTTGAATGCATTACAAAACCTCAAATTTGAGGAATTGCAGGATATAGAATATAAACCTGCTGAAGAAAGTACTAAAGGATTCGACTTTATCATCTCTTATGATAATACAGAAGTTGATCCATAATGTAGTGTACCAAAAATTGAACTAGTTGTGGATCATGTTGATGAGCAAGAACAAGGTGTGAATGTTCAGGTTAAGTATGTACTATTATTTGTTCGAAAATCCACCAGAATAAGAAAACTAGTGAATCCACTTGACTATGTAGTGCATCTACCAGAATGTGATGATTTCATAAATATCGATGAAGATTCTTAGACATTTAAGGAATCTATGAAAAGCAAGCAATACACATACTGGATAAATGTCATGAAAAAAAAAAGCTTGACTCTATGACTAAAAACCACATGTGGAGTCTTGTCAAGTTGCTTGAAGGAGCCTATAGAATATAAATGTGTCTAGAAGACCAAAAGAGACTTCAAATCTAACATTTAAAGACAAAGCAAGATTAGTTGCTAAAGGGCTCATCCAAATGGAGGGCATAAACTATCATGAAACGTATTGTCCTGTCTCGACTAAAGAGTCCATGAGAATAGTTAGTACAATAGCCTTTTGAGCAAGCCTTTAGGATCTCATGTAAACCCCCCATGATGTTGTAAAGGGACAATATTAGGGAAAGGAGTGAGTATGGATTCCCCTGAGGGGGAGACATTCACCTCCACTTTGAAGGGCGAGGTATCACGACCTTATTATCATTATGTCTTTGCAATATTCCTTGCTTCAACTCCATATGTGACTTTTTTTTGTATGTGGGACTCTATATCTTCTTACCCCAGTAGTTCATTTTAGCTTAGAGTTATACCAAAAGAATATTAAAATAGCTTTCCTGATGGGGATTTAAATGAAGAAATGTATGTGAAGAAGCCTCAAAAATCTTCTAATAGTAAACAGATCATTTAGTTTGCAAGTTTAATAAGTCAATCTATGGACTTAAACGAACCATCTGACAATGGTGTATCAAGTTTTTCAAAGTCATTGTGATTTTTGGGTTTACAAAAAACATTATTAATCGATGTGTAAACCATAAGAATATTGGGAGCAAGTTCATAATTTTGATGTTATATATTGATGTTATTTTGTTTGCAACTAATGATATACAGATGCTAATAGAAACCAAGCAATTTCTTACATCTCATTTTGAAATTAAAGGATATGGGTGAGACATCTTATATTCTTGACTTCGAGATTCATCCAAACAGAAGTGGAGGGGTTTTAAGTCTTTCTCAAACTACATATATCAATAAAGTGTTTAAGAGATCTGGGATGGAAAATTGCTCTCCAACTTAGCTCCTAAGCTAAAAGGGATAAATTGAACATAAATGATTGTCCATGTAACAAATATTAAAAAGCATAGATGAATAACAATCTATTTGCATCAGCAGTTGGTAGCTACAATATGTGCAAACTTGCACTATGCATGATATTTCTTTTGCTATTGAAGTGCTTGGAATATTTCAATCTAACCCAAGCATGACACATTAGAAGGCCGTAAAGAAAGTCATGTGATATCTGCAAGGCACAAAAGTATACATGTTAACATATTGTAAGATGGATCAGCTGGAATTAGTTGGTTTGTCAGATGCCGACTTGGGAGGATGTGTCGATAGTAGAAAATCTACTACAAGATATGTCTTTCTTTTAGTTGGAGGTGTCGTCTTAGGGAGCAGCAAGAAACAAACTATTACTATTGTTCATATAATGAAAGTAGAGTTTATTGCATTATATGAGACTACTTTGCATGTAAGATGGATAAAAAACCTCATTTCACAACTCAAGATAAACGAATCTATTGGGAGATAACTTAAAGTTTATTGTAACAATGAAGTTTTGGTGTCTTTCTCTAATAACAACATGAGTACGACTTCATGTAATCACATGAAATTAATGTTCTTTGTTGTTAAAGAGAGAACAAAGAATCATCTAGTGTGAATTTAGTACATCAACACTAAAGATATGGTGGCATATCCTCTTACTAAAGCACTAGCGTCTGGACTATGTTCTAAACATATAACAAGAATGGGTCTCTTCAATTTGATATAAACCTGCCACATGTAATACAATGATCACATATAGTTTGTTGATTCTCATAAAGTGTGATTGTCTATTCTATATAAATATTTTCCTTATTTGCTTGTTGTTTGATGAATATAGAATGACTTAAAGACCTTAGAATGGATCTCAAGAGCAATCCATCCATAAAGTATTTTACTCATTCGTCTCAATTCAGACTAGTGGGAATTGTAAATTGTTGAGTCGTATTGAATCCAGACCTAGTATTAGCATTGTATTAATACAAATAAGTGACTAGAACCGAACAATCGCATAAGATATATAATTGAAAGTGTCCCGTTATGATTACAATTTTCACCGCCTTGGGTAAAGATGGTCTTGCTCAGCCACCATCACAGTCTGTTGCATATCCTCATTGTATGAGAGGATGGCTGAGGAGAGAAACCCAGCACCTGTTGCACTTTCGACAGCCAATAGTTACAAGGTGGCCCCCAACTTAGGTTTGTCTGCTTCTTACGCCATCTAAACTTTGTGTCTTTGTTTTGTAAGATCATTTGGTGGGCTGGCATATGTCTATGAGGAATTTCAGACATTATGGTTGTCTTAAAGTAAATATCCGCTTAAGTGATTGCATTTTGGGATATTACGTCATTTTAGATGGTATGGGGTAATTTTGAAATGTATAGATATCGGTACGCAATTACGAACTCTTTGATGGGTGGAATTCATAATTGTCCTTATTATAAAATGTTAGTGGTCCCTAGGGTCGTGCGAACAGTTGCTTGAAACGTTGGTTTCTATGGTTGTCTCTTCCCCATCTGAGAGAGACCTCACGTGTGCCGCAAAGACCCTGGAAGACCCTACTGTGATATTCCCATGCACTAGTTCAGATGGATTCAGGTACGCTTTCGCTTTAGTTTAAGGTTTTGTTTAATTCAATGATTTAGCATGAGCATGATCATGTTTTAGGGCATATCATTTGTGTATGCATCAAGGGGAGAAATCCCAACAATTGGTATCAGAGCCGATGTTCTTCGTTAAATCGTTGAATTTGAATGATTTTTGTGTGTTCTTCCCGTTTGGATGTTTCCCTTTTGGTTCTACTACAAATTTTTTCAGAAAAAAAAAAAATTTTTGAGCGAGCAAGGGAAGCCGTCGGGCTTCCATTG
This sequence comes from Nymphaea thermarum, assembly GCA_011799765.1. Taxonomy (NCBI): domain Eukaryota; kingdom Viridiplantae; phylum Streptophyta; class Magnoliopsida; order Nymphaeales; family Nymphaeaceae; genus Nymphaea; species Nymphaea thermarum. The sequence goes on along the minus strand of JAANDH010000084.1, from coordinate 469,660 downwards.
CAGGCACCTAAGGAAAAGGGAAGGGGAACAGGGAAGAGCGACGGAGGTCCTTGTGGGCGACGGTTTCCGGTCATCAGGCAGGCAACGGCCGGCCATTAGGAGATGGCCGGACCTCCTCGTCCTGGCGCGACCCGCGGGCGGCCACCCACGCAGTTGGGTGGCCTGCCCGTAACCCCATTTTCGTTTGTTGCAGCCATTGAAGAGGAAGAAGAAGGGTTAGGGTCGGCAGAGAGGGGCGATGGCAGGGAGGGGCGACAGCGGTCGCAAGGCGACCGCCGACGATATACCTGTCGCCGGACGGACCCGCACGACCCACCGGCGCCCACCCAAGGTGTTACGTTCTGCTTGTGAACAGAGTTTTGAAGAGAGGAAGAGAGCAGAGTGAGAAGGAAGAAACGGAAGGGGGTAAGAGAAATTGGAATAAAAACCATAAACCTTTCATTAACAACTAAGGCCTTATAACCAGAAGTGGAGGCCTCAAAACAAGCAACGTGGCTAACCCACTAACAGGAAATAACTTCTCGCAAGGCAGTGGGAAACCCCACTACATGGAATAACTGAAATCAACATAACTGACGACTAACTAGGACCATGACGCCTACTAATCGTTACCACGATGCCACAATGGCCATTACACGATTAAGGACGTGACAATCGACCTCCCTCGGAACTGTTCTTGTCCTCAAGAATAGCAATTTGATTCAATTCGGATATGATGGGAAACTGAGCCTTAATTGCATTATAATCTTCCCATGTCGCCTCATCATCATGTAAATTGGCCCATTTAACAAGGACTTGGACGACTGCCGCATTGTTACGCTTCACCAAACGGCGATCCAGTATTACCTCGGGTTCGAACAGAATTAGGCCCTCCTTATCAGTGACAGGTCGTGTAGTGATTGGTACCTGTCCTTCCCCAACTCATCGTTTTAGTAACGACACATGAAAAACTAGGTGGATTGCGCAGGAGGGAGGTAGGTCGAGTTTGTAAGCCACCAATCCTATCCGGGCTAGTACTCGGAAGGGCCCATAATACTTGGCTGCAAGCTTGAGGTTGGTACGGATAGCTAGTGAGCTTTGCCTGTAAGGCTGGAGCTTTAAGAATACCCAGTCTCCTACAGCGAACTCCCTCTCACTTCATTGTTTGTCAGCTTGAATCTTCATGCGGTTCTATGCTTGAACGAGCGAGTCAGATAATAAGCGCACCATTTGAGCATGCCTGGTGGTGTAGTCTGCAACCATGGCTACGGAGGGCTGTTCGCCGTTAATTCCGGGAATGGGAGGTGGTGAGTAACCATAAACCACCTCGAAGGGTGAACTCTTGATGGTCGTATGGTAGGAACTATTGTACCAGAATTCAGCTAGTGACAACCAATTGTTTTAAGTGCTCGGTCGATTGAAACACATTGCTCTTAGATAATGTTCGAGACATTGATTGAGTCTTTCTGTTTGGCCGTCAGATTGGGGATCATATGCTGAACTAAGGGCCAGCTGGGTCCCGAATCTTTTGAAGAGCTCACGCCACATATTGCTGGTGAAGACTTTGTCTCGGTCTGAGACCATTGTTTCCGGGAGTCCGTGGTGGTTGAACACATTGTCCAAGAGAGCTTGCGCCACTTGAATGACAGTGAATGGATGCGCCATGGCAACGAAGTGGCCGTACTTAGAGAATCTATCCACCACCACTAATATCACATCCTTGCCTTGCGAACGAGGCAATCCTTCGATGAAATCAAGCGCAATGTCCTTCCAATTGCCTGTTGGAATTGGTAAGGGCTGAAGTAAACCGGGGTTTGCCACAGTTTCAGATTTGCAACGTTGGCATGTGTCATAGTTAGCAACATACTGACCTACTTCCTTCTTGAGGCCAGGCCAATAAAAATGTCTTTTGATTCGTTTATAAGTTGCTAACCTGCCCGACTGCCCTCCAACAGCTGCATCATGTAATTGTTGAATCATCTCGTGGCGAAGATTGCTGGAACAGCCAATATAGAGGCGGCTTTTGTAACGCAGCAAGCCATGTTGCAGCTTGAATTTGGGTCTGCCATCAGGAGCTAGTAATAACTCCTCTTTGATTTGAGTTGCCTTGGTGTCCCCAATATAACTTTTCTCAACGGAAGCCCTCCAGGCTGGAATGACTGAGGATATAGCGCTAACCTCGTTTGGGATGTCGTCCTTGGCTGTGTTAGCGAAGCGTGAAAGTGCATCGGCTGCCTTGTTATCAAATCCCCTTTGATAGGTGATAGAGAAGTTCAGCCCCATCAAACGAGAGACACCCTTCCGCTGTAAGTTTGTATGAACTTTTTGATCCGTAAGAAATTGTAAACTGCGATGATTCGTCTTGATCACAAAATGGGCTCCCTCCAGATAATGTCGCCAACGCGTCACTGCCGATAGGACAGCCATCAACTCATTTTCATAAGTGGCCAATCCAGCATTGCGAGGACCTAATGCTTCGCTCGTGTAGGCGATTGGATGCCCATGTTGAGTTAAGACAGCCCCTATGCCCCGTTCTGATGCATCTGTTTCCAACACAAATCCACTATTAAAGTCAGGATATGCAAGTATGGGAGAAGTGGATAAGAGATGCTTGAGATTTGTGAAAGCCTCATCTGCGGCTAGAGACCAGTAGAAGGCGTCCTTCTTGAGGAGGTTAGTTAGGGGTTGTGCCACCATGCCATAATGTCGTATGAATTTTTTGTAGTAACCAGATAAGCCGAGGAAACCCTGCAACTCTCGGACGGTTTTAGGTGTGGGCCAACTGAGTATGGCCTCCACCTTCCTTGGGTCGGTACTAACTCCTTCTCTCGATATGACGTGTCCCAAGTAATCAACTTTAGTCATGCCAAACTCGCATTTGGATAACTTGAGGTAGAATTGTTGACGGCGTAGTAACTCTAGCACCATCGCAAGATGCTCAATGTGCAAGGTCCACTCGCGACTGTAAATCAATATGTCGTCAAAAAATACCAGGACAAAGTGACGTAAGAATGGAGCCAAAACCTGATTCATTAAGGACTGAAAGGTGGCAGGGGCATTAGTAAGACCAAAGGGTAGCACCCTGAACTCATAATGGCCTTGGTGCATCCGAAATGCCGTTTTAGGCACGCCCTCCTCCTTCATACGAATTTGATGGTACCCGGCCCGTAAGTCGAGCTTGGAGAATACCTTGGCGCCTTGTAGTTCATCCAGAAGGTCGTCAATGATTGGAATCGGATATCGATCATTGATCGTCTGACAGTTGAGTTGACGGTAATCTACACACATTCGCCAGCTTCCATCCTTCTTTTTAACAAGCAAGACGGGTGAGGCGAAAGGACTGTGATTGTGGCAGATGAACCCAGCATCCAATAGGTTTTGCACTTGGATCTCGATCTCCCGTTTTTGGTGGTATGAGTAGCGATATGGGCGGACGGCTATGGGTGGAGTCCCCGGGACTAGTGTGATCCCGTGGTCATGAGAACGTTGAGGTGGGAGTTTCTTGGGTTCTTCAAACAAGTCGCCGAAGGAGTGAAGCAAGGAATGCAGCCTGTCTTGGAAATCCATGGGGAGGTCCGATCCGCTGCAAGTAGGAAATCCAAGTGAATTTGATAGTGGAAGCGCTGGCTGCTGGTGGTCGATCTGAAATACCCAAGCCACGTGCTCGATTTGTTGAATGTTGATGTTTTTGGAAGTACTACTAGCTATGAGACAGCTGAGCTCCTCCAATTGTTTTAAGTCACCACGATGGCCCTTGAGAATGACCTCCTTCTCGTTCTTTTTAATGGTGGTCTGGGACTGCACAAAATAGAAAGTGATGGGGTTCACCTCCTGCATCCAATCAGTACCCAAGACAAGGTCGTAAGTACCAAGATCAAGAATGTGAAAATCACATCAAAAGTGACTGCCGCACATCTCCCAGCTCAAGTCAGGGCAAGTTTTGGAGCACCCGACTCTGGTGTCATTGGCTAAAGCAATGGTCATATCCGGGCCGTCCAAGACATCCAGGTTAAGAGCATCAACCAATTTGGAGTTAAGAAAGGTTGCAGTACTCCCTGTATCTAATAGAATCAAGACTGGCTTTTGACTAATGTGCCCCCTCAATTTTAAGGTGCCTCGGCCGGTACTCCCATTAATGGCGTGCATGGAGAGTTCCACAAGTTGCTCATCCGGGCTAGGTAGTGGGTGGTCTTCCTCGAGGTCACCTTCATTCGAACCGGTTTCATCCAAGATGTGAGCTTCACCATGCGGACGAGGTCTGCAAGAGTGTCCGCGAACCCAAGGGGCAGCGGTAACATGTGGGATCCTTCTTGACAGGGTGTGGATCCCATGGGGTTTTCAGTCCGCCGGAAGGGAAGGGGGTGGATGGCGAGCTACGAAGTTGGTGCTTTGAAAGTGACTTCAGGGCAGCTTCGTGCAACTTGGCCTTGGCCATGGCCTCCTGAATCGTGAGGGGTGCGTGGGCCCGAACAAGGGGCTGAAGCGGGTCTATAAGTCCACCAAGGAAACAGGAAATGAAGTACTTATCGAATAGGGAGACGTGAGCACATAACACATGTCTTTGTAGCTCCTCGAAGCGCTTGATGTAATCAGTGACACTGTCTATTTGTTTGAGGTGGTTGAATTCAGCAATGACGGTTTCAGAATCTTGAACGCCAAATCGATCGCATAATCGATTCACAAATTGAGGCCAGGTGAGTTCATTGTGGTGGAGTAGTTCATTGGACAGCCAAATGTCTCCTTCTTCGTTCAGATGGAGGCGGGCGAGCTTTACCTTACGGTGTTCCTCAACGTCATGAACATCAAAGTATTGTTCACATTTTCGAATCCAATACCGAGGATTAGTCGGAGTGAACTCGGGAAAATTGAGGCGAAATGGAACATCATTAGACGCCGCAGCATAGGGGGAACGGAAGGTTGTGGAGTAGCGGGTGAAGCGGATGATGTTGTTGTCGTTGAGGTGGGGTGGGAAGGTGGTGCGCCTAAGAGCCCGCGATTCTCAGAGTTCGTACCCAACTGAGGACAGGAAGCCATCATGTCCTGTAAGTCGGTGAACCTTTGATCAGCTTGCTTAAAATATTGCTCCATGCGTAGCCAAGATTCCTGAAGACGAAGGTTAATTTCTTGGCGAAAGTCGGCCATGGAGGACTCCAGCCGTTGGACAAGATCGTCAGGTGCTTTGCTGTTGGTGGTTTTGGAGCGTGTAGCCATCATATGGCTCTGATACCACTTGTTACGTTCTACTTGTGAATAGAGTTTTGAAGAGAGGAAGAGAGAAGAGTGAGAAGGAAGAGATGGAAGGGGGTAAGAGAAATTGGAATAAAAACCATAAACCTTTCATTAACAACTAAGGCCTTATAACCAGAAGTAGAGGCCTCAAAACAAGCAACGTGGCTAACCCACTAACAGGAAATAACTTCTCGCAAGGCAGTGGGAAACCCCACTACATGGAATAACTGAAATCAACATAACTGACGACTAACTAGGACCATGACGCCTACTAACCGTTACCATGATGCCACAATGGCCATTACACGATTAAGGTCGTGACACAAGGTCGTCGGTGGCGTCCTTGCCGCTGGAACAGACGCCCAAAACCAGAAAGGGGCTCGCCCGATTCCGGCACCCACCTCCATATCTCCACCGCCAAGGGAGTTCCCCATCGCCGGACGGCGTCGTGCCGCCCGCTGGCGCACACCCAAGCCCCCCGGAGGCCCGCCGGAGGCGATTTCGCTGTTCGCCTGCCGTTCGGTACTTGGCAGGGCGAGCGGCGGTTTCACTGCCTGCGAGCCGTCGAGCGGGAGGCAGCGGGTCGGACCGGGTCGAGTCTTGACAGGCCCGATCCAGACCATCAGCTTTTAAAAAAAAATATTTTGTTTGCCGCCTGCACCCGCGTTAAGATTTTTCAAACTGGGTCGGGTGTATCCATATGGCCTGGTTTTAAAACCGAGCCGGTTCATTCAGTTTTGGAATCGATCTGAACCTTCTGAAACCGATTCAGACCAGTCCGGTTCAGTTGTTTTTAGACCAACTCAATGGTTTTTCAGACCGGTTCAGTTGTTTTTCAGATCGGTTTTGACCATTTGGAACCGATTCGGACCCATTTTCAGACTGATTCAGTTGGTTTTCAGACCGGTTCAGTTGTTTTCAGACCAATTCAGTTGTTTTTTAGACCAGTTCAGTTGATTTACAGCCGGTTCAGTTGATTTTCAGACCGATTCAGGGCTTTTAGGACCGGTTCATTCAGTTCTGGAACCGACTTTAGCCAAATCTTAACCGGTTCAGTGGGTTTTGGAACCGATACTGTCTAATTTTTGCCGGTTCGTCCAATTTTTTTTAAACTGGTTCAGCCCTATTTAGGGCCTTGTGAGTGGTTTAGTTGCGGTTTAAGAACGATACGGGCCATTTTAAGGCCGATTCAGTGGTTCTTGACCCATTTAAACACAATTATGGTACTGGTTCATGAAATTTTGGACTCTTTTGGGCACATTTTATTGGATCATTTTGGTTTTGGATTCAATGAAGGGATAATTTTGTATGTAATTTGGTTTATGCATCATGTTTTTGCATGTTATTAAAATTATGGGTGTACTTTAGATGAATGTTTGGACTATGAATTTGATCTTTGGCCATGTCTATTGTTCAAAATGAGTAGGTTTGTACTTTATGTCACCAAAGTGACCTCTGTTGTACGAATTTGCCTGTGTTGAACATTAGATGATAGTATACTTGATCCATACGGCAATGATCAACCCAAAGGAGGATTGTTGCTTGGTCAGGTTTAAGTATACAGGGCAATGAATATGTGATAATTTTCAGGTTTCCATATGAATAGCGAGTCAATCCAAAGATAGGTTTGTTGTTTGACAGGGTTAATTATCTATATTCATTGTTGACCAAGAATGTCACTTGCAGTTAATATTTCAATCCAAAGATTGGATATTAGCGTTGCACCGGTACCTTGTGATGGGATTTGGGCCATTGTATTTAAATTCATTTATATTTGTTATTTTATCTTTGTACATGTATTGATTGTGAGCATGTTTGGTATTTTGTTCTTTGTACAGTGTGTTCTGCTTCCATGATATCTGCAAATTTGAGTACTATTCCTGAGTTGAATGATTTGTTTTTGAAATGCAAGAAAGGAAAAACTATTAAGGAAGTTGCAGTTGACCAGTCATCCATTAAGAAACAAAAGAAGCATAAAGAAGGCCGATTAGGCTGCTTCTTTTGTAAGGGTGAAGGTCATATAAGTAAGGATTGTACCAAGTATCACGCATGGCGTGAAAGGGAATGTACACTTCTCACTTTGGTTTGTTCTGAGGTTAATTTAACTTCAGTACCCATAAACACTTGGTGGGTCGATTCGGGTGCTACTACTCACATAAGTGTGTCTGTGCAAGGCTGCCTAAATTGTCAAACGCCAAATGATGCTGAAAGATTCATCTATGTGGGCGATTGCAAGAAGGCAAAAGTTGAAGCCATAGTAGATTTTTGGTTATTGTTAAAGACTGGTTGTTATTTGAATTTGACAGAAACGTATGTGGTACCGTCTTTTAGACGAAATTTGGTTTCTATTTCCTCGTTGGACAAATTTGGTTATTATTATTCATTTGGAGGAAGTGAATTTTAGTTGTTTCTGCATTCAAATTTGAATTCCACTGGTTCTTTGTCTAGTAGTAATAACCTCTATTTGTTTGATACGGTTGTTACATATCATGAAACTTTGCATGTTACGTCTAGTGGTACTAAAAGAAAATTAGCCAATGAAAATTCTATTATGTTGTGGCATAGGCACTTAAGACATATCTCTGAAAATAGAATAAAAGGCTTATGTCGAAATGAATTCTTGAGTCCCTTGATTTTGCAGACTTTTAACGTTTGCATTGAATGTATAAAGGAAAAAAAAACAAACATTAAGGGGTTATAAGTCTTATGATCCATCCAGTAAGTCTTTCTTTGAAATGTGAAACGCCCAATTTTTTAGGATATTGAGTTTGGAGAGGTGATTAGGTTATAAGCATTGCCTTTGAAGAGGGACTTGAGTCCACTCATACGGATGTTGTAAGCAATAGTCATGTATTCATTCCTGCCATTGTTGCATCAACATATTCAGAAGAAGGCAATGATGTTGATCTCCCTACTGAAGAACAAACTCAACAACCTCAAGAAAATCAAGTAGAGGTGCCACTGAGGAGATCCACTAGAGAGAGGAGAAATACAATTTCAAATGATTTTGTCTATCTCCAAGAACATGATGTTGATATGGGCTTAATGGAAGATGATCCTATCAACTTCTAAGAAGCGATAAAGAGTTCTAAATCTCATAAGTGGATAGATGTCATAAATGAAAAAATAAATTCCATGGTGGACAATGACGTATGGGATATTGTTCCCTTGCCTGAAGGTGTAAAACTCATTGGTTGTAAATGGATATTTAAAACCAAGAGGGATTCATTAGGAAACATCGAAAGGTATAAGGCACGTCTTGTTGCAAAGGGCTTTACTCAAAAGGAATGCATTGATTATACAGAGACTTTCTTTCCAGTTTCGTTGAAAGACTCTTTCAGGATCATAATGGCACTTGTGGCTCATTTTGACTTAGAGTTGTATCAGATGGATGTTAAGACAGTGTTTCTAAATGGGAACATTGATGAAAAGATACATATGGTGCAACCAGAAAACTTTGTTTCAGGTGATGCAAAAAAAATGGTCTGCAAACTCAAGAAATCCATCTATGGGCTAAAACAAGCTTCCCGTCAGTGGTATTACAAATTTCATCAAGTTATAGTTTCATTTGGCTTCGAGACTAATATGGTTGATGAATGTGTGTACCAAAAAGTTCAGTGGGGGTAAATTTATCTTTCTGGTTTTATATGTCGATGATATATTGTTGGCAAGTAATGATGTGGGCATATTACATAAAACTAAGAAATTTTGTCAACAAAGTTTGACATGAAGGATATTGGTTGTGCATTTTTTGTATTGGGGATCCAAATATTTTGAGATCGTTCTCGGGGTATTCTTGGATTATCACAAAAGGCCTACGTTGATAAGGTGCTTCAGCGATATGGCATGAAGGATTGTAAACCAAGAGATACTCCAGTTGCTAAAGGAGACAAATTTAGTCTCAAACAGTGCCCTAAAAGTGAAATCGAATCTAAGGAAATGGAAATGATTCTCTATTCATCTGTTGTGAGAAGTCTTATGTATGCTCAGGTTTGTACTCGTCCAGATATTGCACTTATCGTTAGAATGTTAGGCAGATACTTAAGTGATTGTGGTATGGATCATTAGAAAGTAGCCAAAAGGGTATTGAGGGACTTACAAAGAACAAAAGGTTTTATGCTCACATACAGGAAGTCAGATCAGTAGGAAATCATTGGGTATTCAAATTATGACTTTACTGGGTGCCAAGACAGTAGCATAGCATGTTTCGAGACATCCAATCATGTTTGGTAATTGCGAAATTTTGTCACAGGGCTGCGCATTATGTATGGTGTAAAAAGACCACTAAGGTTGTTGTGTGACAATAATTTAGCAGTCATGTACTCTAATAACAGTTGCAGTTTGTCAAAGTTGAAGCACATCAACATTAAGCTTTTGGGCTGTTAAAGAGAGGATACAAAATGGTCAGGTGTCTTTAAGCATATTGAGACAAACTCCATGATTGTGGATCCGCTTACTAAGTGTTTAACACATAAGGTCTTTCACGAATATGTTGTTCGTATGAGGGTGTTATCCTTGGATGATGTGCTGGTTTAATGGGAGTTTGTATTTTGTTTGCTCTAATGTATGGACACATATTCAGTTTTCTTTAGAATAAAGTTTAAAGTTTTTTTGTTCCATTCTGTGTTTATGTTTTTATCTCCATAAGGTTTTAAAGTTGGACCAGTTGAGAATAGACATGTTGTAATCACATTGCATGTAATTCTCATGTTATACATCCATATCAGATCTATGTCATTGATTATGTTAACATTTGTGATCATTGAAGGTTTAGCTAATTTTATTATAGCGAAAGCCGTTTTGGTTCTATGTTGATATGATCATGGACGAGATTGGTCAAAATGACGTTTAATAAGATGGCAGTTATGAGCTCCTAAGGTTTTGTGTAATGTCTGAATGAATAAAGACATATTTGGCCTAAGTGGGAGATTGTAAGATCATTTGGTGGGCCGGCATATGTCTATGAGGAATTTCAGACATTATGGTTGTCTTAAAGTAAATATCTGCTTAAGTGATTACATTTTGGGATATTACGTCATTTTAGATTATATGGGGTAATTTTGAAATGTATAGATACCGGTACGCAATTACGGACTCTTTGATGGGTGGAATTCGTAATTGTCCTTATTATAAAATGGTAGTGGTCTCTGGGGTCGTGCGAACAGTTGCTTGAAATGTTGGTTTCTACGGTTGTCTCTTCCCCATCTGAGAGAGACCTCACGTGCGCCGCAAAGACCCTGGAAGACCCTGTTGTGATCTTCCCGTACACCAGTTCAGATGGATTCAGGTACACTTCCGCTTTAGTTTAAGGTTTTGTTTAATTCAATGATTTAGCATGAGCATGATCCTGTTTTGGGGCATATCGTTTGTATATGCATGAAGAGGAGAAATCCCAGCATGTTTGCATCTGATTTATGTCCCCCTCAACATGAATGCACTCTATACAAGTTTTTCGTTGTCAAGTTTTTGCTCAGGTTTTCTTCTCACTATGTTCATGAATGCAAACAGTGTTCAAAATAGTTCATCTTCGTTATGTTTCAACACTGCCTTCCTCCTTCCCTTCTTCAATCTACGACTTCATTAAGTCCGAGGGAATTTGGATAATGAAAGCAGAAGCTTTAGGGACAACTCACTAAAAGAATGCAAAGTGCTTGTGAAGTTCAAGAGAGCGAATTGTTCTTCTCATCAAAAGTACTGTGGAAGAGAAGAAGGAAAAAGATGAGGTCACGAAAAAGAAAAGAATTAGGAGAGAGAAACAACAGGGAAGGAAATAAGTAGACTGAAATAGAGACGGGAAGAACGAGCTTGCCTCGGTGTCGTGCTGCCTCTAAAGGGTGTGTGTTTCTTCTCTATTATCTAACCTTCAAACGTAACAAAGGGACGAAAGAAAAGTTAATGAAGGAAAAGAAAATGATGAAACAAAGAAACAACGAAAGGAAAGAAAAGTCACGAGCTCACCTCTAAACCAACCAGCCTATTCCGTAAAAGGATATTTAATTCCAATAGCATAGAACAAGGTGAATTAATGAATCGGAAAAATGCATAAAGATGATACCATAAATAAAAACGAGAAAGAGAAGGAGAAGAGAAAGAGAGAAAGTAACTCGGCTTAATTACCTTATGTAACCAAGAGGTTGCAACCTACCTTCTAACTGAGACCCCTTTCATTCCCCTTTACCTCCAAGGTCTTGGATTGCATCGGGATCTGGGTAAAGTACATTACAACCTTTAACTTGAGTATCATGATCTCACCTTTAATAATATAGTGGAGTAGATTCCACGTGAGAACATCGATGATGTGTCTTTTACATGTTTGCCTGTCCAACCAGTTATACTACATCCATTAAGCAACTCGGCTTAATTACCTTAACATGCTCTCTTTCTTCTCAGAGTAGCCAAAGAAAAAATAGAGAAGGAAAAGGAGATGGGCTCCATAATTATATAATTGTGTGCCACCCTGCGAGGGATATTTTAAATGTTTAGAAATTCGAAAAAGAAAGACTGGAGGGTGGGAATTGAATGTAAGATGGAGTGGACCAATCTGGTGAATCTAAATCCAATGATGGGATTTGGATATAAATGTCAAAGCCTATCAGATCCTATTTTAGTGTTTGGATCTAATCATCTAACCACTAGGAATTATCAGATTTTTTATATGATTTGTCGGATCCCACCGTAGATCTTATCTCTCAGGTGGATGGCGTCATGGTGAGATTAGCCCGATAATTTTGAAATTTTTGGAATAAAAAACTTCTACCAAATTGAGTGGCTAGGATCTTTTGAGGATGACACATGTGATATATGAGGCATTTGGAGGTTTTCCTTCAAGCAAAAGTGTTTTGGTTCATATAGAAGGAGATCAATTGCATCAGAAAATTATAAGGGTAGATGCAAGGCTTCGACCCTGAACTGGATGACCGAGATTATTTGAGCAAGCCATGTGTCTAAATCTGGTTAATTAACTCACCCTATTTGAATTTGACTTGATAGAGATGGAGATCATATTTTTCCAAGTGAAAGGGACGCCAATTCAAGAGTAATTTAGAAATTGCAAAGGAATCTGTTGTCAAACCCTCGGTTTCATGATGAAAAGATAGGAAATTGGGATTGAACTACTCTGTTTAAATTTAGATGATGTAGCAAGTTCGAATAACAATTAAGTTTAATACTCAAATCAAACTTGAGATCCGTGGTCCACATCTAGGCTTGGAAAAGTAGGCTGCCAATGGGAATAAGTATATTCAATGAAGCTAGACATTTTTCCCAAATATGGATCTCAGATCCTGGCTTAGGTCGAAGGATTTGAAGATGAGGACTTGATCTAAAAATTATTCTAGTTTCCGGATAGGAAACTAAGAATTGGATTGTGACTTTGAAATCGAAAATTAGGTTAAGATCTGAGAGTCAGATCTGGGATGTGTGAAAGATCATAGATTATGAGTGTGGACTGTTGACTACATCAAAATTTATGATCTAAATTAGTAGATTGTGAACTGGAATCTAGATATCAATCCAGATTGACAACTTGGATCTATGACTTGGACTGGTATTTGATAGCAAGACTCAGATTTGGAAAAGAGAACATATCATAAATTTGGATTTGAGATCTATGATCTAGATCAAATTTCATAAGAATATTAATTTGTATTTTTGAACCTGGATTTGGATAGAAGATGTATATGTAAACTATCCAGATGTGGTCCCTCTTGGCGTAAGGGAGTTCAAGTTAAGTTGACTGAAGTTGGTTGCAGTGGAAATTTGGTCGAAGGTGGGTTCAGTGCACGGTTTGGCCAGGGTTGACAGGGGTAGTGCATAGTTGACTTAACTTGAATTAAATAGGTTTGACCGGGGGACCTGGCTTAGATCGGGTCCACCCACACTGCACCCACCTAAATAGATTTGGTGAGCTTGGTGGATTTGGGTTAACCTGAGATATCCTTAACTGGGGGAACCCGGCTCAGAACAGGTCTGCCCACCCAAATGAATTTGGGTGGGCTAGGTGGATTTGGGTTTAACGTGGAATAGACTTAATTGGGTGAACTATGCTTAGATCAGGTCCACCCACGCTAGGCCCACCCAGGCGGACGAATTGGTGAGCGAGGTGTGTCTGGCTTGGAACAGACTTTCCCATGTACGTTTCAAATATTCATGTTAAACATACTTTTACTAAGTTTTAAACTTAGGAAGGTAATGAAGTATGTATAGGGACAGAATACCAAAGTGACTGTTTTTCCTTTCATAAAATCATCCAAAATTCAAAAATATAATAAGATTATGTATTGTAAACCATACCACATCAAAGAGCTTATGAAATTATTCCTAAGCTTGGAATTTCGTCAGAATTCTTCCCGGTTTATCTAGAATTTGAACATTTGGAAATTGACTGGACTGTTTTTGGAAAAAAGGCACTGCTGGAAATGAGAAGCTGAATTCTAGATGGAGTCTTTTTTAGTTGAGCTGGGGATACCCGAATGAGAGCTGCTTGATCGTAATGGATCGAAGATAGGGATGGTTCGGACAAACGTGGAGCTAGAAATTGGCTCAGAAGGACACTCTGAGTGTGAATAGTGAAGTTATTGGCCCTCGTGAATGAGGAGTGATAAATTAAGTTGCATCTGCTACACTTGAACTAAATCCAAACGGAAGGCAGGCTAAATTGATCTATAGAAACACAATGATGAAGTTAGTTTAGGAGTACCCTACTTTGTGCGCTGGAACTAAAGTTAGGGTTTCACTGAGTGTAAAGATGAAGGTCATTTAGAACAGGAAGCTGGGTAACTAGGAGACTGTGTATAGATGATGTGGAAAATTTGAGTTCTTTACACCAGGCATAACAATAGTGACCAAGTGTCAACCGGTGACCCAAGTATCATCGATCGGCTAGCATTCAGGTATATATATGTTCCACATTGCGCATAATTTGTTTGATGAAATGACTGTGAGAGATGGAAATCAATTTCTTCACGTGTAACTGATTTTTTCATTTTCTGTTCTTGGCATGTGCAAACCCAGCATTCTGTCATTCGAATTTTACAGAGCCTATACTGTGTTTACAGTTTTTGTGGTGTTGTCGAGTCACTGCCATTGTTTCCGTTTCTTGTAGTGCGAAAAGGTCTGTATATGTGTAAACAAGTCAATTTTTAACTGAGTGTTATTTCCCGGCACTTCATCGCTTCTTCTTTTTCATACTGTGTTTTTCTTCCTTCTTATCTTTGCGCTCGGGTAAGTGGTCTGCCCAGAATCAGAGGGCTATGGTAAAGTCCCATTGGCCATTCTATGTTGGTTTTCCATATGTGAAACATTGAATCCTCTTTATGCAATTTTTTCCTAATCCATTTCTAGTAGATGCCTTGTTGTTTTCCTTATTTTGTCTGTCTACCCTCTGAACGCAAGCAAAGCAAAAGAAATGGTGGGTATTGATGGTTGTGGCAAATTTGCTTCTTCAAGATGCTATCAATATGAACATGGTTAGCATATTCTTGCTTACCTATCAGTGTGTACTCAGTAGATGCTGAAAACGGGCCAAGTTCATTTTTGCAGTCAATCAATAGAAAAAATGTCTTCATTTTTTTCAATTTTTTTGCATGCATCTATTGACTAGTATTTGAGACATAAAGTTTTTATGAAGCAGGCAAAAACCAAAATGGTCTGTCCTTAAACCACTTTATAAAATTATTGAAGGATAGGTGGGACTAAATACCGCTTCTTTTCTTATTGGAATTAAGTGTTGATGATATGAACAGTATTTATTGTGAAAGAATTCTAGAGTGGCATGTTAGTGTCTACTTAAATTAGCTTGTAAATTTTGAAAATTGTACTTCTGATTTTGCTATTCAGATAGTTCGAGTATCATCTCTCAAAAAGTCTATGGGTGTATATATATATATATATATATATATATATATATATATATATATATATATATATATATATATATACATAAGAGAAACCATGGATGAAAGAGGACCACCACTTCTCTTGTTTTGCAACCAAAGTTTTGTATGATATTACCAACAAACAGTGGATAGAACGGGCAATTTATACAAACACAGTGATTTTATTCACAAACAATAGATAGAATGGACAAGACAAACTTCACAAGTCACAAACAGCGGACTATTGAGACAGCGTAGACACAATAGGAAACAAACACCAGACAGAAATGAATATAATGGACACACATGTTCCACATGAAACAAATGCCGCATAGAAAGGATGTGGTATTTTGTTTCTAAATTTATCAAACAAAGGACAGAGAACTGTTCTGTTTATTGAGATAGGACAGTGGTGTGGTAGACAAGACGTTCTTTGTCCTCCTAACCCAAGGAGCAGTGATCACCTCTAAGTGGTCGGTGATATAGTCACATTTTTGCTCGCTCTCTTGTATATTGATCTAATAACCATCAACCTTTTGTTTTCTTTTCTCCTAGTCTTGGCTTAAATATGTTCACATTGCTTGATGTTAAGTCTTGCTCGTCATTGTCAACTTTGTTGTATGAAACCTTTTACAAGTCATTTGAGACAAGCTGAGGAAGTGAAGTTGAATCTGCAAGTACAGCCACTAATGGTACTCATAGTCAATGTTTAATGGTACGTGTTCAATGATTTTTTTTTCTACTTGTAAAGAACCAGACACTTTTTTTTTTTTTGTGCAATCTAACCTTATTGATATAATCTTAAGAATAGGTTGATGAAAAACATATTTTAAGTTGATCATTTGTTAGACTTTGATAGTTTTTTTGTAATAAGAAAAACCAAAATGGCCTTCATAACATCAACATTTTAATAATAAAAAATCCATATTTTTTGTAAAAACAACTTGAATCAAATCATGTTTTATATCAAGATAGTTTTTATAAACATATTAAGATGTTTATATTTTATGTAATTTTTTTTTTAGCAAAAACTTAAAGTGTCTAGCTTTTATTCATGACCTAACTCTTTGGTCTCTCTCTCTCTCTCTCTCTCTCTCTCTCTCTCTCTCTCTCTCTCTCTCTCTCTCTCTCTCTTTCGCTCTCTCTCTCTCTCTCTCTCTCTTCATATATATATACATACATATATATATATAATATTTATTTATTTATTTATGTGAAATGAACCAATTGCACTTGCGTGATGTTGTACATGCACTAGAAACAGTAGCAACGGTCTATAGCATGGTAATGGTTTGTAGTGTTTTTAGTGATTGTTTATGTTGTATTTTAGTCATAGCTTTTAATTATTTAGTATCAAGTAACATTTGGTAGTCCTCAGATTTCAATTTTTCTATACAGAAACTTTGCATATTTAAAAGACGCAAGTTTGTGAAGACATCTTCAAAAACTCATTTTTATCATCCAAACAAAATCAAGGTTTAAAAAACTGAAAAAAAGAAACTAGGTTTGTCTTGTTACACGAACATAATAATAGGTTTTCACAAATTTGATTTTCAAAAAAAAAAAATCATCCTTTTAGTGCCATACCATTTTGTATTTCCTTCTATAGTGGTTAAAAGAACCCAAAAAGATAGCCTCAACTAAAAGAGTTGTAGGTATTAGGTAGCTGGACACGAGTTCGAAACTCATTGTAGCCTGTAGGGAGCAGAGAACTGTGGCCGTGGTTGAAGGTGATAACGGCTCGTGCGTGGCATTAAAAGAGGGTTGGGCCCAGCGAGAGCTGCTGCTAATCGCTCCATAGCCTCGTCGATCGTCGACTGAATGGAGAAAGCGCCCCCAACTTTGACACGTGCAAGAATGATGCCCAAGGAAACGGAGCGACGACAGCCATTGTGACAAGCACCGCCAGCCCCACCGTGGGGTCCGATTGCCTTCATTATTGGGCCTCGAGGTAGCGTGTGTTTGTGCACACCATGTACTCTCTTTTGCTGCTTTCCATTTCACGGAGGATGTTGAAGGAGGTGAATACTACCCCGGATGCATGCATGCCGCCCTCCAGCGTATTGCCTCTCATATGCCTTGGCATATATAAACTGGTAATTCTCTCCCCAATCTCGGCTTGCTTATCACAAAAATTAAATTTTACGTTGGTTCTCTCTCTCTCCGCCTTCTCCTCTTCCTCTAGCACCCGCGCACGAATCTTTCTTACTTTTCTCTTTTTCATTATACCAAAACATGGTAGAGATAAAGCTACCGGAGTTAGAAAATTTTAGCTAAGAGAGCAGTCTTCGTAGGCTTGATTTCACTTTAATAGGGTGCTGGGAGCTTTAAGTCTGTCTTCCTAATGTTTACAAGGTTTGGAGTAAGATTAATTTGGCTTAATTTCTCCATAAGCTACGTCTGCAAACTAACAGTGACCGAGCAAGCTAAGGCATGCAGTTTGGGACTCGTTAGAGGTAGCTTGTAGGTCCCGTTATATATATATATATATATATATATATATATATATATATATATATATATATATATATATATATATATATATATATATATATATATAATGTGTGTGTGTGTGGGGGGGGGGGGGGGGGGGGGGGGGGGGGGAGATTAGACCCTTCTCATCCCTTTGTCACAAATCCAGAATCACGTATACTTTCAGCCACCTGTTCAATCAATTTTTTGACGGAATATGTCTTTTAAGCTTTGAATATCTATAATAGTTCCAAGCCATTGGGGTTTAAAAAAAAAAAAGCAAAGAACCAACTTATTGGTTAATTTGAAGACTCCATTCGAAGTCGGTTAATTTGAAGGAGCTAATCATCGATGTCTGGTCACTTAGGGTGCGTTTGATGCACCCGTTGAAATTTAACATGGTAAATTTTTTTGGCAAATTTTACTTGGTAAAAAAAACAGGTTGAAATTTACCCTGTTCCGATTTAAGGGTGCGTTTGATGCACTCGAAGAATTTAACCTGGATGTTTGATGCACAACAGCAGCTTCGGGTCTGACAGAGAGGCCTTTAGTCAAAAAATCATAACAATTCATAGACACCTTCAAAAATCGCCAAAATTGGTAGAAATCAAGCCAACATCCCCAGGAGTAGACGCTCCAATTTTGGGCTCAATCCAAGATGTCTAGACCCCACTCGTTCAGCCCCCAAGTTGTTGTATGTCTTACGCCCTCTTCAGAAAAGCGCCGCCGCGCAGAAGAGCAGCCACGGGTCTTCAAATCGCCACTCCGCCTCAATGCAATCAAATCAAGACATGAAACCTATGCCAATCGATAGATAATCAAATTTGGGACAAACTAGAGTTAATAAATCACCCGGTGAAGCTGTATTTTCTATGTTATAAGCGAAGATTGGGTTGCAGCCGCCTGTGGCGGAGAAACAGTGAGGATCACCGCCTATTCCCGTCAAATTCCGACCGTCGCCTCCAGAAATGTCATCTACGGTCCGATCGACGTCAAACTTGGTGGCGATGATCACAAAGATGTTGGGAATCGAATGGCACCAGAATCGTAAACATCCGACGGTGGGATCGCCGGAAAAGTCGCCGGAAACAGGGACTGGTCGGCGGAAATGCTTGACAGAACCTACCCCGACTTCTCAAGCTCGTAACTCACTTGATACTGAACGGATTGACGTGATTCTACTTCTTATCGACAGCTTGATTCGGTGGGAAGCGAACAGTATCAAAACCCCTATAGCCGATTGACCCCTCGATTTAAGCTCGGACTGAGACTGGCTGTGGTAGGCCTGTTTCAACCGAATGCTCGAAAGAAGGCTCGATCGTCCTCCAAACGGCTCTCAAATCGATTCTCCTTCGCTTAGATCCTTCGACAAGTCATCCTCACGGATTCCAGAAGGTGATGGTGAGAAGCTGGTTGGACGGCGAGAAGCTGGTGCGATGGTGAGAACTGGTGCTGGTGCGAGGGTGGGAAGGGGAGCTGCGAGGGTGAGAAGGCGAGCTGCGAGGGTCTCGTCCGTCGGGGGAGGGTGTCGAGATGGTGAGAACTGGTGCTGGTGCGAGGGTGGGAAGGAGAGCTGCGAGGGTGAAAAGGCGAGCTGCGAGGGTCTCGTCCGTCGGGGGAGGGTGTCGAGCGAGTGGAATTCCACCCGCTGCTTTTTGCAAAAAACGGAGTGAATTTCACACCGTGTGATGGTGTTTTGGTCGGGTTCGAAAAATCTACTTTCTTTCGCTGCATCAAACGCAGCCTTATAATCTTTCTCATTCATTCACGTGATCAGCGCCTGAGCTCGACCGAGCGTCAACGAGTCAAACCGTTCCCGGCTCGGTTGGTGTGATCAGCCGTCGGTCCTCCCCTCTCCACGGACGACCATTCGGAATTTGGTGGGAGCTCGCTCGAGACCCTTTTTTCCCAAGCCAGGCCTTGAACCCATTGCTATAGGACTGCCTAGTGCCTATCATGCTCCACGTTATGTCACGGAAGACAAGCATCTCACAGAGACGGCAGTCAAAAACTTAACAAACATTTTCTCGTACTGCCAACTGAGCTGGTCATTGGTGCAACTCCCTAAAAATTGTTTCTTCTTTATTTATATATATATATATATATATAATTCAGTTTATATAATGAATGTAAAGGATTTTACCTTTATTGAATTATGACAAACTTACTTATTTTTATTAAAAAAAATTGATTGGAGCAAGAATTTTTTTTTTTGCTTCTTAAGAACACGATAGAAATCATCCAAAGGAGCTCTTAAATATTTAAACACTATTAACATCATACAAGTTGTAGTGTACCCACCCACTTGGGTAAGCAACTTGTCGCTCACCCTTCCCAAAAAAGAGAAGGGGCATTCCAGACAATCCAGAACGAACGTTGTCGCATCGAATGAAGGGTCATGGCTCCTTCAAGCCCTTCGCTCCATCCTCTTATAGATTACGCTCAACGCCATCAATCGGATTACTCCCAAAAAAAAAAAAAAAAAAAAGAAATACCACAATTCAAGGAAAACAAAAGAAACTAAAAATGAAAAGAAAATCAGACACCTTTATTCTTTTTCAAAATAATATTTTAAAATCTTTCCACAGCACAAAACTGTGCTCTTTTTTCGCAATCATGAATTGCCGAGCTCAGTATTTAACTCAGTTCCTGCCTTCATTTTCATTTTCATTTTCATCCATGCATCCATTTCACAAGCGAAGAAAGAGGGGAAAGACTAGAGAGGAACTCGCGTCTACTTTCTGCGATAGAGCACCCACTAGAAGAAAGACCTGCACCCTCTGCATGACTGCAACTAATTCTAAAGATTCCCACAAAAGGAAAACAGGAGAAAGAAACCAGAAGCGGAGGGGATGCGGATAGGGGCTTTCCATTTAGGCACTAGGAGAAGCCTGATCTAGAAGCAGGCTGTTCATGGATCGAGCCTTGACGATCTCCTTCTCTTTCTTCTTGTTCTTCTTGCTCCCGTTTGCAGCTTCAGGATTATCGTCTTGCTGCTTCTGTGGTGCAAGTGTGTTGATCGTCTTTATCCTCCTCCCCTTGCCGAGATGGTGCTCGCAGAGGGAGTATCCCACAAGTGTTGGCTTGCTGCACCTCCATCCTCTACCGTTCATCCGAGTGCACCTCCATTTCTTCTCCACCGCCTTGGCCTTCTTCTTCTTCTGCTTACACTCATCATCGTCGCTTTCATCTTCAGCACCATTATCGCCGTCATCCTCACCGCCGTCGAATGCCCACTCGAGATTCTTCCTCTTCTTCAAAGGGAACGCGCTCTTCTCCTCATGCCATCTTCCATCTGCCGTGCCGTTTTCGGTTGCATTATGCACCACCATCAACAAAGGTAAGAAACCATGAGAGATTCAGATATGCGATTATGGGGCCTTTCAATTGCATCAAAGAATCAAAATCCACGCTGCCCCCACCCTAAAACTAACCCCAATGCCAAGAGCTCTTATTTTCCTCTTTCATCACCATCGCCACCATCATCATCAATAACAACAACAACAAAAATGCTCTACCTTTAGATATATGTTTTCTCTGTAAACAACACATACCTTGTGAATAATCCTTCTCGGTAGCCTCCACACTTGACCAATTTCTGTTCAAAATCCAGAAGGAAGAAAAACAAAATAACAACAAAAAAATCCATCAACAACCCATATGATGTTTCCATCACACAAACAGATTTGACATCCTTGGAAGCAGGATAAGGCTAAGAACCATTATCACTTAGTATTGGCACCAATGGTTTCAAGTTTCAACAGCATCACGATCATTACCTCTCATCCCTTGCACCTTCTCTTTTCTCCAGCCGCCCGACTTCCTGCACACAAACACCAACCCACATATGAAGAGCTCATCCCCATGCCCTTTTATCTCTTCACCGTCATTATGTTCAGCATTTACTGAACCGAAAAGATCGAAAGGACAAACAAAGAGAAATCATGGCTAAAAAAAGAGTGCAATGCTCTCCCCCATTTCCTTTGCACCACCGACCGGAATGACGCAGATCCGGCAAGGGACGGCCGAGGAATCCGGCCCCTAGACCGAACCCCGCGGTCCCTTCGACTACATTTGTTTAATCTGCAGCCATCTTTGAAAGACGGGCTTCCATCTTGAACAGCAGATGTGCATCTTGGGCGTAGGTACCCACAAGAGATGCAACATAAAATGTAGCGGAAAACCAGATGGGCGTCGGGAATCCGACGTTTCTGGCAAGGGAGGGGGAGGTGCATGCGATTATTGGGGCCGGAAAAGAGGGGCTGAAGCAGCAGAAACGGCAGTTGGGGACTCCCAAAAAAGGTGAGGTAGAGGGCACCTACCTGCGTGTGAGGCTTGAGCAAGGCGGTGTGGGAGTCCCTTGCGGTTTCTCCGGCGGCTTTCTGAAGGAGAGGGAGTGATCCGGAGGTGGGTGGCTGAGAACTGGGTGGCCGGAGGTGTAAGGCTGCACCGCTGGCGGCTTCCTTCTTCTGCTCTTGCCGCGGAGCCTCCGTCTGGGCCGCCCCTTCCTCCTTCGCTTGCACCAATCTCTCTCCTCCTTCCCTTGAGAAATGGGGGAAGAGCAGGAGCGAGAGATGGGTCGATCTGTTTCGTATCCTCATCTTCTCCTTCTCTTCTTCCCTTCCTTCTCTTCCCCTTCTGTGTGAGAAAGCGAGGTTTGAGAGAGAGAGAGAGAGAGAGAGAGAGAGAGAGAGAGAGAGAGGAGAGCCTCAAAAATGGTGTTTGTGGGTTGTCTTTTTGGCGTTTTTATTTTAATTTCATCTTTTTTTCCACTTGTTTTTAGAGAGAGAGAGGGATCGGGGTTTACATGTTTCATCTTTTTGCAATTTTTCACCTTTGCGTCGTCGTTTATTTCTTTTTATTTGGTTTCCCATATTGCCCTCCCGGTTGGTGTTTTCGCACGTGTGGTGCAACCGGTTCCCGAGGGGGAGCGGAAACCGGCTTCACCTGCGGTCGCCGGTCGACGGAGTACGGGTTGGGAGTGACAACCGACGAAGACGACGGGTAGGTTTCGTGGCGGGGCCCACTAGGGCGAACCACAAGGCCCTCATCTCATGTGTCATGTGTGTTGGGGAGGGCTATGGCCCGCCAGTCACTGCCGGGCCAGATTGGCCCTCTGTCGGCTCGGCTCCACCGCCCGACTCGGCCCGCACTCGACGGCATCCCAGCCAAATCTCCGGTGACACGCAATCTGACCGAAGATCCTTGCTGCCAATTCCCTACCACACACCTGTCGATCTTAACGGTTCTCGCCTCAAGCGGAGAATCCAAGACAGCCGCCCGCGAGATGCTGGGAGCACAGTCCCGATCAGATGTTTCCGTTCCGCCTGCCAAATCTTGTTTTCTTGAAACGACTCGGTCTTTCGGCGTCGACTCGGGTGAGAAAACCGGTCAAAGGCCATTTCCCCACTGTAGTTGACTTGACAAGCCACAGCGTACTGCGAGCGAGCCGATTAGACTCGAGTGGAGCGGAGGGCTCGGAGTCAAGCCCCCCGCTTCTCTTTGAGCCGGAATTCGGGTCAAACCCACCCGAGCTGCTACAGGAAGACTACCGCCACCCAATCAAGACTGCGCACCATGTCGCTCGCTTCAGCTCTTTGAAGTAATCAATTTCTCTTTAAATTTCTCGCAAGGACCTCCTTTCGTCTTAGCTGACTCTACTTGGCTTGTGCTGGAGGGGGGAGGGCGGACCCACCACATCATTGTCAAGACTTGTAATGTTGGCTTTTAATAATTCTTGGTAAATTATTATGTAAAGAGATGGATCTCAAGAATCGAATTCTTCGCTTATTTCAAACACGAAGGCTGCATATGTACAGTCAAGCCTTTCATTGAAACAGTTGCGAGGAATTCTTATTTGATGAATGACTATCACAGTTGGCAGAAACTCTAAATTCTAAGTTTTATTTTCGAAACATGTTTGATACTTAATTAGACTGCCTCTCACACGCTGAATATTTAATCGCTATGTCTTTATATATGCACACACACATGCACAATAGTAGAAGATGGATGAAACTTTAACCGATTTCTCTCTTTTTATTATATAACAAAAACTCTTTGTACCTAAAATTTAAATGAGTTTTCTCATTTTTTTCCTAATATATGAAGCTCTAAAAACCCTATATTTTAAGTTGATTTAGGGAAGATCAACATTTAAATAGTTGGAACTTTCCCTTTACCAAGACTATTCTGCTTTTAATTTTTTTTTTTTGGAAAAATATAGGACGGCATTCGCCTACTCCCGCATTAAAAAGCGAAAATAATGAGCACATTTGCATGTTTTCAGCCCAATTTGCATGCTAAACACATTCTTTCATTCCAGTCATGTGGACTGAACTGATTGTAGTGTGAGTGAGTGTGAAAATTTTATATCAAGCTTTTGGGCAGTCCATTGACTTAATTGGGGTTGTAGCAATTAATTTGGAAAACGATGCATTCCACATTTGTAAGTTGATCTCAATTAATTACAATATTATTATGGTACTTGGGGCTAATGTCATCTCTTACTATTGCCATTTCCGAGAAAGCAAGTTTCTACTTTAAACACCTTAGCGTCTACTCTCTCTCTCTCTCTCTCTCTCTCTCTCTATATATATATATATATATATATATATATATATATATATATATATATATATATATATATATATATATATATATATATATACACACACACACATTTCCTATTGTTCAAGTTTAAGGCTTATTGTAGAGAGGGGGCAATATTGTAAACTAAATTAAATCATTTTCTTTTGTTTTCTTCATATTTAAACATTTTTGTCTAATAGTTCCATTCCTTTTTTCCTATTTATTTTTCTTTCTCCCTTTCTATCATTAATCTCTTTCTTTCTTTTCTTTTTCTTTTCATTCTTTATAATACTTTTCCATCCATCCAAACAGTGTTAGATCATCCACTTAGACGTCAAGTATATCGTTAAGTTGAAGAAAACTTCAGCAATATTCTTATCTCCACCATTATGTGGGTTCTCTGTTGGGTTTAACTTCGTGCAATGATATATCAGTTAAAACGGAATGTTTTCATTTCTTTCAAAATTCCATTACCTCTTTACATTTAAGCATCAATTCATTTCTGCTGGTTCATCATTTTCTTTTGATAGATGAACTCAACTTTTCTTCCTCCATTGCATCTCATAGCGTCATTTTTTTAAATTATTTTTTACTATTATTGCATAATCTAAAGGCTCTTATCCATAGCAGAGCCAAGGCCTTATTTGTTTTCACTATTGTTGCCCATTTGCATGTCCACTAGTGATTTGGCTTGTGAGGAACCTGTAAATTTTGAAAAACATAAATAGGAAGTGTCATAGCTTCTAACATCTTCCTATCTTTGTCTAATTGGTCATTCATTTGGTATTCAACCAATTTCCGACCATTCTTAGGGTTCAAATATTTCTATCGTCTTCATTTCATTATTATTATTTGGACCAATCCTAATAATCTTCGATTATGACATACTTGGGTTACTTCTTACTTTCTTCATAAGAATTTGAGAACTATATACTGGATCCGTAATGTCCGTAATAGTGAATATTGCATTGTATTCAATGGTTTGGATGAAAAATCTAAACCTTTTTACTTTTAGTTCAATATTGATGATTGACTGAAATATAAAAGGAACTTTTCTTTGGATCCTAAGAATGTTCAACCTATTAATCCTTATAGTACAATCATTTGCAACAATCAAGTGAGCTACAATATATGGGAGAAGACCCTGTTGTTTCATAATTCAATAGAAATTTAAGAAGATGAATCCAAATCCATAACTAAATGCTCACTTTTACTTTCAAGTAAGTGCAAGGTTTCCATCTGCTCTCTAGCATGAAGTGCACCTACTCTCCATTTGTCTGATTGTAGAATCATATTGATTTCCTCATTATTTGCAGCCCGGTGAGGAAATTCCATTGCGAGTGGTGGTCAAACAACATATATATGGCATGTTCAACCACATTTTCGTCAAGATTTCAAACATTTGAAGGCAATCCATCATCTTCTTCTCATTTGCCTTCGGCCATTATTTTTTGTTGTTGTGTGGTTGAATGACTTAGTCGTCTTTTAGTACATTGATTGAGAAATGAACAATTTCATCTTCCTTATAGTTCTGAAACCTCCAAAGGTGAAAGCACAAGTAGCTCAACTAATGAATCTGTTATCACCCCGAATTCTTTTCAAAGATTATACTCAATTTATTCAAACATGATTTCTGTAATTTCAATCATTTTTATGGCAATTCGGATCTAATTTTAGACCTTGGGCTCAAGTTCAACCCAAAACAAACCTTTAGATTCATATCCAAGTCCAAATCCTGACTCTAGATCCAAAATAGACCTTTAGATCCTTATCCAAGTCCAAATCTCAACCCCAAATCCAAATGAATGGTTTAAATCCAAAATCTAACTTTAGATCCAGATTTAAGTTCAAATCTAGGTCCTAGGTCCAATTCACACCTCTACCTAAAGTACCAAGCCAAAGTCCTTAATCAAACTCAACGAACGCAATCAAGTCTAAATTAGGAAAATAGATCCATAAAGCGATTATCGGATCCAAATCAGATCGAAAACCAAAGTTTGGATCCAAATCAAAACAAGTTCCAAACTATTTAGCACCACATGCATACGCACAAATCTCTCCTTTATTTTTTGCCTCAATCTTGTGCCGAAAACTTTAAAAACATGTTTTAAGCCTAAAACACTCATCTAACTCTCATACGGAGCCTAGCGTGTCGATTGGAACACGTTTGCAATCGAATTCGGGTCTAAAACATGTCTAAAACCACCCAAATTGAAACTAAACTATTTTACAAAAGACCATGTTGCCCTTCAAAATATACATTTTAAGATAAATTTAAATTTTTTAAAGTGGACCCATCCAAGGGGGCCAAGGAGCTCGAAACCCCCTTCATTGGCCCAAAAGTGGGCCAATAGAGGGAAAGATATGCTCTTTCCATGCATTTGGCTGAGTACTGCACAACTGGCGCATGCATGGCAGCAAGATATCTTGCTGCTATCGCATTAGGTGTTGTCGCAACGTGTGCTGCCGCAGGAGTGCCCTGGCATATAGACTATGCGGCCAATCCTGACCACATGTACCCGCATGCCCTGTTTTGGGCTAAAAAAACCACTCCTTTTTAAGACAGTTTTGGCCTAGTTAGGTGGGTTTTAGCCCTGCCCATATCCCAAAGGGATGTTTGCAGGGGCTAAGGGTCAAATCCCCTTTGGTCAAGGCCTTAAAAATAATTCAAAAATACTTGGAATTCACATAAAAATCTTGTTAAATTAAAAAAAATCAAATTTTAAGTTTTGGGTTCAAAATTATTTATGAATACCCCACAATTTTTTTTTCTTGGATATGAGCTAACCCTTAAAGAACTTCTAGAGTTTTTCCATTTAAGTTTTTTGAAGTTTTTCTTATTCACTTTTTCTTCCTCTTCTTTTTCAACCTTGAGAACAAGTTTTTTCTTCAACTTACATTCTTAAACGGAGCACAAAGAGACCTTTTGGGAAGATATCCTCAACAATTTGGAGGCTTACTTGAGGAGGCTTCGGGATCATTCTGAGAAAAAGTTTCATTCTCTAGCAAGATTACTTAAAGGTATGTAGTCAATATCTCAATCATTTCTTTTTCTTTTCTTTTTCTTTCTTCGTTCTTCATCTTCGCATGACCATAATGTAGCTTTAAAATCTTCTCTTCAGAGTTAGGAGCTATTTTTTAGTACACTGAGAGCATGAAAAAAGTGAAATAAAACTTTATTTTTCTTTCTAAGATTGAAATAAGTTTCTTTCTTTGCTCATTGAATGTGTGCATTGTTTAGGCTTGAAATGACATTCATGCATAGTTGATTGATTTTTCAATTAATATGTGAATAAACAGAAAGAATGATTGCTTGGGTTAGGATTTTTTTTGTTGTTACATTGATTTTTGAGGTTGAAATTTGTCCAACTCGAAAAAATTGTTACAAACGTGTATGTGTTTAAATATATCTTCATGACATTTTTATGTTTAGCATTTCTCTTAATCACTCAATTAGGGATCCCAGTGAGTGCTTTCATATGTTATTAACTTTTCATTTTATAGATGATTGATTTTCTCTCATATTTATTGTCTTTGTGCCTATATGAAAATATTTAGAATCATGTTTTCAATCATGCTTTTAGGAATGAACAATTTATTTTTCAAGTATATATAATAAATGCATTCACATTCACTTATGAAATTCACAAATGTCCACATACATTTCTCAAAGAGAGCTTAAGCAAGATGAAATAGAGTTCTAACTAAGTGGTAATCGAATTAAAGTAAAATCTTAAATCTACTTAAGATCCTAAAAGAACATTGAATTGATTAAAAAAAAATCTTCAAAATACTTATATTGATTTTTAAAGATTTTCGAATGATATTTGCAAAGGTTTCTTGATTCAGAAGTCTCTCAAATCAGAATGGTTTAACATCTCAAATTATACTTTAAAATTTTTTTATCCAAAAGTCTTTGAGATATCAATCTTAAACATTGTTTCTATGCACTACACTACATTTAAGGTGAAAAAGATGTTTAAGTAAAAATAAAATGCATCAAGATTAAGCATAATTTTTGGATTAGTTAATCCCGTTAAAGACGTCAAGAATGGTCAATTCTCATACCGACGAGCAAGTCACTTTCTTTCTATTTTCAAAACAAAACCTTATTCTTTGTGAACCATTCTAAAAACCAAAAACCAAAAACAAAATTGGTATGCGAACAAAATCTCATAGGATTTCTTTCTATGCAAATGTTTTTGAGGAGAGTGTCATTGACCCTGTCAATGGGGCGGATAGCTTTCACACTCTTCTCTATTAAGGTTAACGTATAACTTTTTCCACTAAAAATGAGATTATAGGGTATTGAGATGCTGAAAGTAGAAGAATGAGTAGCAAACCTTAATGCGTGTGTAAACCATCTCATGGTAAACCCAGCTAAGCATGGTTTTAGGAGAAATTATAAGGCCACTCTAGCGTACCTCATATCATAGTCGTCATAGAAATCAAGCCAATGGCGTCAGAATTGTATCGAGTCGGCGCTTGTCGACTGATACGACAATCTGGCTCAACGGATGGAGACCACTTCGGAAAAGAGTTCGTAAGGAAACCGCTTTCAAGAATTATGTAACATTATTGAGGGTATGTAAGAAACCATCCTTGAATAAAGAAGCGGCAAAGCGAGCGCAAAATCCAAACCGATTTGAAAGGACTAGGAGATAAAAAGGAAGCAGAAGAAACGAAGAAGCAGAAGAAATAACCATGGCCGCGCCTCCTTCTGATCAGCTCCCTACCCCTTCTCCTTCAAATCCTAGCCCTAACTCCAACCCCAATAACCTTAGCAACCAGAAACCCAACCTCAACAGTCTAAATCCGGTTCCTGGCAGCACCAATTCGGCGTCGAGGGTTTTTCCTTCCCCGCCGATCCCACCGCCTCCATCCTCTCCGATTGCCCCTCCTCCGAAGGCCGCAACTGCACAGCAGCTCCTCCCCCGAATCCAGGAGTCCCTAGCAGCTCATGGCGCCGTCTGCCCTTCTCTCTCGTCATCCAGCCGCGTTGCCAGATCGTCCGCCGATCAGGTGGTCACTGTTGTCAATCCCGCCTTTTTCAATGGCAACCCAGCTGTCGTCGGCGTTCACCAGGTCCACAGGTTTGCTCCTTCATTCATGGCTGCTGCAGCCGCGGCTGTGGCGGGCCCTGCGGTCAGGGTGCTGAGGTCACCTCCGTCACAGCAGCGGCCGGTGGTGCCTGTTAGAACGGTCCCAAAGCATGCGGGTGTTTCTGGTCCCCCAAGGATAGGAGCGCCCGTTGCTCACAACAAGGTTTCGTCTCCACCGCAAAATCAATGTTTTTACTTTTCTTCTTGTCAGTAAGTTATCATATGGGTGTTTCCTAGATAAGATCTGATAAATAACGGGATTTTTTTTTTTTTAGAAATTTTATGTTCATAGGTTGTATGGATGTGTGAAATCTTATCTAGATGCTGCCATTTGTTTACAATTGAAACATATAGTGCTATTGTTATAACATGGTTCTGACAATCGACGTCCTTCACCTAGTAAATTTATGCGATCTCTGTTAGGATTGTCATAGCGGGCTTATTGGAGTGTTGAGATGAAGTAAAAATCGACACTCTAGAGTCCGGGTATACTTATCAGATTCTCGTGGTTTCTGGGACATTCAGAATTTGGGCTTCACGTATAGAGGTACACTTGTAAAGCGTCATGCAACGTGCGTTGTCAACGGAGGTTCATTAACTCCAGTTCTCTCTTATTTAGCGTGGAAATGGAGGCTGATCCTGAAAATTAAGTTTATTAGTTCAATTACCTTTTAGTGTGGAATTAGACGCCAAGCACAAAGTCAAATTCAGGTGCTCTGTAGCCTTCTGACTAATTTTTTTCCTTGATGTCTTCCAAGACACCTGGATGCTTATGCATTGTCAATAACACATTCCTCTTGCAGCACCCTAAATAGCTGGGGACCTTAAGTTATAATTGATCAGAGTATCATGCCATGAGTCGTATTAAAGTATCTGAGAGCATTGCTGAGACTGTTTGCCACTCCAATCAAAAGTCTTGTGTCTAGATCTACTTTATGCAGTTGCCTTAGTGAACTTTTGCTGGAAAACATATGGCCTGTAAAAAAAAAAAAAAAAAAAAAAATTCTGCCTCATGGCCGTTATATGCGTCTCCGTAAGCCTTGTTACCACTGTCATTTCTCATTTACTTCCAAGGCCTTCAATTGTTTCCGTCTGCTCACCTTCACAAATGATTATGAAGAGCATTGCTGTGAACTTCTAAACTGCTTTTGAACGTCCTGGTTTTTCCCTTTTGCAGCATTTTATTTCTTCCTTACAATTTAAATTTCTATTTTAGGATCCTGATCCAATGCAACTTGCTTATATCAGGTTACTCCATTTTCAGATGTTCCTTCTCCCTCCGACTTGAATAACTATAAAGATATGAGGTATTTTAAATTCTCATGTTATTTTTTCTTATTTGTACGTTCTTTCTTCGTTTAGTGATTAGATTTGATGTTCTTTCAGGGAGAAGAATGGCGAGAATGCTGTTACAGTGGTCATAAATGATAGAAAAGTAATAAAATTATTAATCTTTTCCAATTTCTGCAATTGGATCAGTTTTACATATTTAATTTAGTTTGTCTTCTGAGATATGTCTTATAAAGCACATAATTCGTCGTCCATAAGATTTTATGGTATTCATGAAGATGTTGGATATTATTAATCATTTTAACTCACATATTTTTTGTAGGTCAGGTTGGTCGATGGTGCCCCATCATCTCTTTATGCACTTTGTCGTTCATGGGTTCGGAATGATATGCCTCAAGAAATTCAGGTTTGTTCAAAAGTTCTGTTAGACCAGCTGATACATTGCTGAGAGAACAACCTCTTAACATGTATGTCATTGTCATAGATGGTTTTGTGGAATGATATGTATGCTGGGTTTACTACTCATCTTTAGCTCATGCTCAAGGGATAAAACAGATTGGCAGAATAGTTCCTTTACATTCCATCACTTTTCATGACACTTTCTGTGAAATGATATCCACTCTGCCTCTCACTACGCATTCTACCACATGTTTCAAGGAATAAAAGATATTTCATATTCTTGGTGCAATATAAATTATTGATTAAGATCCTTTATAAATCTGAGTAGGTTTCATGAGCAACCCAAACTATTGTCAAGCAATCTGAGCTCCACTAGTTTATTAGCTCATTCCTTGATAACAATATTTTCTGCTGAGGGCCATATTTTTGAACTTATAACTCATCACATTTATTTGTGCATTGTGAAAAAAAAAAAAAAAACTCGTAAAGCTTGTATTCACCCCCAATTAAGTTCAGAACTTCAGATGAATGACATGGATTGTCCAACCTACTATGACCATGGCTATTGTGACCAACTATACTTAGTAGTTAGTACATTAGCTACTTGACTTTAGAGTGCAGAGGTAGTACTTAATTTGCTTATTTATTTATTTGATGATGCGAGAAGTCCCTTATTTTCCTAAATGCTGGTTGAATTAAGATATGCATATTTAGTTTTACCTTTTTAGTCCTGGTTCTTACTCACTTGGAAGGTCTTCCCATTGCTGGCTCTGTAGCAAGGGAAGCACATTTTGGGCATTAAAGGTACCACTATGATTTGGAGGCTTTGAACTTATGCTTCTAGCCATGGTCACAAATATCATGATATTTTTGAAAAAATCACGATATTAATGAGAAAATGATAAGAACAAAAAAACCTGAAAAAACAAATGTGAAAAATATATTTATCTTGTTTTTCCCTTTTTTTTCTGGTATTTTCATTTTTCTCATTTTTAAGGTTAGTGACATCATGGATTCACCTTTAAACCTAAATTAAATTATTTAGTATCATTCTTATCATCATTAATACATTCCTTTTATCATTTTATCTATTTTTTTAATATCTTCTTATTAGTTTCTCATTTGTTTTATTTTTACCTAATTTTTAATATTTTTTTCATTTTTAAAAATTTGCTGAGATTTTCCTGAATTTAAAAAAAAAATTGCCAAAAATACTCGAGAATAAAAGTCAAGGACGATATTTGTGGCTTTGTGCCCATTCTTCTAACTAGGCAAATCACATGTCCAAATGGACCTGCATATATACCACTGTGATTTTTTTTCTTAGCCTTTTCAAAAATGAAGTGACAAGAGATGTCAATGTGTTTGGTGTGCTCAATGCGTTGGACTGTTGATCATGTAAATGGTAATGTCATTGGTTCAGCTCCAAGAAGTCCCAACTCAGCATGTCCCTGGGCATTGGCCTTCACGCACGTAAAGTGTCATTCCTCTATATAGAACTTTTAAGTTGGGCATAACATATAATATTATCCTCAAGTCATGTGCAAATGCTGGAGATAATAGATTTCTTGTTGTATGGCACTTTGTCTAGTCTACGTTGGAATATGTTGCAAATTTGGATGGTCCATGATTTGCATGTGATGAACCCTTGGTTAAATCTCCTTTTAGATGTGTTGGTTCTCCATATACTTGCATCTAATAATTAGCGGGTGAGGTTATATATCTTTTGACAACTTGTATTGGATAGATATATGTCCTAGACTCCTAGTTACTGTCATAGTCACAAATATCTTAGTTTTTGATTTATGAGGTAGTATTAACTAGAAAGTTCAAGTCATCAGAGAAATCTTGGGAATTCAAAATAGTGAAATTACACACAAAATCATAGGAAAAATATAAAATTATGAGTTTATTTACTAATACAAAAAGTGAAATCTAATTCACAAGTGATCAAGAGAAACCAGTGGTGGAGCTATAGGATTTTTTGGCTAAGGGGCACTCGAGTCACTAGCTGAATCTCATATGGCACCCATGTAATTTTCAAGTCATCATAATGTAATTTTGAATTCTTCACATGGAATTTTTGATGAGTGGCCCACACCAGCCCCCTTTTATCTCCTGGGAGAATCCTAGAGTGGCCATTGACCCATTTCAATAAAGAAATGAGTCTTCTGACTCTTCTTCTCCCATTCGAATATGCCAACAAAACAATTGAATATGTAATTCCTTCGAATATGACCAATTGAGATGGTGAAGGAGAGATGATTGATAATATCTTAAAAGATCTTACAATAATGCATTGTTGTTATGTGAAAAATTGAAATCGGTGATATTTTGGAAACATAGTCACAAATATTATTAATAGGTTTTAAACTATGAGGATTTTCTTGGGCATTTTTCGACAAAGCTGAAAATCTTAGGAAAATCTTGACATTTTTTTAGAAAAAGAAAAAGTCTTAAAAATTAAGGAAAAGTAAAATAAACACAAAACTAACAAGAAAATATAAAAAATAACTTGATAAAATGATGTTTTAGTAATAATAAAAATGAAGATAAATAATTTAACTTAAGTTTTGAACATTAAAGCAAAAATAACATAAAAATAATGAGAAAAAATGATAACGTGAAATCCATTTTGAATTTTTTCGAAAAAAGGGAAAAAGGCGGTTTTTTTTGTTTTCATTACTTTAGAACTTTTAGTAGGTCGTTTTCAAAAATATGGATTTTCTGTGACTATGTTTGGAAATATCACATTAAATTCTTTTTAGTTTTTTTGGCAATATTATTTGGATATTCTGAAAATATCGCTGGTATTTATGACCATGGTTGTTGTAAGATAAGTTAACCACCAAATTCTTGCGTATTTGTGCTTGGAGCTTGTTATTTCGGCTTATAAGAATATTTACTCAGTAGCTTACTTTTGTTTATACTTGTTTCCTTCAGTAGACCAAAATCACGATTCCTTTGGGAGGCTATACTACCCCTTAGGTGCCTAAGAACTTCAATGTGCCAAGAGTCTAATATTATAGGTCTTATTTAGGTAAATTTTAGAGGCTTGGGTAAATTTTGACCTCTTAATTTCATCATTGTCATTTTATTTGACCACTGCCTCGTGTCCCTAGGATATGAGCTCTGTAGTGTAGAGCATATAGATAAAAATGCATATGAAAAGCCAAATCCAAAGTTGACCATGTTGAACCTCCCAAACCATACTCTATATCCCTGCTTGACATCATACATAACCTTTTTTGATTTGTATCAACATCTATTTTTATTTTTGTAGAAATTCATATGGGAATGACATGTAAAGTCTCGTGTAGAAATTATTCTTCATACCTACTTAGTGCAACAAACATCATGTAAATTGCAAATAAGCATACCATTCTGTTGAATTCAACTTAGCTGCATATGCAATGTTTCTTGGTAGGTTACATCATAAGTTTGAATATCTGGTAGCAACTAGCCTTGCTTCTTACATTTGATCTAACCAATTTTTTTTGTACTTCGAACATGATAACATAAACCTGTATTGATCTATACACTTTGTTTGACATCAAATTGTCTCTTCATTTTCCATTGTGTAATCTTCAGAGCTCTTCTGCATTTTTGGGAATGGAAATGTTTTCCGTAGTGGGAATGTGTGATATTGAAGAATTCATGCCCCTCTTGGTATTGCACCTATTCCTGAACATATTTTCCCTTTCTAGATACAGGGAAGGGCAAGGCAAGGGTTTAAACTGGTTCTGTATTAGAAAATTGAAGTGACCATGATTCTAAACTGTGTTGCTTAACATAGACATGGGTGATAGTCTCAAGCATGACTAGAGAGTATTAGACAAGCTAAGACTTGTTTAAATTTCAACCACAGTGAGAATTGTGAAACTGACAAAATGCTTGTACTGTTGATTATATGTCTTCTACCTTTTTTCTTTGGCGAGTGATTTCTCCATGTTGTTCCTGCCTCTGTTATTAGCCTGGCATTCTATTGTAACGGGTTGGTTTATTATCCATATCAAATTTCAAACTATAAGCATGTTATCACTATGTTGGCAGCCACAGTTTGGGGAAGGGTTAAAGCTTCTTCCAAGGCCATTGCCTATAAACACAGGGAACAATGCCATCCCTAGAAAGGTAGAAGGTGATGTTGATGATGAATTTTCACGTGAAAATCAGGTTTGTTTCCTCCAAACCTGTATTATACTTGCAGTATCTTGCTTTTTACTTGGGTCTTTTTTTGTTATTTACCACACTAAGATTGAAAGCAACTTGAACTGTCAGTTGCGCAGAGTTATTATGTTAGGGAGTGAAGCTTGTGCTGAATGCAACGCAAAGAAAAAGCAAAAACGCTTCATATACATCCTTTGATGTCAACCTAGTGACTAGTTGGCCGATTAGTCAACCTAGTCTATGACCAGTGGACTTGTCCATGATTATCTAGTCAGCTGGAACATGGTTCATGGCCAATTGACTAATTAGGTAGTTAGGTGCAGTTGCTAGTCTGTGCGTTGGCAGTGCTGGAGCCATCAAGCTATCTCTCTCTCTCTCTCTATCTCTCTTTTCGAAAACCATCTTTCCCTCGCAACAAGAGATGGTTTTAACTTTCTGTTCAACTTTCAGTCAACTCTTTCTTTCTCTCTCTCTCTCTCTCACACACACACACACACACACATAATTTGAAGATCGTCCCTCCCCTTAAGGAGGGAGGGCTTTCAATCATTCTCTCTCTAATCAGTGTCACAAATATTGCAATATTTTATAAAGTAACGTGATACTAACGAGAAAAACAAAAAAATTGAAAAATCACGATATTTTGGAAAAAAAAGGGAAAATGTATTATCACATTTTTTTTGGCGTTTTCCCGATTTTTTTTCTTTTTTTTCTCTTTTTAAACGTTAATATCATTATGGATTCAAATTTGAACTTTACATAAATTATGTTTTCTCATTTTTATCATCGTTAAAAGTTTAAAACATTTTTTTACCACTTTTATCTAGTTTTGTTTATGTTTTATTGTTAGTTTCTGATTTATTTCATGCTTACCTAGTTTTTTCATTTTTAAAGTTTTTGAGTTTTCCCAAGATTTTTTTTTTGAGAAAAACAACGTTGTCGAAAATTATCTGAGAAAAATTTTGCCATTAAAAATCCTGAGAATGGTATTTATGACAATGCTTTGAACCCTCTTTCCAAGGGAAGAGCTATTGACTTTTTTTTCTTTACCCAAAAAGAAACTTTAGAAAAGAGAGTTTAAGGCTTGTGGATTGGTTCTGATCGGAATCTATCCTGATGTACCTATAGTGTGCCAGGGGCTTGGGTATGACAACCTTTCTCACATACCCTTCTGACCTAGAACCTTAGGCTTCAATAGACCCAAAATATTTAAATGGGAATGCAACTCAGGTGGGTCAACTATATTTGGGACCTCTTTGGTCCACACCCAACTTATTCATACTTATAACTATGCTTTGCTTTCAGCTGTTTACAATCCTCAAGGTGTGAAGGCTGGAAACATCATTGTAGCCAAGTAGAGTATTCCCATGTCGGCCCTGGTGCCTGGTTCTCTTGTCATCTTACATGGCTGCAGGTGGCTGGTGTAGCGAGGGCACATATATGATATATATAATCTATTATATAAGTCATTACAAGTTAGAAGGTTTTATTTGTCTACGTTTTTTATTTTTTTTTACGGAGATTGCTTTAATCCATAGTCACAAAAAACCTGTCTTCTTCAAAAAAGACACGATAAAAATGTTAACAATGAAAATGAAAAAAACATGGATTTATTTTTTTTTGAAAAAGTTTTAAAATGATTTTTTTGCATTTTTTTAGTTTTTATTACGTTTTTGTCATTATTTTTAGGTTATTTTTCTTTAAAGATTAAAACATAAGTTAAATTGTTTCTCTCATTACCAAAACATCATTTTGATCATTTTATCAAGTCACTTGTTATGTTTTATTGTTAGTTTTTCATTTATTTTGCTTATTTCTATTTTTGGGATTTTTTCTTTTTAAAAAAAATTGCTGAACCTTCCCAAGATTTTCAGCTTTGTTAAAAAATACCAGAGGAAAACCTCATCATTTAAAACCCATTAATGACATTTGTCACTAGGCTTTAATCTCATTGGCCCTCTACCTTACTATGTGTGTGTGTGTGTGTGTGAGAGAGAGAGAGAGAGAGAGAGAGAGAGAAGGGGGGTGGAAGTAGAAAAAAATGGGAGAAGAACCATGACCATCAGTTCATGATCATAGGTGGACTTGGCCTTAAATCAGCTCCCCTTTGGTATTTCCCAGTCTTTAATGGTTGCCACCTTGTCTTCCTCCATCTGAATTCCTCGGCCAGATATAGCGTGACCCAAATAAATGACATGTGTATGGATGAACATGCATCTTGAAGCCTTGGCATACAACTGATTGCTGCACAACAATTTTAGTACTTCCTTCAACTTGATAATGTTCTCGGCTGCTACTATGAATTGATGTGTCATAAAAAAAAAACATAAATGAACTTATGTAGGTGCGAGTAAAAACTTCATTTATCAGAGCTTGGAATGTTGTAGGGGTATTTGCGAGCCTGAATGGCATGACTCTAAATTGACCTCGTGTTTGAAAAGCAGTCTTCTGAATATCCTCATGATCATCCTTACCTTGGTGGTAGCTAGCCCGTAAGTCAAGCTCGAAAATATGTCAGCTGCTTTGAGCTCATCCAACAGCTCCTCAACAATTGGTATGGCATACCTATTCTTGACAGCAATTGAATTTAGGGCCCTGTAGTCGATGCAAAATCTCTAGTACCCATCCATTTTCTTGAATAATGGGGCCTCTACTGGGCTGGATCATTCCTTCTTGCAGCATTTCTATAATCAATCTTTCTCTCTCACCTTTCTGCAGTAATTGTACTGATAAGGTCCCAGCTTGATATGAGCTGAACCAGGCTCTTTCAAGATGCACTATAAGAATTTAGGTGGTATATTCACTATGCTTGGTTTTTCTTGGCTAAACCCTGTAGTCACAATTGTTAACAACAAGTGCAGGCCTTCTCACCCTCCCCTAGTCTTAGCCGACTTCGTCACTTTTTTTTTTTTTGCCTCCAATCAATCAACTTTAGAAGCCTGGATAGTCCTTTCTCCTTAAGGTCCTTGAAACTTCATCTGTATTTTCATGAAATCCCATTCTATCTTCGCTAATTGCTTTAGCCATTGGATGCCAACACTATCAAGGGGGTACAACTCCACTTTGAAGCACAACCCTTGTATCTCAAGCATCTCCTGGGAGCTCCTTCCTTTGCATAACAGAGAGCTTCCATTGCCTACAACCACCTTAAATTTTGGCTGCTCCATTTATTTGCTCCAACCGATCTTTGCTGTCTCTTTGCTTATAAAATTATGGTGGCACATCGGGATGTTGATTTCTTCTTCCTTTAAGTCGACCTTCTGCTGTCATTACTTGTGGTACATTGACCTTAGCCAAGGTGTGAAATGATATATTTGGAGCCACGTCCAAATTTTGCTAAGCTAGATGCTGCTACCTTCTTTGCTTCTGCATTGACATCTTTGCCAGCTTCATCAACTAAATACTTGCAATGTTTCTTAGAGTGTTTCCTAGTGTGCACTTTTCATCACATTGGAAATGCATCTATGTCACATGGGGGATACGAATGTTGGTATGGGTATTAAGGCACTTTCAAAATACATGGGTATGGAAACACAGTGTGTGTGTGTGTGTGTGTATATATATATATATATATATAAAATAAGATTTAAAAAAATAAATACATCAACTCGTTGTTTACATTTATAAAATATACCTTCCTGAACATAAAATGCTAAAATACATCAAAACAGATCTAAATATAAAAATATACCCAAAAAACCTGTACCAGCACCAGTGTCGTGTCGCACTGACACAAGTACTTCAGAAACAGACACCTTTGTCTGATGACTTTGATCTGTTATGGCCTCAACCTGTGACAGCCACCTTGCCATGAGATAGTTTCATTGTCGTCCTTCATCATCCTAGGACTTTTCCCCAAGGAAGCATTAGTTAGATATCCTTTTCAAACTCCATTTCCCCCCGCCTACATCACTTCTTCTCTGTTACCCATGCTAGCCATTCCAGCTCGAAACTCTCGAGAAGTGAGGGGTACAACAACTTGTATTTCAGTTTGTATTTCTCTTTCAAGCAGATGGCTGGGTCCTTAATGAAAAATTTAGGAATTATTCTTTTTGGGGCCCTAGCTAATCTGGTATGTTCTCCATTTTCGGTGAAATGGCTCAAATGAATTCCCAGGAGGAGGATGCATACCTGGAATGCCTTGTGAGGATGAGCTCTATCACATGTCCGCTTGTTCCCTTCCTTGACCCTCACCAGCTATGTGATTCCTACTGGAGGAGTGTTAGAGTCGGGTCTTAGCAGAGGAGGAGGGTCCTTAATAGCAGTAAGCAGGTTTTATTTCTTGTTCTTGTTCTAGAGGATCTGAGTCAAGTTGGGTGCAGAGCTATAGAGGTAATAAACCCAACTCAGAATACTTGTGCTTAAATATGGGGAAGTTTGCCCTAATTGGTAATGAAAATCATTTCCTGTTATGCGAGTGTTGGATTAGAACTCTATTATTGTTATGCGGAGTACTTTGTAGTTGGGTCTGCATAGTTTTGTAACGCTTATAGTAAAATTGTTGATGGGCGTATCTTTGCTACCTGGAACATCTCAAACCTTCAATGGTAATACTAATTCAAGGCTGCTGTGGAACTTGTTCCTGGTGTCGGGATAAGTAGCAAAGACTTCTTGTCGCTTATGTTTCCGTTGGATATTCAATTTCAAAGATTCATCTTAAAATATGTTGACTATTTCTGCATAGGATGATATGCTTCTAAGTATTAGATTACTAGCCTTATCTCTTTTCTTTCTGCTTTGACTAGGTTTCAGAAAAGATGGTTATCCATATCCATTCATGAACTTGGAATTTGTTTCAGATTATTTATTGCAAAAAATTCTCATCTTTTCATAAACATCTCTTCATTTCACAGGCAAAAAATTCTGTTGATAACCTATCTACAGGTGAGTTACTGGAGACGCATGTAAGACATGCTAAAAAAGTTCGGGCAAGGTATGACCTTTAACATAGAGTGATGAATCCATTTGTTTTATTTATTTTTTTCAGTGCACCTGGATGTGTTTCTTTTAGATACATTTTCCTTCATTTCCTTGGAGGAGAACAATTATCAGAGCTAATGGTTATTTTAATCCATAATTGTGTTTCACTGAACAATAGTGCGATTTATGTATGCTCTCAGACTAGTTTAAAGAAAAAAACGCTTCTTGACTCAGTTTCTAAAGTTGGCAGATTGTCCTTTCCAATTGCTGACCCCTGGTGTTACTTGTACAGTTTATCTGAAAAACAGCCACGATTTTCCCTTTCCAAAGTTTGGACACTAAAATGTAAATTATGGGTTTGGGTGAGCCTGCTAATGCTGGTAACCAATTGATGAGAAAAGTGTAATAATCTTGAAGTAATGTTAGTTAATGGATGAAGCATCCTTTATTCGTTTGTTCTTTGTTTTTTTATTGATTGAAACTAACTTCCAAGTCATTGAGGCTCTCATAAGCTTGTCGGGAGATAAAAGTAGTTTTTTTTTTCCCTGGTTGTTGATTTTGCAGATTGCGGGAGGAAAGACTACAACGCATCGATAGATTCAAACAAAGGCTTGCCCTCTTACTTCCTCCTTCACTGGAGCAGAACAAAAATGACGTGGTGGCAGGAAGCTGAATTGCGTCACATGTAATGCTATTGAATGTATTGTTTGGACCTACTGTTAGGTTCAAAAAGGAAAAAAAATGGAGGGAGGAAAAAATCAAGTAAAAAAACGCAGACCAACTGAAGAACCTGCACTGGCCATATTCCCCCACTAAGATGATTCATTTTCCATCAGAAAGTTTTCATGCATTACAGTGCTGAAGGTACGATGGGAGAAAGCTGCACTGTTAATTATGTATTTTTCCTGTCACGAGTGTGTTGGTCTCACTCCTGTAATAGAAACCAAATCTCTGGGTTTCTTCGACGAGCAACATGGCAATGACAACGAGTAAGCATCGAAGACATTAGACATCTGAGTTGGGTAGCTTTTTATCTTGGCTAGGAGAACATTGTTCAAAAGCATCGGCAACCACCTATATATATATATATATGTTGAGGAACATGTATTGAGTTAGTCATCTTTTGACTTTTAATAATTTTTGTAATAATAAAAAATGAATGGTTCTTATAACATAAAAGTTTTGATAGTAGAAAAATCAAAATTTTTACAAAAATAATTTGAATTAAAACATGATTTATATTAAATTAGTATTTATGATCATCTTAAGACGTTCACATTCTGTTTACGATATTTTTTAACACAAAATCAAGAGCTCTAGTCTTTCTATCTTGCCTCTGGTATTTGTCAAGTACTCATGTAGAGAAATAGGTAAAATACCTGACCACTCAGGTTTTATATTTTCTGCAAATTTCTTGCGATCCTTTCCACGCGCTTCCTGCTTTCTCCCCTTTCGGTGATTCTTTGAAAGAAATGGAAAAATTTTATTCAACTATTTCATATGTTGTCTGGGAGGAAGCTTTTTAATGTTACATTTTTAACCGTTGGCACATAATAACGGTATTTTGTAATTACGATTTATTTTGGACACAGGTGTGCGTAAAAGGGTTTCAGTGGGTCTGGCAGGTTCGATGAAATGGATGGATATTGCAAGCATCTGAATTTTGCACTTTTCGATTTTTAATTTCATCCATCATATTTCTGTCAGATACGGATGAGGGGTTAGGCGGTCTCCAATTAAAGGAAAATAAAGGCTCACTTAAAAGCGAGTATATCATCCAACTTTTCTACCCAATAATAATAATAGTAGCAGATATGAAAACTAATCTTTTTGCTGGAATTGTGCTGGATTTCACTTATATGAGACGATCTTCCACTCTGTCTACTTTTGTTCCTTTGGGGAATGGATTTAAAAGGTGCAAAGAATCTCAAAGTGAGGTGGTTACTGTAAGCAAGAGAAACGTGCAAGTGGAGTGTGGCGTCCAGCTTTGTATAAAAATGCTAATATGAAACAAAAATTAAACATTTTAAACATAAGTTTCTTCTGGCGAGAATCGTCTTGAATATGTTGAGGGATTGTGTGGTGCTGGCTGAATTCTATGGCCATGTTTAGCGAAGTCTATTATCATGTTAAGTTTAATCACTTTAAAGCATCATAAGATTCTTAACTTGTGATTGCCTAGAAGTCAAAACGGTTCACAATTGGAGCACATGTGATCATTCCGAATTAGTTCAGATAAATATAATTCTAAGATTTATTTTAATTTCAGAATTGTACTTTTGCATCTCTCTCTCTCGCTCTCCCCACCCTCTCTCTCTCTCTCTCTCTGAAAATATAAATATCTATGCACACACACACACACACACACTCAGATTGCATTTTTTTTTTAACGTTCTGGAAAATGTCCAGTGCTAAGAATGGTACTTACAGGATTGATTTAGTTCAAATTAACTTTTGAATTGTTGAACCATATATGTATCAACATTTTTTGGTAATCCAAAAATCAAAGACCGAAAAAGCATCCAACTTTATTAGCGTAAAAACATTTATTTCTATCATAAAACCAAGTAAGAGATCGACTTGAGAAGTTGCGATCCTGTTTTGCAAAGCTACAGACCAAGTTAAATAACTTAAGACTAAAAAATTTAAGCTTCGATATATGTACAACCAACTGCATGATGAAAGATAAAATCATAAGGGATATGCCACGTATATGGACTTGTCCTAAAGGCAAAACATGTTGAGATGCTCCAACAGTTGATCATGTTTTCCGAGGTACAAGAAATCGCGCCTTTATGAGCCATTTATTGACAACAGGAGAGCGAGAGAGTGCTTGCATGTGCAGTACATAATTGAGCGAACGCGTTTTTAGCTGATTCTTTGTACCAGAACATTGACTGAGAGTTTCAAGCACTCGTACCTGCTGGACCACTGCATTGCCTTCATTGATTATTAAGAATACATCTAAAGCGGACGTCTACTATTTTAATGAAATGTGCTTTTCGGTCCCTGGGTTTGCTGTCTCAGCCTGACATCCCCACACTAAGAACGGTTCGCATCAATTCCTTAGACACATAAACAAAGGGAAAAGGAAATGATACAAAAAAGAAAAGTCATGAAAACTAATCTTAAGTAGTAAAGGGCCTGGGTGGCAAAAGTTTGGTTTGCATATTTTGACCTTGATTAGCAGTTGAGACAACAGAAAAGCATAAAAAAGATCCTTGTCCAAGGCACAGGGTGCAAGCTTCCCAGATGATCCGACTATTATCTAATATATTTTTGAGCATCTTAATCAAATCAGGCCACGGGCTAACATCAGCTATTGATGTTAAGGAAAATTTTTACTAGTACTTTATGGCAGTATCTGGGTGTTATTGGATCCTTTATTTGTTTAAGCTTTGATCGTTCTATGCCAATCACTAGCCAGATGTATGTATGATTCTGTTATTTGGAAAATTAATCAGTTGTCTCTACTTCTGGATGAGACCATAAAGAAAATAAGTCACGAAGAGGCCAGTTATTTCAATTAGCATGACAACCATAGGCCATAGGGTATGCAGGAAAGCTTGAGATCTTAAATTTAAGGATCTGATGTAGCATGTATTTGTTATTAGGCAGAAGCAGGGATGTCAATATGGCCGATTTGGATCCGATATCCGACTAACCGTTCTGAAAAAATTAGATATGAAAAGAAAAAAAATATCCAATTAACAAATATGATCTAATTCTTATTTAATAAATGATATCAGATGGATTCAGATTTAGATTTACATAAATGTCCGATCTGATTCACATTCAAATTACGATTCAGATTGGATTTAGTTTAAAAAAAATATGATATATCCGATACTTTTACATTTTGAAAATCGACTGATTCTGATCAGATTTAGATTAGATAC
This sequence comes from Nymphaea thermarum, assembly GCA_011799765.1. NCBI lineage: Eukaryota > Viridiplantae > Streptophyta > Magnoliopsida > Nymphaeales > Nymphaeaceae > Nymphaea > Nymphaea thermarum. The sequence goes on along the minus strand of JAANDH010000084.1, from coordinate 425,737 downwards.
TGAATTTTAGATTTGGATATGACTTTGTTTTGGTTTATATTCAAATCTGAATATGTATCCGAAAAAATGGATACGGCTAAGGGTCTGTCCCAGTCGATTCCAATCTGTTGACATCCCTAGACAGGAACCAACCCACCAAAATAAAAGAAATATTTTATCAAGCGGAGGTTTCTGAAATATGATAATCCCTTATACCACTTTTTGAAGCATAGGCTTTAGGATATTGACATCATCTGATGCCACGGTTAGGCCGGGGGATAAACTGGAGTCTGAGATATGATCGTCGTCGACTTTTTAAATTGGCAGGAGATATAACTTAAAAGAACGAATGAGGTTCGTCAAAAGATGGGGGTTCTCAATCAGACTGGAGCTGAGACTATGCATCCTGTACATTCCTAATAAATGTGAGCAGGGTACGGCAAGATGTTTGGTAAATGAGTTTGAAATTTTCATGATGAACGGCGTCAGCTCATGGAAATCCCAACCAAAACCGGCATACTAAGTTTCAAAAAAGTAAGCAGCACTAGCACGTGAGATACACATTATGGACTCGAGGAGGTCATTTGATGCGAAGAACATTATACTCTTGAACAAATGTCTAGGAACAGTATGTTCTTGTTCAAGTCAACATGGTGTGATCCATTACAACTTTGCAATGATGAAAGGTATAAGAAAAGAAAGAAGTTAAAAAAAAAAAGGTATTGTATCCAGATGGCCAATGAAAATTAAAGACCACAGACCAGATATACAGCCTTACATAATTATCACATTTTTAGAGTTTTAAATTAATCCAAGCATATTTTCTCACGAAGTTGTCCTTTCTTTCCGTGCTTTAAGTTTTTTGTCCTATGATACCAGGGTGCGTTAAAAATGAAGTCGCACCGTCGACGTGATGCGGGTGCGACCTTGATTCGCACCCAACACTGTCGAGTGTCGAGTCAGGTGCGAAAAAAACGAGTCGGGTATTTTCCCTCACTATCTCTCCTGGGATCCTCCCTTCGGCGAGTGGCAGCTTCCTCTTTTCTTTCCGCTGCGACCCTGCTCTCTCTCTTTCTCTCTCTCTGCACTGCATCCGCGACCGGCAATCAAAGAACTCCGTCGATGATTGAAAATACTTGAAAGATTGGTCCGGCGAGGACGGAGCAGTGGATTTGGCCTGCATCAAGGATTGACAGCGTCTTTCGATCTTGGCCGGCACATTCTCCCTGAAAATTCTGCCAACCTGGTGAGCAATGCCGAGATTCTGAAGAAACTCAACAAAACCCGCGCAAGAGAGGCAAACTCTGCTTTCCCCTTTCCCCTTTCCTTTTACTTTCAGCAAGAGAGGTTAAAATATTTATCGACAAACTTATTGTTACTTTGTTACACATAGTAAAAAAAAAATGACATTGCCACTGTACCGTGTGGAATACTAATTTTAAAATTTTAATGGTTCGGACTAACCAGATACTCAACTTGTTCTTAAATCAGATCAATCGGATTTGAGAACCAAATAGTAAAATCGGGTTAATAGTGGAGTCAAGTTTCCAATGGTGATACTTGAAGTTAAATTGAATTTAAATTTTATAACTAGAATGTTGTATGAGATTTTTTATATTTTTGTGGTAAATATTTTCTATAAGTTTTTAATATTTTTTATTTTTTATAATAAATTAATAATAATAATAATAAATACTCTCCCCGCACCGCCGCACCTATATTTTTTGAGATGCGCCGCACCTCGCACCTTGGTGACATAGTTTTTGTCTATCGACAATGTTTACTTCTCTTGTTTTTTTTCGTCACGAAATGCTGGGAGGCTCATGGTTTGATCATTCGGGTTTTTGGAATGTTATATGCAACCATAGGGAAATGGTGTGTACGAACTCGTTCTTTTGTCAAGGCAAAAAATTCTGTTTTCTTTTGTCACAGAAAAATGCAGCTTAATTCCTGAATTGAGGGGCCGCAATTGCTGTGACGAAGTACTATTGTTACGAAATTTTCCAGCAACGCCTTTGAAGTTCCATACTCACGTAAATCTTCTCTCTTGCACGGGAAGCCATAGTTCCTTGTTAGAACGCTAATTCTTTTGTCAACAATGAAGCAAAATCTTTGGTTTCTTTGTCGACAACTCTTGTGATGCGGCCACGAGTGTCCAAGCCTAAACAGCTACGAGTGTCCAAGCCTAAGCCTCACAAAAGTTCGAAAACAAAAAGTATAAGCGGTGCATATGGTTCCAATGCAACCAGGGATATAACTAAGAATTTTTAGTGAGGAGCGCCAAATTATATTTTCAAAATTTTAACATGGGCCCAAGTATAATTTTCAAAATTTTTACATAGAATAAATAATTTTTTTAAAATTTACATGTAAATTTTTTGATTTTTTTTTTTGAGTGGGGTCCAAGGCCCCTGCCCCTGAATGCAACCCTGCCAAGGGAAAACCCACCCAAATTTTATTAGAAAGAACAAAGGAATTTAACCAAAAAATAAAAGCTGCACAATAACAAAAACCAAAATCTTGAACAAGAAGAGGGCAGCAACCTACAAACTATGCAGCATCTTCCCGACGATGACGTGATTTTTGAGTTCTCATAGACTATTGCATTTCAATGGTTCCGTAGTCTCGAAAGCCAACGTCATTTGGAAGAAAAAGTCTTCCACTTCTGCGCACCTTCACTAAGCCCTCCATTGAAAGAAATTTTGTAGAACCGGCTTGAAAGGGAATTTAAATATAAATCAAGTCAAGATTATACCTGAAGTTGTTATTTTCAGTCTCAATCCTCATTGTTTCAGGATGAATGAATGCACCAATGTGGGATGGGTTCTTCTAGGCTGGAAATTATGTCCAGCCAGAATACCTACGTAAAATGTATATGCTAATGAATTCCAATACATGCGTACAATTGGGTTTTTACAAAGAAACCTATTTAAATATGTTTTCCTGCAAATAAAGCAAGGTTCTTCTCAATAGACACACTTATGGACTTAAAAACAAGTTTTTAAAAGTCATATCAAGGAGAAAACACACTGAGATATCCCCCATAATAGGACGAGTGATGCATGGCTTGATCGTGTGGTGCTTCTCTATTTTGCTTTCCTTTCTTTTTCACATTCTTGTCATGGTGAATGCAATACGTGAGAGAAGGAGAATAGAAATGAATGAATGGTGTCTCTATTCCAGTGTGGCAATCATATCCTAACATCCCAACTATTTCAATCTGTAAGGGCTGGACTCACTCAAGCAATGAGTATAGTCTACATTACAAGCGGCAAAATCAAACCTAATGAATTTGCTTTAAATAAGCTATTATTTGTTCAAAATATATATTTTTCAAATTTTCAAATATTCCTGCAATTTCTAGAACTTTACTCGCCAAAATTGATGAAAAATCAATTTATCTAACTTGATTAACAATGCTACAAGTAAGTGCTCCCTCTCTTATTCAAGAACACATGAAATCTATCTAATGAATAGTTGAATTTGATAACCATGAGAAAAAATCAAATTTATCTTCTCATTTTCCTATCTAAACCAGCCTGTGTATTTATCAAGCAATATCTGAAAATGTAAATTCTCAGATCTCAAACCGGCCGTCTCAAAATTGGAAATGGCTGTCAAATATGCCGGATTATTGAACAGCCAGACTCCTTCAAAATAAAATTCCAAAAATCAATTGTAAAAGAAGATTGGTTTATCTCTTCCAAAAGTTCTAAGACCATCCAAATGTGAAATTTTAGATTTCTAACATTCAAATCAGAACTCTTTGCAGTTCTAAAGAGTGATAGGGTTAGCCAGCCAATCACCTAGATTAGACCCCATAAATTTTCCATCATTCCAATGTCTCAAGAAACTGATTTTGAGCAACATCAATTTTCTATATATAGAAATAAAAGTGTATTTCTAGTAGGAAAATAGGCTGATTTCCAAACTAAAAATGACATCAACATTTCAAGCAAAATGGTTCGAATCAAATCCTAAACCAGAAAGCTAAAGCTTGTTGAATTGGCCAGATTTTCCATGATCATTGTTGGCTGTCAATAACTTGATTTGTAACTCCGTTGGTCAAGTTGATTCAGAAAGAGTTTTTCAAATTTTTTAGGATTTCAAACTTCCAAATTCCAAACTTTGATTTTCAAAATTAAGTCAAGCTCATAGACTATTTTCTAGAGTGCATTCTTGATTTCAATGTCAAGAATGAATAGAAGTCATCCAACATTTCCTATCTTCAAAAAACCAGATAATATTGACCTTTCCATACGTGAAATCCAAAATTCATTTATGCAATGAGAGATGAGAGAGTGAAGTATGAATGACACATATAGTTTACTTTCACAAAACACACATTCAATCACTGCACATGTACACCAGTTCACTCATCGCTAAGATATAACTATAAGTGACCTAAGTTAAAGTTGCTACAGCAACCAAGTCATATTGCATCGAAGATTTAGTTCCCTCACTTATCTCAAAGTGGAAAACACTCAATTCAATCTCAAATGATTTAAAAACTTGAAGTTTCAAGCCATCCAATTCCAGAATTTTTTAAAGAGAATTTCATCTCAAAATCCCAAAATTAAGTCACCAAACTGGACTCTCAAAATACGGCAAAACAATATTGCAATATTATCTATTTTTTAGAAGAAATTCAATTTCAAAATCTCAAGTTGGTTTAGAATCTAAACATTCAACTATTTCCCAATCCTTTTCCCAAGTTATAAATCAAACTCCCAATTTCAATTCAATTTCCTGTTTCCAAATCAAAATTTTCCAAATCTATCACATCAAATTCTAGGATCAAACAATAGTCCTGATCGTAATCAATTTTCAGATCAAATCTTTAGTCAATTTTCTCACGGAGCACTGCCTCTCTCGACAACATCACAATCTCGAGGTGCTTCCCTCTACAAGGTGAGTGCTTGAATCTAAATAACAAAAAACGTTAGAGAGAACTCTGAATATGACACATCCTTGAGTTCTGAAAGTGGTTTTTAGGATATAGCCCCATGTATCACAATATGTAATATCAAAAGTATATTCTAAAGTATATTCTAGTGAAATATAACTAGACCAAAAAATAAGATGAGACTATTTGATGCAATGACAAATATCACACATGTAACTATTAAAGAAACTTTAGACCATAATTACTAAAAAAAATCTATATGGAAAAGGATGAGTGCCCAAGTCCTTTGTACCATACCTCAAAGTTAGAAAGAAAAAGAAAACAAACAATTGAAGATGGTGGATGATGAGCTGAAGGATGAAATAGTAGCTTTCATTAGGTTCCTCACCTGACCAATCACAGTCTTCGACACTTGGTCGGATCATACAAAAGGAAGAAGAGAAAGACAATGTATAGTTAAGATTTTTCAGTAGTCTACTAACTTAAATGAGGTTAACATTGGAGGATTATATATATATATATATATATAACATGATTTCAAAAGTAAGACCATCAAACTAAGTGACACATAGTGAGTCTCACAAATGATGATGTTAATGGCAATTGAATGGGCCTGGAACCAAAAGAAATGACAAACAAGACTATCTCTAAAATTAACTATCCAACGATGGCTGTAAGGATTACCTACAAAATAAAATGAATTTAGTTGGAATTTGGGTCAGGACTTGTTTGAAAGGTCAGAACTCATTGCAATTATATGTCATTAGTACTGGAGTTATGAGCTTTTGATACCCATTCATAGTGAATGCAGATGAAATATTGTTGGTCCTACCACTTCCTTTGCTTAAAGGTTTTGCCTTATTGGTGACTACTGTTGCAATAATGAGTTTGAATTGAAGATTATAAAGATGATGACCATGTAGATAGTCATGCAGTTTGCAATACTTCCTTCAGAGTATGTCCAATCCCCTAGAAATGAGAACATACTAATTGATTGCCATTTTGTTGACCTCTTGGCGTACCTTTGAAGTACTAGACACTAGAAGTTTGTCATTGGAATGAATTGATCCTTTCTTTGTTTTATTCTTAGAGAACCAAGGCATATCCCTCAGCAATGTTAGCAATAGATAAAGAAGTAAAACTTGTTCCTGTGCAACATGGTAGGAATCATTCAAGCCCATTAACAACTACATGGCTTTTTGTTGTCGATATTCTAAAATAGCTTCTATGGCTCCACATATGGAAACATTTGTTGTCGATATTCTAAAATAGCTTCTATGGCTCCACATATGGAAACAGGAAATAAAAAGTATGAACTCAGTTCACCCCACAATTCTTTCAATTTTGTAAATGGAATGCAAAAATCATGATATCTTGTTGCATGCAACATATGGAATTTTGAATATGATATATTTTAGGAGTCAACTTTTGGCTATGCTATCTTTCAATTCATTCCAAACATTATGAGTATTAAACTATACCTTTTGCACTTGAATTACGATCCATGAGAGAATCAAGGTGTTGCATGTTATCTATAGATGATAATATCCATAAATCAATATCAAGTTTAGAAATGGTACCATTTGCAAATGTCAACTTGTTTTCTTGAAATATGCCATGATCATTGCATGGCTGTAGGGTGGTTGCATACTTGCCATTGATGAGCTACTACATATCAAGGGCATTTCTAGGTCCATTTGAGTGCTACATGTAATACCTGCTGGATGGGGTTTGAGGCAAATATGCTTTCACTCAATTTTTTTCGAACATAAAAGTTGGATAATGAATTAGGCATATGCATATGGTTTTGAGGTGTAGCAACAAAAGCATTAGAATACAATATGTTTCCTTAGTGCTTGGAGTTTCAACAAATGCTTTTGTTATGCATGTTGCAGAATATGTAATGCAAATAAATAAAGATTGCTGCTAAACATGCAAGGAAAGATATATAGGAATGTCAAACATTCAATAGGTGTGGCATTGGTTAACTAGATAGTGCAACAACATACAATATGCTCTGATACCATATGAATAATCAACAAACATATCAAAATAAAAATAAACTTAATTCTATTAGATATATACCATACAATTAGTAATTTTATAACTCATATAACTTACAACAGATTTTTTCTTTCTCAAAAAACTTGTTTTGAATAACATGGGAGTAAATGCAACCATTGCAGATCCACCTCCTAGTGTGATGACCATCTTTCATTTATGAAGAAGTTATTATTGGAGGAGGCTTCCATTCTACTTAAAAAACCATCTTATGAATTAAGATTAAAGGAATTTAATGTGGATTTAAGACAAAATATGTTAAGTTCAAGAAAACAAATTTGTGATCTAGGGAATGGTGAACAGTTAACAAAGGGAGAAATATAGAAAGATCTAATTTACTAAACTTTTCTTGCATTGAATATTGTAGTTTACATCTAAATATAATAAAGTACATGAGTACAAGCAAAGTAAAGAAGGAAACCATTTGTATAAAATGACAATGGTTCCTGAACACATGATTCGACATAATCAATTATTTATCTTGCAGGATATAGCTTCAATTGTATCACAATAAATGTCATCTTAACTACCTTAAGTATTGTCTCCATGATTAACAATCCCCTACATGCACATATGCTGGTTGCTCTTTTGAAGTTATGACACAAATGAACTTTTTGCACATGATTTTGTGTAAAGTGAAAATCAATTTCCACATGTTTCGTACAAGCATAAAATACAAGACCTTGTTAAATAGAGAGCCCTGACATTATCACATCATAACAATGGGGGTATTGAAGGTTCATGTCCAAGTGCTTTAACTAATGCATTAACCAAATAAGTTTAACTATTGTACATCCTAAGGCTTTATATCTAAACTTCATGCTTGATTGAATAACTATACATTGCTTCTTTAGGTCCATGATATGTAACATTGTTCCTAGATAAGTAATAAATCCAGTTGTTCAATTTTTGCCTTTAGGATTACTTGCCAATTGATCTCTGTAACAGTTGTTGCAACGATGTTGTGCTACTGAGTGGATTTGGATCAAGGTGCAAATCTGAACCTACAGTGCTCTCACGGGCTGAGAAGAGAGTCTGAGGGTGAGGGCTTCTCAATCACTTAGAAGAGGATAAAGAAGAAGAAATTGAAGGAAGAGAAGAGCCGGAGTAGGTAGAAGCTAGGGAAGAAGGAGAAGGCGGAAGTTGAGGAAGAGGAGGAAGAAGTAGCGGCTGGGAGAAGGTAAGTTTTCTCTCTCGTTCTCTCAATTTTTTTTTCCATCCCTCTTTCCTGATCTCTCACTCTCATGTTCCATCCCTCATATGAACCTTACCCCTCCACATCACACTCTCCCCCTCTCATCTGGTTTCTCCCTCTCCTTCTTTCCTCTCCCACTCCTCCAGTCCTCCTTATTTCCCCTCACTTCTCTTGTCTGCTCCCTCTTTCTCGCCAAAACTCCCTCACTCTCATTCTTCTATTTTCTTTCTCTCTTGCCGCACTCTCATATGCTCTATCCTGATTTCCCTGTCAGTCACTCCCGTGCTCAATCTCTCCCATTGTCTCTCTTCTATTCTCCTTCTTTTGCCCTCACAGTCCCTCTTGTGCTCTCTCTCACTCTCATGAGCTCTCCCAAGCTCCTTGTTATTTTCTTCCTCAACTGTTAGCTACTGGCTATTCTAATGACCGGGCGACCACCCGGCTTATGAGGATCTAAAAAAACAACGAGCTTAAACTAGAAATAGAAAGCAGCTTCCCTGACTTGCCTTTCTCGAACTCGGGCTTGACTCTCGTTCGGGACATAGGCACGAGACTGGCAGGCCTTCTTTCTTGCTTGAATAGGGATCTTTTTATTGAGGTCTCATACTAGCCATTCCCAGTCTCGTCACCAGCAGAAAGAAAGCACAATAGCAATACAATCAACATGAACAAATTGAATTTCCTTTCCAAGCCTGAACCTTTGTCCGATCTAGTCTAGGATAACTAGCTTCTCTCATATGCTATCGTTAGTTTTGATGATGAAGAATCTCATTTTCGAGTAACTATGACCTAGTCTCAAGACAACCGAACCAACTCGTGTGCCCACTCCATGCGCTCCTGAACTCAGAAAGAAGAAAAGTTTATAATAATACCGCTTAGGGCTTGAATCAAAGGGAGACAACAAAATGGGAGGTGCAGGGACGGCTAGCTGACCTCTTTCTGGACAGGGAAGGCCTTTCTTTATATACAAAGGGTGAAGCCTTTCCAGAATGTCCTTTCCATGAAGATGGAAACACTTTTGACTATTTCCTGAATCAATGACCACATCAATGACAATTGCAAATTGATGTTCATGAAAAGTGAAAAAGAAGGCTTTGTTCTGACGTGACAACCAAACACTTTCTCTTTACTCCCTCCCTTTCATTTGACTCTCCTACCCCCTCTCTCTCGTATGTGCCCTTTCTCTCTCTCACACACACACTCTTGTCTGACTTCACTCTCTCCCTCTCTTGTTAGATTTCTCCCCTCTCCCTCTCGTCTCTCACTCTCACATCCATCGCTCATTCTATTACTATTTGAATTGTGTTTTTTTTTTCTCCCTCGTGATCCTTGTTTCAAGTTGATGACAGACCTATTGAGAAAATTGATATTTCTTCTTCTCGTGGCTGCTTGTATTGGTGTTGGAACACAACAAGTTGGGGATGCCGACTACAAGCCATTCTTGCCATTTATTGGCGAGAGGAGCACTTGGGGTGATTTCCAAGGATGTCTACATCAGCTAGTACACCATAAGAGGGGTGAGGAAGGCCAAACAAGCCTAATTTTAATGGGTATTTGCTTTAAGAATATCAATAATTATCTTTTCAGAAGATTGAACTTATATTTCAATTGTTTGGGGTGCATGGTAGGGTTTTATTATATTAAAAATAACTGTTTTAGTGGACTATTAATGCATGCTATCTTTGATATGAATATTGTGTTGTTTGTGGGGAATGAAACTTGTGTGGACGTTTTATCTTGGGGTCTCACATTGCATTGAAATCCCCAAGGACAACACAAGGCTTATCCAAGCTGTTTATCACATTACTAATCTACCAAAAAAGATTGGTTGTGAAATCAAGCATTGTTATGCAAATACATCCCTATCACCAAAAACTAAAGATATCTTCTACATATACAACTAATATACAAAATGTGTTACTATGAACTATCGATGCTCTCAACGCCATTGGATCCCAACCAATAATAAAACGGGCCTAAGGATTCCATTGGAAATGCTACGATGAAATTCATACTTTGTCTGCGGTTGCATAATTTGAACATACTTACACATCATAGAATCAAGGATGAGAGAATGTGTCAGGTTAAATTGCAGCAAGCATTGGCTAGTTTTCTTTGAGCAAGGGACCTTAGAAGACCCATAATATTCCATGCTAAGAGATGCATTAAGAACTCCAGGATGCCTCTTCCACATTTCTTCCTTCCCTTGGATCAAGGTTCTCCTTATTAATTTCTGCCAGAACTCATTACCTCTATATTCTGAATATTTAACTTAGTCTATTGGATCCTCTCTCCTTGTGGCCAGTTTTCCAAAGGTGTAAGCACTACATCAGAGAATGAACTAGCTCTATCTCTTGCCGCCTCATGGATGCTTTGATCTTGGGCCCTTCTCCTACCTAATGAATTATGACAGGGGCACTTGGGAATACCTGTCTTGGTCCTCTTACATCTCAATTTCCTACCAACAATCTAAATAAGGTCATGGGTGTCACTCAACTCCAACGGATATGGCTTACTTGAGGAGGAAGTTGTCCAAATCCCAACGTTCAAAATCTGTATCAAGAAAGCTACTAGAAACAGCCTCTGTAGTTGAATCCTGCAATTCACATTCTCCATATTAGATGGAAGGGAAGATTGATTCAGCATAGTTGGGACGGTGTTATCCACTGGATTTTCTTCAGTTTGTTGGACCTTATCCTTGCAATCCAAGTTTGGTCTTATAGATTCTCTTTTTGAAGATTGTCTATCCACTGCCCACTCCTCTCTTTGATCCATGACCTCCATTAGATGTTGTTCCACTTCTTCTCGAGAACATTGATCTGGTTCAACCAAGTTGGAGAGACAATCAAATCTATTCTTAGAGTTCAACACTATCTCGTAAGCTTTAACTCATCATGGTTCCCCCATTTCAAAGCTCCTCATTGAACACCCACCCCCTCCCCCCCAACCAAAAAAAGAAATAAAGAAACCCAGGGTTGATGATAGGTTCGACCTTGCTCTTAGACACTCCTACACTTTCTTGTTAGGAATTACATGACTCCTTCATGTTGTTCCACTCAAATCTTCTAAGAATTTTTCAACTCTCGGCGTGGGTTTTCTTCCCTGACTACATGAGATGTTGACCTCATTCCATCTGTTACTTGCCTTTCCTTGAGGATCTTTCTCTCTACTACAGACCTCCCCAAATTTGCAATCCTCCATCAAGTGGGTATTAACTTTGCATCGAGTACAAAATTTGATGCTACTTTCATAGACAATCTCTTGAGAAAGTATCTCACTAATCCCCATGTCCACTTCACTTCAGGCTTGGGTTTGAAGTTCAGCGGAACCTCAATACAATGTGTGTGAACTCAAGTGTGAAGGAGTGTTGCGGTTAATTCATCAGAGCGCATATAGTTGCTACCCAACGAACTTGCAATACAAGAGAAGGCACATCCATTTCCCTGAAATTAAGGGAGACTATGGATCCATAGAGTTCCTTCATATTATCTGTCAGTTTCCATGAAATTTCCAGGTTTCCGGCAACAGGCAACTAGGGTCCTGCCACCAAGTTTCCACCCTCCCCTGCGAAAACTACTCTCAACTCTTCCTACTCAGATCAAGAACAACCCTTTCCCTAGGAAGAAAGCCTAGGTTTGCGAATCTCCTACCACATGGTCCTCAGACCATTAGTAATAAAGTCATAGTCCATGTTCCTTTTCAATGCATCGTCGATAAAGCAACCCAAAGCATATCGAAATGGTCTCTTCAAATCACTTGTGGCTTTCCTTCAACCCAATAGACTCTCAAAGGATTCTCATCCTCTTCTGCCAATCACTACAAGAAAAGGCAACACTAGCAAAGGTTGCAAAACCATCACAACAAAACAATCTTAGTCGAACTGCTGTTGCTGAACCCACTCTTATAAACTAACACGTTCATGTATATGTGAAATGCAGTGAAAAAAAAAAGGAAAGCAGACAAGGGAGTAGTCCAGCGGCATTTCTTCAACTAAAAGCTTGCTCCGACATTTTCCTCCACCGATCTGCACAAGGGAGGGGAGCGAGGGCGAAGATGGATCAGGTCAATCTTCTCCTCTTCGGACCGATTGTCATCGGTTTTCGAAAAAAATGGAAGGCATTCGTTGATAAGCAGAGACAAGCCGATCTGCACAAGGGAAAGAAAATTGAGAGACAAAGATCCTATCTAACCGACGACCTTAATAAATCACCCAGAAAAGTGGCTTCGAGCCCTCCCTTGTTCAGTTTCTCTCTTGTCCTCACCCCTGTAGGTACAAGCGAGGTGGTGGTTAAGGTTTTGTGAGATCGTGTTTTGAAAGAGGAGAAACTTATTATTTTCTAGGGTTTGGAGAGAGGGCCGTTCTCTCTGCAATTGGCGTGCGGTTGAACACCGAATGAGTGTTGATATCCTTGAGAGTATGCATTGGGCCTGATTAGAGAACTGTGAAGATCAATAATGTGGCCAATTTGTTGAAGGTTGGTTGCTAGAAAGATGCTGAGTGGACGGAGGAGGAGAAGACAGACTTCATGAGTGTAAACTATCTGCCTTCTTTGCCCCATGCCGAAAGGATGACTCGGGTTTCGTTACGAGATGAGGGTGAAAAGGGTCACTTGCTGTGCTTTTACACAGGCCATGTGGGGCTAGCAGCGCCTGCCACTTCACAAATGACTTCGCCACGCCAATGGAGAAGCCAATAACCTGCGTCCAACCATTTTGATAAAGGGAGATCAAAAGACTTCAGAAGAGAGAGAGGGTGGAGCTGTTGATGCAAAAACTATTAATGTAATTTTTAAGTTGCAAAGAATTTATTTTGTTGATAATAGTTTCCTTTTTGTCTATTACAAGCTCTCTCTCTCTCTCTCTCATTTCAGCTTGGTGGCGCATTTGGGAGGAGCGCAACAACAGAGTCTTCAGGGACACCTTTTCTTCGCCGGATTCTGTGGCTCGTATTGTGCAAGGGGATGTCCAGTTTGCCATTCGGTTGAAGCACCGCCGTCCGTCTGCGGCTAGGTGACTGTGCCGCGCCGTCTTTTCCCCTCTCTCCTATTTTTCTCTGCATTGTATTGTATATTTCTTTCTCTTGATTCTGTTCTTACAATTTTTTTTTTTGCGGATGTACTTAGGGGACCTCTTGTCCCCAAATTTTGTTATATATTCCCATTTTATCGGCTCTCTCTTTCTCTCTCTCTCTCTCTCTCTCTCTCTGGGTTGGCTCGTGCATGGAGACCAGAACTCTAGATTCTTCCACTTGGCCGCCTCTCAAAGGTGCCGTCAGACGTTGCTCCAGTCCATGGGTTTCAGGGGCAGGGTTATCTTGGCGATGACATCCTCTCGGCCCTGAGCGCCCATTTCCGGGATTTCTACTCTAAACCTCTTCGCTTTCGTGCCACGCTGCCGGATTTTTACCTCTCCTCTCTCTTTGTCTCTTGTGCGATCGCTCTTGAGCGGCCATTCCAACACCAAGAGATCAAGAACGCGGTCTGGGCCTTTGGGTCGGGTAAGGCGCCCGGCGTTGATGGTTTTCCGGTCGAATTTTTTCGAACTTTTTGGGAGGTTTGTAGCGCGGATGTGTTTGCGTTTTGTGATGAGTTCGCCTACAGTTCTGTTTTCCTGAAGGAATTCAATCAAGCTACCTGTGTCTTGGTGCCTAAGCGCCCTAACCCTACGGATGTCACCCACTTTCGTCCGATCTCCATCCTAGGCACACGTTACAAGATTATTGCTAAGTTGCTCTCTTTGCGGCTTGCGTCTGTCATGCCTTCGGTCATCAACCCCTTGTAGGTTGCTTTCGTTCGGCGTCTGCAGGACGCGGTTGTCCTAGCCAATGAGGTTGTTCACTCCCTTTACTGTCTACAGCTACCTTCATTCATCCTTAAGTTGGACATCTCTAAGGCTTTTGATTCGGTTAGCTAGGAGTTTCTTTCTGACCTCCTCACCTGTCTTGCGTTTGGTCATTCGTTTAAACAGTGGATCATGTCGCTTGTCACTGGGGCCCAGCTTGCGGTCTCCTTCAATGGGAAGTGTGGAGATTTCTTCTATCTAGAGCGTGGCCTCCGTCAAGGCTGCCCGTTATCGCCCTTGCTTTTCAACTTGGTTGCTGAAAGCTTTTCTGCGTTTTTCCATCACGCAACGGTCGTTGGCTTCCTCACACCCCATTCGCTCTCCCACTTACCGTCCTTCTCCACCCTTCAGTACGCTGATGATTTTCTCCTGTTCAGCAGCGCTTCCCGCCAGCAGATTGTGAGAACGTGGCTCATCCTTCGGGTTTTTGAGCTCATCTCGGGTCTTTCTATCAATTCCGCCAAGTGTCACATTTCCTTCATTCACGCGGGTCCGGCCATGGTACTTCTCGCGGGAGCATGCTTTGGTTGTAAGGATACTGGCCTGCCCATGGACTATTTGGGGCTTCAAATTACGTTCTCGTCTCCTGTTCCCTCTTTTTGGGATGGGGTGGAGTAGAAGCTTACTGATCGCCTTCAGTGTTGGCAGGGAAAGCTGTTTTCTCTTCCAGGTCGAATTACTCTAGCTAAGCACTGCCTTGCGTCGGTCTCTTTCCATGCTTTGTCTGTCTTTCGGCCTTCAGTGGCTGTGTTTCGTAGGTTTGATAAGCTTATTCGTAAGTTTGTTTGGGAAGGGGATCGACCTTCAGATCGCCTTGCGCATTGGGATGTGGTTGCCTTTCCACGTCTTCTTGGGGGTGCTGGGGTTACCAACCTTAGTCGGACTTGCGAGTCTTCTCTGTGTTCTTGGTGGTGGCGGTTAGCAACTGAACATTCTCCCATCACCCAATTCATTAGTTCAAAATTTGACCTGCCTTCACCTAGCGTCTGACATAGTTCTATCTCTCACACCTCCCCCTCTCACTTTTGGTCTGACATGCTTTCTGTCCTTCCTCTTTTCCTCCGCTTTGCTGACCTCTCATCGTTCACGTCCCCATCCTGGCCTCTTTCATCTACCTGTGAGTTCATTTTTTCTTCTTGCTACCTGGCCTCCTTTGGTCCTTCTGTCGCGTCACTTCCCCCTCGGTCTCTTTGGTCTTCTGGCCCATCTCCCCGTGCCATTGCTTTTGCCTGGCTTTTTCTGACTGGTCATATCAATACTTTTGATCACCTCCAGTGCCTTGGCATCAGTTTGGCTAACCAGTGTCCCCTATGTCTTGTCGCGACTGAGTCTCGGGTCCACCTTTTTACTTCTTGCCCTTTTTTCTCTAGTGTCTTTGCTTCTACTTGGCCTTCCCTAGTTAGTAGTCTTCCAAACCCACCATCCATTCGTTTTCTCTTCCTCTTTTGTCATTCCTCCCCACCTTGTTTGGAGACCGTGGCTCATTTCAGCTTGGTGGCGCATTTGGGCGGAGCGTAACAACAGGGTCTTCAGGGGCACCTTCTTTTCGTCAGATTCTGTGGCTCGTCTTGTGCAAGGGGATGTCCAGTTTGCCATTCAGTTAAAGCGCCGCTGCCAGTCTGCGATTGGGTGACTGTGCCACTTCGTCTTTCCTCTTCTCTCTTATTTTTCTGTACTTTGTATTTATATATTTCTTCTTCCTGCTTGTGTTTTTGCGGTATGTCTTTTTTGCGGATTGTTTTATATTTAGGGGACCTCTTATCCCCAAATTTTGTTATATATTACCATTTTATCGGCTCTCTCTCTCTCTCTCTCTCTATATATATATATATATATATATATATATATATATATATATATATATATATATATATAGTAATTTACAAGTGTTTAGGAAAACCGTCACTAGAACCAAAAACCGAGCCTATAGGTTATTAGGCATAGCCTTAGTAGGCAGGGTTTTGACCATTTTTGGCAACAGTTTGCTACTGTTGCTAAAAACATGTAGCGATGTCCATGGTTTTAGATGGTTTTTTCCGTCGCTAAAAACATGTTTTTGCTGTGAATGGAAGA
The DNA here is from genome assembly GCA_011799765.1 of Nymphaea thermarum. Classification (NCBI taxonomy): domain Eukaryota; kingdom Viridiplantae; phylum Streptophyta; class Magnoliopsida; order Nymphaeales; family Nymphaeaceae; genus Nymphaea; species Nymphaea thermarum. The sequence goes on along the minus strand of JAANDH010000084.1, from coordinate 409,682 downwards.
GACTCATAAACCATCACAGCCCAATATTTGGGCGTAGGTATATCTTTGGTCCAACATAAAGCTAGCTGATCTAAACAAGCTATGAAGGGAAAGCTGGATTAGCTTCCTATTTACCTCCTTCAATAGCAATGAATTCGTAGGATCAGCTCAAGTGACACTTTGATCTGACACCATGAAAAGGTTACAAGATAGATGGTAGATGACTTTTGTTCGGGTAATTCTTTCTTGTATGTTGATATTCTAGTTGAAATATAACAGAGCCTCATGAGTACAAAAGAAAGCAAAGAAGGGAACTGTTTATAGGACATGGCAACAGTTCCTAAAGACACAGCAGAATATGTGATTTCGCATAATCATGGGCAGGGTCAGAAATTTTTCACTAAGGTGGCCAAACTTGGCTATTTCGCTCGATATAGCTTTAAACGTCATCATCCCTTCAGCCTTATCTCTATCCTCAATAGACGGACACCAAGATATAGGGTTTAACAAACTAATGGTTTAGGACGTCGACTATGAAAAGTTTTCTATTTAATTTACATCTTGAAAATGTCAACGGCAAAATTGAATCATCTCAAGATTTTGAAAATATAAAAGATCGAGAGGTAAAAACAAAAAAGAGTGTTTAATGTTGAATTCATGGATCTCAAAACTTGAAAATATGGAATATGATGAACAAGGCTTAATCACTAGGGGTGGAGCCACAAAATTTTGCTTAAGGGACGTTATTTATATAATTTTAAAATTTTAAAGGTCATGTGTGTGTAAATAAGAAAATTTGTCATGAGGTTTTAATATGAAAATAAACACTTTTTATGGGCTTGTGTAGGCAATTGCCCACACTAGGCCCACGTCTGCCTCTGCCCACCTTCTCAATTAGGGAGTTGTGGGATTCGTTTAAACTTTATGGTGGGATGTGAATATCATAGGTAAGATCCAACATTAGACCAAGGTCGTAAAAATGGGAAATTGAATCGAACGAGTGTGGTTGTGGACAAAACAATTCGGTTGAACTGCATACAGATGGGCGAAAAGAAAAGTGTATTATTGTTAGATCTATTCTGTAAAATTATTTTAAAACATAAACAACAAAAGTATATGACAGGTTGGGTCGTTGAATAGGTCGATGAATGGAATTGGAATAATATTTGCGATCGATTCCGGGCGTTTGATTTGTTCTTCTTCTTTGTTGCGGAAGGTGAAGTAAACCGCGGTGATTTGGAGTTTCCGTCTTCTGTTTTCGTCAGGGGACAGCAGCACCACCCCCGTGTTTCAGATCAATCTCTTGGTCCCTCAGCCCCTATTTTTGAGGAGCGCTTCTCTCCAAGTCCAGGACAAAAGCGGCAATTAAATTAAGGCAGCGTGGGGGCTCTGAGTAATTGAGGGTACATAGCATGTGTCCGGACGCCGAGACTCCGAAGACCGTTTAAAGTACGGACCAAACCTAATGCGTTAATTTGGGTTGGGTTGAGATTAGGTGGAACTGGGGACCATGAAAAAGGAGTGAAGCTGGAACGATAGGGGACGATGTGTAGTTAAAATAACGATCAAAAGTGTGCTTCTAGCTGGCCAGACTGGTAAAGCTTTGAAAATGGTCGTCAGTCAGTTTTGGTCTGGTCATCAGTTTGATTTTCGTAGACTCCATTCTTTTGAATTTCAAATGGTAGGTATGCGGTGATTGGTTCATGGATGTTCGACTCTCGGCCAAAATCCTGAAGCAACCCTGAATTCCAAGAAAATAAGAGAAAAAGGAAGGTGCTTCAGCCTGTTTGCATATCTCCCTTCTTATGTTTGCATATCTCTCTTCTTAACAACAATCCAGCGTCAATAAGGTGAATGGTGCCGTTTGGTATTAAGAACACCATACAAGTGTTCCATAAATACTCTCTAAAATTAGGGAAGGTTCACTTGCACAAATGTTTTATTTTAAGGCAAATTTATGAAAGATTCATGCATGTTGGTGAGCTTGGACCATAGTGTTTGGATGGGAGGGTTCACGCAAGTCAAGTGGGAAGAGAGAAGATGGGAATTACGCAAGTGGGAAGAGAAAAGATTGGAATTTAGAAAAACGGTGGGCCCCACTTTGTGGCATTCAAAAGTGGTGGGCAGGGCAACCAAACCAAATGCTTGGAAAATGAGGGCGAGCCTCAAAGACCCGAGGAAATCAAATCCCAGCTCATCATGAAATTAAGATGACGAAGACGCGCACCGAAATTATAACAACGAAAAGAAGAGGAAGAGGTATATATTGGTTTTTTTATTCAATCAAAATCAAAGGGAAGAAAAGCGAGAGGGTACCATGGGAATGTTGGTGTCGCATTTTCACACCGTTGGAGATCTGAGAAAGCTTGAGGCTGACGTGGGAAAAGGCGGGGAGCTCCTTGGCTTCAACTGGTTTTCGCCTCATGCTCATAAAGCCACGGGAAAGTGGAGACCGGCCCACCCCCAAAATCCCGTCACTTTTTTTCCCGACAATCAAAATTCGGTCCTTGCTGCATGCCCACAGTAGGCGGCGAACAAGCGGCATCTTTCTCTCGCCTCTCACTTCCGTCCTCTCCAAGCCAGCTGATTGCCTTGAAAAAGCATGATCGGGAAACGTTTTCCCTGAAATTCTCACTCCTCGGGTACAACTTTCACAAAGGCATGTGCTGTGTCCTTGACTTTTTTGGCAGTGCATATGTTTGCGATGCCGGTGCGACTATCGTCCTAGTACGTACGTCTCTCCACTTTTTTCGATGTGGCCGCGCTGTCGCCGTCGCCGCTGCATTCTGCCTGCCCAAGTCCACTGTTCATGTTATAATATTGTTATGGATCTAACTAAGAAGGTTCGTTGGAAAATAAATAAATAAATCATATGTTACGTTAATGGTAAAAGATCGACGGATTAGGTTGGTAATCTCACTCTATCAAATTTGGCTCATTAACTTATAGTTTTGAACCGTTTCTATCAGGTTAATTTGGGCGGTTGAACTTTCTGAAAACGGCTGAAATGAGCATTAGACATAATAAACATGCATTAGCGACATTATATGTAAAACTTGAAGCGGATTTGCCCATACGCTTGCGACCACCATGAATGAAAATTTTCGATCCCCAAGGGTGGTCTACCGGCGAAAATTATGCTTGGAAATTCGATCATCATACCTTTTGTTGTATGAGTTGAGAGTTCATTTATATATAAAGTTTTGAAAAAAAAAAAATTGGGGCTCGCCTTGATTGCAAAGGGTTAATGAACTCAACCACCGTATGACACGTGCCGCTGTGCGTCGTGAGGTAGTGGGCCTACGATTTGTCATGCAGCTGAAGTATGTACTCTATATCCTCTTTTGGATGGGCTGGTGATGGGGATGTGTGGTTTTGTATATATAATAATCAAGCACATTATCTGTGCAACGTAAGAAATGAAAGCAACTCTCACAAGTGGACAGGCCAGCAAGCCAATAAGCTCAGTTGACAGGCGATGTGCCTTAGCGTGTTCAATAATATCAACATAGAGATGGTTCACATTACACTCAACTCACACTAATTAATAATCTGAAGTTGTTATTTCATGATTCCAAGGAAGCAGTTGGCTAATTCAGAAGATTGAAAGATTCTAAGTCCCGCATCTGCCACAATTAGATCAGTCACTATATTGATTTAAATTGGTTAATGCGTGAAAATGTTCTCATCTTTCAAAGTTAGATGACAGAATCAAAGATGAGGAGCTCATGAGTGAAAAAATTACGAGCAGCGGTTGCCTCAATCACTTGGGCACCGGTTTACTGCGCGCAAAAGACTTTCCAGTTGAAAAGCAGGTTGCAAGTTCAAGATCGTGGAAGTTCTTTCTTAAAATGATCTGGTCATATCATTCGAACTGAATGCCTAGTTAAAAAGAAAGAAATAAAATACGTACTCACAAATTATTCATGATCATATGTCTCACTCAGGAAACCAAAAAAAATTCCAGTTGCAAGTAAAAATGAAGAAAAAAAAAATCAAGAGTTTATTGAATATATGCAAATTATATATGGCTGAAGATAGCTTTTGAAGCACAGCCACCAAACCGTATATTCCGCACATGAGATGAGCCACCTCCACCTTATCTTTTCAATCCTATCTTTTATTTATAATTAAAAAAAAATCGTATTAGTGAACTTTTTTTGTGAATGGAAGATCAACGACGGGGGCCTGTGCCCCTCTCTAGTCTATCTACCCATAGCTATAGCTAAAGAGTCCTAGCGACTACTCTTTTTTGATCCAGTAAATACTATTTTTTGTCAATAAAATTCTGGCGACTCTCTTCGTCTTTCTCCCAAAACTTTCATTCTTGGGTAACCTTGTACCACAGGAAACGAGGCCCCAGGCCCCCAAGAACGCCTCACATGTTTCCTTGCTGTGGAGTTTTGAGCTGAGTTGGTATAACTGACATTGTCGCAAAAGAGGATAAAGCGAGGCAAAGCGTTATCACTGACAATGTTGTAAAAGAAGATAAAGCTTGGCGATGCCAGGCGTTAATTGAAGCCTAAGTTTTATGGACAAATTTGTAAATAATATAATATTTATAAAATAACAACAAAATTAAAAAAAATTGACTATAATACTAAACATTCTATAAACATCCATACACAACATATGCAAATCACAATAATTTGTAAATCCAAATAAATACACAATATGGATGGGACGCGTGAATCCGGATGGGACACAATCTTCGCCGACACGCTGATGCCGATTCACCGGGATTGAAAAACCCAGTGGAATATTCTGCCAAATTCATCGGGATGGCCGGAATTTGGCTTCCGCACCGAAAAAGTGCAGGAAATACTCCGGCGGACTTCAAGAACTGATTTCACCATAGTTTCTGGTCGGATTGTAGTGTTTGAGCCCTCGTTTTGCCCTGGTTTGCATCTGCTACCATCACGGATGGTTCTCAACACTATTTGTCATCGGAGTCACTTGGATTAGGCGACGGATTCATTCAGGCTCCACCAGAAATGATGAACATAACTCTCAGTTAGAATATATTCAACTCTGGCTCTTCTTTTGAAAGAGGTGGTTTGGGATGAACTCACAATCGTTTGGGATTGATTTGCCATTGGAAATGGGATTGATTTGCCATTGAAAAGGTGTGGGAATCCTCCAATTTCGACTGGAGGCCGTTGGAGTTCCCGGCGACGTTGCCCGACCAATATCCTCAAGTCGGCCAGGAGGGGCTGATTGTGCTCCAGTGTTTGGGACGCTAGACGTCACAGTAGGAATTATTGAACAGAAGATCCTACCGGTGGGGAGTCGCAGATAGACTGAAGAGTCACCGTGGATGGAGGTCTGCTTTTTATCGCAAGGCAGGGCCAGGTAGGGAGAAGTCAGAATACCCTTTCCTTGAGGCGTGTGCCTCAAAGACGAAGCGTGCCACCGATAGAGGCATACGCCTCACCAAATGAGGCGCACACTTCAGGGATGTGTGTGCCTCAGAGCTCTGCCTCAAGGCGTTTTTTTTTTTAAACGCTTCTTACAATATTGATCACTGATAGCAACAATGCACCCTTCAACTTGGATGTTGGGAATATAACGCTTACAGGAATTAAACTAGAAACCTGCCTTTATACAGGCCCCTAACACGACCAACTATGCTACGCGAGTTTAGCCTCCGAAAACTTTCATTAACACTTTCTGTTTTGTTTTTGGTTTTTTTTTTTTCCTATCATTCTTTGATGTAGAGTATTTACTGGGGGAATAAAGTGGGGAGGGCCTTCCGGTTCCCTCCAGCAGCTTTTCATTGGAAACTTTCATGAGCACAAAAAAGAAGAAAGAAAAAAAAAAATAGTTAAATTTAAGCCTGCGGGCTGGGCGGCCGGCTGGTACTGGATACACTACTTCGGTTTTCCTTGCTGCAGTGCTGTTACCAGGTCTCCCCCGAACTGCTGCTGGTATGTATGCATTCCATCCTTTGTCGCACACGCACACACACACTCACTCTCTCTCTCTCTCCTCCTTTTGATTGCCGATCGGTAGGGCTGCACACGAGTTGAGCCGAGCTTGCCCAGCTCGAACTCGACTCGGCTCAAAGGACTCGAGCTCGAGCTCGAACTCGAGTTCCCTAACACGAGCTCGACTCGACTATAAATAGTAGAGCTCGAGATCGTATAACTCGTTTAACATTTAAACGAGTTGCGTGGTGGTACGTTTGGATCTGGTTTCGGGTTGAAATCAGATCCAAAATCCAAGAAAACAAAATTTGAACACCGAGCATCGACCTCTGCACACCCGTCGAGGTCTCCTGCACACCCGTCGAGGTCTCCCACCCTACTTTATGCTGGACTGTTAATGGATAACAAAGTTATATGTTTTCTTTTTTTGTTTCAAATGTTTCGATACAGGACTAAATGCTGTGTAGATAACATTAACTCAACGTTGTGTTGTGTGTGCTGAACCGCTGAAGTGAGTCTGAACCGGTTTTAAAAGAACCGGTTCATTAAATATTAATCGAGTCGGCTCGTTAACTCGAGCTCGACTCATTTAACCAAATAAGCAACTCAATTAACCAAACGAGTCGAGTTAAACGAGTCGAGTTCGAGTAGCTCGACTCGTTGTTCAGCCCTACCGATCGGCACTCATTTTCTTTATTGATTTGGGCAGTATTTAACTACTTAGGCCTGGTCGAAAAAGTTCGTGGCCCATTAATCATCGGGTCGGGTCTTGGGCATGAATTCAAGCCCAAGGCCTGAAAGATCATTGACCTGGCCCGAACCAGTTAGTAACGGGCTGGCTCGGATAGTGTTGACGGACTAACATTTGGATAATTTTATTGAGTTGGTGGCTCTATCCAGCCCGATGCCCAGCCCTATTCAAATTGCAATTATAAGATGAGTATCACACACATTGAAAACTGATAAAAAACATAAAGGATGAGTAAGAATATAATTAATTGGAGAGCAATATTTTGAGCAACAAAGGCATTTTTCTTTTCTTTTTGAAGTCAGCAAAAGTTTCCTTGAAATTTTTATACGACGATCTTTAAGAAAAAAAAATCTTATTAAGAATAGTTTTCATAAAAGCAAAGGTATAGGCAAAAGGTGAGCTTAAGAGAGAAATAAATAAATAAATAAAACGAGAATTGTTTCGTGGCATTTTAACAGCCACGACATCACATGCACTAATTTGACCTTTTTGCTTTGGATGTCCATCGGATCCCTACATTTGCATTTTGCTGTCAGCTAGACGTGCATCGGGACGATTAAGCTGCTCGCGGCAGCACGGCAGAAAGATTGAATGGGGACCCTTTCTTTTGGTGGGGAGGAAAAACAATTGGGTAATTAGAACGGGTGAGAGTGAGACCTAACAAAATTTGAGTCTGATCCCACGACTTGACATCTTTTATTATAGGATTAATCTTGACTTTTAGGTAGTATTTGATAGTTTTGGATTTTATATTTAAAAAAAAAATCTACATTATAAGATCCTCATTAAACAAACTGATAGCAGTATGGATCTTGAATTCTTGTTATATTAAAAAAAAAAAAAACTGTGGAAAATCTACAGATCTCAAATCACTATCTGCAGTGAATAATAAACATACCTTTGTTGTAGTTGTTCTTTTTATTGTTTTTACTTCGCTCCGATTTTACATTGAAAGTCGGTCCATATATTGGGATGCAAATGGGCAGACTTTTTGTATCATCTAAATGCACAAAAAGGTCGTGTTCAAACTAAAATTGATGCGATACCAAAAGGAAAAACAACATGAAAGATATATAAAAGAAGAGCAGAAGTCGTGTAATTCCTTGTTTGCCAAATGGATTGACTCCATTTCTATATTATTGTTAATGAACGTCTCCAGAATGAAGCTCATTAACGCAAGAAATTGGCGTCTCTAGTCAATTTGTGTTTCCGGAAACCATATAACAGACCTGTGAGTAAGTAGCTGCACTTTTTTTACATTGGTATATGTACATTAGGACTGTACATTGGTATATGTACATTAGGTGCCCCAGAAATATATGTACATTAAAAGTGTTTATTTTGAAATTTAACCTTACCAATATGTTCTCAAGGATAGGTTGATGCAAAACATATATTAAGTTGATCATTTTTAGGTTTTGATAGTGTCTTTTATAATAAGCAAAAATAAATGGCTCTCATATCATCAACATTTTTTCATAAAAATAGCTTAATTCAAAGCATGATTTATACTAAAATAGGTTTATTAGGGATGTTTATATTTTATAAATAGTTTTTTAGCAACAAAATTAAAGGGTCAGGTTTTAATTCCTGACCTAAGTGTCTATATATATATATAGTAATTGGTATATACCAGACCACTTGAGTGAGAGATAACAACCAGACCTCTTAACGTTATGCTAAAAAATGTTCAAAACAAAACGTGAACCTTCTAATGTGTTTATAGACACTAATTTAATACAAATCATTCTTTAGTTCAGGTCATTTTTTATTGATTTTTATAATATCAAAATTTGATGGTATAAGAGCCGTTCATTTTTTTTTTACTATTAAAACAACATTATTTAAGCAAGAAAACAACTAACTTAATATATCCTTTTCATCAAATCACTCCTAAGATCACATCGATAAGATTTGGTTGCAAAACAAATACTTTAATAGTTAATTTTAATAGCTCTGATTTTTGTCTTTTACCCAAGTGGTTTGGTCTTTACCAACTTTCAAGTTGTGTTTTATATTGTCAAAGAATATCAGGCGATCTCAAGAGTTACGTCGGTTTCAAGGCAACCCTATATTCAAATAGATACCTACCGGTTGACGACTTCTTCGCCCAAAAAATACGACCAAAACAACTTCGTGCTGACCACATTTTCTTACCATTAATATTGTAAGGCGTTTTCTTGAGGTCGAAGTCGGCCCAGCTAAGCTTTTCAAAGGTTAACTGATATATAAGGACATCTTTTTTTTTTTTTCTTTTTTTTTTATGTTGTTAAGGTTAGCAAAGATTTGCTCTTCAAATAGATAATTAAATATACCTAATTTCACAGCTACATCTAAGTTCATCCACAACAACTAATTTATGAAGCAAGAATTGGGAAATTCTAGAATTAAATTTTTTAATTTTTATGAAATGATAATTGTGTTAACAAACAGAGAATTTTGATTTTGGAATTACAGGTTCATTCTTGAATGAAAATTCCAGAATTATGGTTCATCATAAGGTGTGGAATTATGATTCTAAAATTCTAGAATTTTTTCATCCTCTCTGAGGAACATATCGTATGATGGTTTTATTTCACCAATTCCATAATTTTATATTATCAAACACATCATTTTCCATTTTGGAATCAAAACTTGATACTATCAAACCCAAAGGGGAACTAGAACTAAAATTTTCATTCTAATTCTACTTTGAGGTGGAATTTTCTGTTTAGAATTTTAATTTTAAAATTAAAATTCAAAGCGGTCCAACACCCCCTAAGTAAAAAAAAAAAAATATCATCCAACTAATTTTGGTATTCATAAAATGACTGATTTCGACATAGTAAATATGCATTAATAATATTTGATAGTTAGGGAGGAACAAAGTTTAATCAATATGTGAAACCAATTTACGTGAAGTCGATTTTAGTTGTGTTAAGTTCATTTTAGTCATTTGATATATATCATTAACCTTATTTTGATTACCTATAACTTAAATTTATTTCACGGCTTTTTGTGGCCCAAAACTTAACTGTGCTTAACAATATGCAAAAGTAAATGTGATCCACATGTCAACTAAACAACGCACTCAGAAGTCGTTTGAATTCGCTGGAACTGCACAACCTGGTTCGTTTTTCAAGTAGCTAATGCAAACGGTGGACGCAAAACCCCAACCCGTTCCGCGCTGTTTCGCGCTAAACCACGGAACTGCATCGAACGAACGCAAGTGCTCTCTCGTGCAATCGTACCTGCGACTCTCCCTCTCTCGCTCACTCTCTCTCTCTCTCTCTCTCTCTCACGCACAATTCGCACCTCACAACTCACATGATTCAACTTTTCGATGAAGAATTCTGACGAGCAGCTACCACATCGGTGGCAACTGATAGACGAGGGGTCGTTTTCCGGCGACCAAAGGAAACGTTGCCTGATTCATCAGTTTCCAGGTAGGCCCTGTTTTCTCGTTTCCCTCTCTACCGATACCCTTCACTTGTGATTTTTTGCTCAAAAGCCATCGGATTTCGGTTGGATTTCCCAACCAACTGTGAATCTTGATTAATTTCTTTTTTTTTTCTGGAATTCGGTGATCCGGAAAGTTTTCCGATAACCCCAGCTAACTCCTTTTAATTCATCCCACCTCCTAGCTGCCCTCCAAAACCCAAACCTATGTGAGTATCGTAGCCCACACCGACCATCATTCTCCCAAGTCTCCGACTCCAAATCTGAGCCATTCACCAACTATTTGATTCACGTAGCCAACTTTCCCCCTTTCCCACCCCCACATTGCTGCTATCGACTCACCTAAGACCTCTCTTCGAAAGTCCTTAATTCATTCATTCTGGGGACTAACAAAGCCTCTCAGATTGATCTCCAAAAGCCATCTCAAGACAGGCCCTGCTACTGTTTCGAGGAAAGATCGATCGAGCTAATTCAGTTGCCTTGTTCTTAGCTATGTATCATCCACCAAACGAGCTCAGATCTTGGCTCTCTAGAGTTCATTGGAAAGCTCGTTCCATTGCCATTTCGACGAGCTATATAGATCGCTGCAATCGCTGCTCCTTTCAGTTAGAACTTGCCACCGAAAGTTGGCTGTTTGAGCGGTGTGCGCAGTCAGGACTGGTAGTATTGTCTGTTCGGAGCCCAGTTTGAAGGAGTAAACGGGCTCCAACCCAGGAGTTCTTATATTCGTTGGATAGATCTTTTGTTTGTCTTTCCAACTAGCCCAAGCTTGACCTCATTGGAGTTCTAAGCCTGAAGTTACGGACCGGCAAATTTGGCTGACTAATCACGAGTGTAGAGTAAAAATCAACTGTTGAATAGAATGAACATGATGGACAACACAATCGACAAAGGAAAGAACTGGTGTTCTATTCTTACAACCATCAAAGTTCAAGAACACTAATGACAAGACGAACAGGGTAGATAGGACGTCCTGTCTATTCTCTGAACATAAGAACAATTGTAGACACATATATCATGGTCATATGAGACTAGCAATGGGATTGTTCGTTGTTGAGAGCATTTTAATTCCAAGATGGCAGATAGTCCTTTCAAAGTTGAAAGGAGTAATCGAGTTCATCTTGATTTTGATGCAACTCTGGACTCTAAGAAAAGAAGGGAGGGCTTCAGTCTCTCACCACTGTAATGGAGTTTTCTGTCGCCCACCAAATGAACTTTTATATTAATTAAAATCTTTTGTATTGAAAAAAAAAAAACTCTTTCAACAGCCAAATTTTAATTAACCCAAAGGACCAATTTGAAATGGTTAAGAAAAAAGATGAGCATGGATCTGTTAATTACAAGTTAAGGATCGATGGATGATTGAAATAAATGAAAAGGAGGGGGGAGCATTTGTCAAGAAAGGAGTGGGCCTCCATGTCGTAATTCAACGAAAATGAAATAATCCAAAGAAATCCACTCCACTCTTGGGATGATCTATGACCATAGTGGAGGTGGAAATGCGCCAAGAAATAAAACTTTGAATATCTTGTATATTAGGTGTCAACTTTTAAGGAGGTGATGTTTGATTGCTTCATAAATAGATTCATTGCTCTGATCTATGATTTATCAAAGAAGATCACTATGTCAGATCGAATTAGATCCACAATTCATCATTTTGCTCTTTTGCATTGAAAAGTCGGACCTAAAATCACAGGGGAGACAGCCCTTTGATTTTAAATTCATGGATCTCCAATAAATCACAATAAATGTATGAGAAGTCATAGTTAGCTGACTCTGGAAATCACTCGACTCAACTCGGATAACTAAAAAACCTGGCCACAAGTAGGGATGTCAATATATCTAATTTGAATCATATATCTAGCTCATTCAATTCGAAAAAATCGGATATGAAAAAAAATTTAATATCCGATTAATAAATTGAATCAAATTCGGATTTGGAATCGGATATACATAAGTATCGGATCGGACTCAAACATGGATTCAGATTGGATTCGTTTTTAGACAAATATCATGTACCTAATGCTATTAGATTTTGAAAATTGGCAAAATCCAGTCCAAAATTCAGATTTGATTCATATATAAATATAAAAATCGGATTCAAATTGTAAAATCAGATTTTGGATTTGGATTTGGATGTGCTTTTTTATTCAAATTCAAATCCGAGTTCAAATCCAAACATGTGAATATCAGATAAAGTAGATATGATTAAGGATATATCTGATTTGAATCTGACCCATTGACATTCGTAGCCATGAATCAAGGTTGGCCCGGCTCGCCCCTGACTCGGCATTTACCTGATTTGATTCTGGTTATTTTAAAACTCTACGGAATGGGTCAATCTGCGGATCCGAAGAGTTTGCCAACTATGCAAAAACCAGCACCCTTTTACGTGTGGAAAGAAGTCCTTTTGGAGTGTCAATAATGTCGGTTTTGGTGAAAAACGAAACGGTAAAAATGAAGAAAAAGGCCGACTTATTTATACGGCTTGGTGTCCGCCGACATATTAAAAAAGTAATAGTAATCAGTCACATCTTCTGTTTTACTTAATCACATTAATTAATTTATTATGGTTCCCAGCAGCAGACGAGAACCTGCATTTGCAATAGACCGTTGGATCCATTGTTTGATTACCATCACCGTTGTCAACATCAGCCCAGAAAGTGAACCAAGCGATAAAACGAAATCGATGGAAGCCTGAGATTTCACATTAGAGCAGCAACATTTTATTGTCTTCGCATGGCTTGGCTTGTGACTTCACAAGCTAGCGGTGATGGTGGTGAGTGAGAAGGAGCTTTCCGATGTCAATAGAGGAGCGGTGCTCACCTCACCTGGGATCTTGTCTATTTCCGATTGCTTTTGCATATTTCTTTCACACTTCACAATGGTGGGAACCACTTGGGGGATTGGACGGAGCAATGTAACGGACTAACGTCCAAACATGTTGCCGATACGAGCTCCATCCACCTACCCTTTGGACTCTCAAACCCCCTCAGGGCCTCAATTCAAAACATAGTTCGCTGACCGTTTGGTTGGCTTTCGACCGAGTCAGCTGGAATCGATAGAAAAACCTAGCCACAAGTCAAGGCTTGGCCCAGCTCGCCCCTGACTCGGCTTGATTCAGGTTCTTGATTCAGGTTATTTTAGAACTCGACTAAATCGATGAATCAACTCACCGAGTCGATGAGTCAACTCGCTGACCAGGTGATCAGGTCATCTGCTTAGTTGAGTTCGAGTCATGGGTTTGTCAACTAGACCAGGAGCTACCTAAGCTCTTTAATAGACAAATTTTATCCAGCAGGTTCAATACCTTTATTCGCCTCATTTTAACCAAACTTGAACTCGATCAAGCCCTTCAGCTTCGAGTTATTCGAGCTCGACCTTGCGTTGTTTCGTCGGATCTCTAATTACCTTTTTGAAAGTAGGGGTGAACACGAACCATGTTGAGCCTGAGTTCAGTCAGATCGAGCTCAGTTCGAATAACGAAACCTCGAGCTCGACTAGGCAATTACATGTTGAGCTCGAACTCGACTCGATTAATGCTTGACAAAATTGTTTGAATAGAATTGATATTCATCGTTGCATGTTGAGCTCAAGCTCGACTCGATTAAGACTTGACAAACTCGTTTGAATAAAATTGATATTCATCATTACGTGTTGAGCTCGAGCTCAACTTGATTAAGGCTCGACCTCAACTCGGCAGTTACGTGTTGAACTCAAACTCAACTCGATTATTTGAACGAGTCGACTCATGAACTCAAACTCAACTCGTCAAGCAAATGACTCGACTCAAACTCATTCACAAGCCGAGCTTTAACGAGTCGAGCTTGTGGTTCACCCTACGGGGAAGTGCGGGTGCATGATTCGTCATGCTCTGGTATTTCTTGGCTCGTTTACACAGGCCTCGCATCTAGAGATGCGGAACAACCATTGAGTGTTGGAGTCAATAAATGGCGCAAATTAAAGAGGGGGTAAGTCGAGGTTCAACTGTCTTCGATCTGTAAATTAAAATGTGAAGCACTGTCTGGTGTGGGATCAAGAGATGCCATCCGCCTCGATCAGTAAGTATCTGACCGACTCAATTATTGGGCGCACACCTTTCTTTGCTGCCATGATAAATGCTGGGTCTGGATCAGCTGTCGCAGTCAGAGAAGCAATTGATTTAGTGGCCATAAACATTAATATGCCCTCATGCACATGGTCCTCTACTTAATGTTAATGTGACCGTACGTACCACATGATCCAGCCAATCAGCTGCTTTTAACCAAATTCCTAGCCAATTGGCTTGCTAGCTGCATGGTCAAATGCATTATTGCGGTTGAACAAGAGGTTAATACTATGTAAATGAGTCCCAATGCCCCTTATTTCTCATGTGTGAAAGTCTTGAGCTACATGGATGTTAGCAATACATCTTTGAACTTAGGTATCGCATTCCACTATATAAGATGCAAAGGTATAGTACTCATAAGAATCAAGTAGTTACTATAGATTGCCCTTTGATGCAAAGTGCGTCTAATCTGTAACCATAAACGTTACCCTCAAGGAATTGAATTAACGCTAAGATGACTCATGGGCGTTGAACTCTACATATCTATTTTTTTTAAATATGTTTGAATTATTTGATCATAGTATTAGTGAGATTAATGTTGACAACCAAAATAAAAGGCTCATGTTGCCAGACAATTTGAGAAGAAGGGGAAATCAGGAGTTCTAAGTTCAACATCACATGTTCAATAGTCGACTTCAACATCCAATTTCAAGGCAAAAAAAAATAATAATAACCACGGTAAGTCCATGTTGATTAATTCTTGTATTTCCTTTCTCATCTTTCCACTACAGGTTTAACGAAGCCCATAAGAGTTCTTGGCAAAAGGAAGGCCAAATAAAAGGAAAGAAGAAGGGAAAAGTGTGCGGTAGTTTTTCCAAGGGCTAAGCCTACCGTTTACCCCATCGAAGATGCATGACACCCACTTTGTTTGGCCAAGTAAGGGGAAAACATTTGTGCCAATAGCCGATTACTCCGCTCATTGGAGCTTATACCAAACTTTGATTTCTTGTCTGAATTGGCCGACTCCTAGCTCCTTTTTGACAACATTCACAGGTGATTCTCATTCAACGTGCCATGCCCCAAAAATCAAGAGAACTTTGTGAAATAGATTAATGTAAGAGATATACGATCGTCCCTTTCTCCTTGCAGGAGTCTGGCTGTCAGAAAAGAAAAAGTTATGTTAAATGCTTAGTTTTTAGTACCAATAAATCTTTTAAGAAACCAACTATGTAAAAGGTTATATATATATATATATATATATATATATATATATATATATATATATATATATATATATATATATATATAGTGATTGGTAAAAAACCAAATGCTTATGTCAGGGATAAAAACCAAACCCATTGATTTTTTGGTAAAAAACTATTTTAAATAAAATATAAACATCTTAATATGTTCATAAAGACAATTTTGATATAAAACATGCTTTGTTTCAAGTTATTTTAACGAACAATGTTGATTTTTTGTTATCATGCCAGAGGGGTTGTTCATTTTTTCTTATTATAAAAACACCATTAAAGTTTAACAAATTGCCAACTTAGCATATGTTTTGCATCAATCCATTGTTAAGATCATATCAGTAAGGTTAGATTTTAATTGTCAGGTTTTGGTCTCTCTCTCTCTCTCTCTCTCTCTCTCTCTATATATATATATATATATATATATATATATATATATATATATATATATATATATATATATATATATATATAGAGAGAGAGAGAGAGAGAGACCATTTCTTCGTTTGTGCATGTCATCCTTGCACAGGGGCCAAGCTAATTTTCATTGTATCGTCCAATTTTATCATAGATATCTCAGAGAAGAGAGAGAGAGAGAGAGAAAGAAAGCGAGAGAGAGCTAAAAAGATTCTATTATCCGAAGAGTAATGGACACACTAGCCGCCTTACAAGTCAAATAGAAAATTGCAATATGAACTTCGCCAAAAGTTGAGGACCCAGAAGACTTTTACAATTGCAGTAACCTCAGAATGAGAAGTAAAAAGCGAAAGGCCGAAAGTCATGCCTCCCCTCTTAAAAGTAAATTGTTCCTCAGTATCTAGATCTGCGACCAAAAGCAAAAGAGGCAGACTCTCCAAAGAAAACACCAATGATTTTATCAACGAATATATATCGAACCAAATAGAAGATGACGCTCATAAGCAAGTCCACGCTGCATGTAGAAACGTTCACCACATTCTCCATTAATTTGAATAAAAAAGGGCCATGATAGAGAATCAAAAGCCTTGTGGAAACCAAATGCTGCAAACTTGTTGATGAAGGGACTAAAGGGAATGTTGATAAACTTATCTTTGTTGCATTTGATGTCCCTAGATTGGAAGAAGATGATGAAACCGCGGATAGCAACAACCAAACTGATGTGAAAAGAGATGCAACACTAGAAGAACCAACAACAACAGTTGAAGTACCAACCGTAGAGGCTTCACCAGAATTTTTTAAAAAGAAGGATCTCATTGGATTTCTCCAAAGAGGCTACTTGAAAAATAGCAGGAATCTGCAAAGCATTCCGTGCGGATATGACTCTGATACCATATCATGAAAGGCAAAACGTACAAATTATAGTGGTTTGGTGGGAAATCACTTGCATCCACTGTCAATAGCACTTTCTCTATTCTTGTGTTGGGGAGATCCCTTGCTAAATTTATTTTAGAAATGCACTTAGAGGAGAATCACCATCTTGCACAAGTTGGGAAGTGTTCTTGACAGTTTGGAAACTGCAATTGCCACTTTGACAATCAAAGTGCATGGTGAGCCATGTGATTAGCCTTCAAGTGCAAAGTGCTTACCATTCTCATGTCATGTGCAACTGATAAGATTATTTGTAACAAATAAAGAGAAGGGGCCTTAAAAGCGGTAAGGTCTTTTCGAAACTTTTACCGCATATATTGTTCCATCTCCGTATTTATCGGACTCGGATTCTATAGAGTGGTAAGGGAGGTCAGGTGGCGGGCGACTCGTGTTTGAATCGAATCGCGGTCCCATGTGCACACCGAGTCCGACGACCGGCAAAAGGTGAGAGGGAGGGCCCGCTCGTACATGAAGTGTGAACTGTGAAGAAGAAAAAGGAAAAGAGAGGAGGGGCCCACTCTCCTTCACGCGTCTTCCCACACCGACTCCTCTCCTTGCCGGATCGCCTCGTCCGCACCTCATGGCCTTGTGGCTCCTTCATTAGTTTCCACTTCCATTTAATCTTATATAGCAAGGACTATCCCCCAGAAAAAAAAAAAAAAAAATAGTTGTTATTGGAATTATTTTATAATAATGAAAAAAAGTAAGTCTGTGAATTATGCCAATTATTATGCATTTTTATGTTTATATTTCTCAGCCACATGTAAACCCGAAGCATGTCCCACTAATTTAAAAGCAGTCGTTGTGTTAGGTACAGCTTTGAAAGATAGATACAAATATAGCCGCCCGATTTTCCCCTTTCTAAGTCCGGTCTTCATATTTGTTCGGACTTCTTCAAACCCCGATTAATCGGGGAAGAAAGTTTTCCATCCACAATAATCTCAGATGAAAAGACTTCCAGATATTCAAATCGCAGGTACACACTTTCGTAGTATCCGAACGTACGGCAATCAAGACATCTTAGATCAACCTTTCAATCTTCTTGTCTGACCAGATAGATCTCAGGCTTTAGGAGTTTTGAGAAGCACGCTTTGGCCGGAGGGCCGTGTTTGGTGATGAGGAGAACTCATACTTAATGCCTTTTCTTGTAGGCCGAGTTTCATACTCAACCTTTCAACCTCCTCAATGGGTAACTAATGTAAAAGTCCTTCCTTCTCCCCTCATGTTTGATATGCCCGCCTATCAAACACCGTCAATCTCATCTCAGAACGTGAGGTCCCACGAACAATAAGAAGAAAAGTTCGTGTTGTAGAGAAGAGTAAAACGTTAAATCCTTATCCAAAGGCTTCATGCATCTTGATACTCTAACTCTTGCTCCTGCTTACCAAGTGCTATCCAGGAGACCGTAGAAAAAAAAATTATTATCGGGGACCGCCCGACAAAAAGTGAGTTTCATGTTGGGTTCCAAGCTAAGTAGGAACACTTTGGCATATTATATATTGAGTGTGAAAATCGCCAAACTATTACTTAAAACTATTCAGATTTAAAGTTTCATTTGCCCCTTATTATTATTACCATTAATGTCACACATATGAGAAATGTTGAGCATGCGAGTCAAACATGTTCCTTGTTTTCCTTCAACAAATTATACACAATATTTCAAAGGTAGGTGGGTTCTTTTCGTCTCGTCATCTGCTTGATTTCTTCTTCATTTGTATTGTATGCCACAAGTTTTTTAAGATACATTTCAAGAACAGTACGGGCCGGCCCGACCAGCTAACAAAGGCGCGTAGAAAATTAATAAAGGTCGCGGGCTTTATGTAGGGTGACGCCGTCAAGCATTTGGAATTCAATTCGACGATCCCTTTACTAATTTCAACCACCGAAACATTTTCAACTTCTCGTCAAAGTGGACGTTTATTTAAATGTAAATGCCATTAATTTACTTGACTTTTGAATGCGAGTGCAGCTAGAGATCATAGTGGCCATTAAATATATCATCAACCATGTTTATGATTGACGAACGTCACGAACCAGTGGTGTCGGTCGGCACTCTAATTTTAAAGTAAATTTGAGAAAATGGTAATTTTCATGTATTCATGTTAATTAAGTAAGTTGACAAGGTAGGAGGGCTTCGGTTTCGTCAACTTTAATCCATTTAATTAATTAATTAGTCAATTCGAATATGGGATTATGAAAGAAATAAAAGAAAATACTTAAGAAGGATCAGTCGGTCCATTAAGATCGTACGCGACCTTGAGCCAATGATCAATGTGACTGAGGAGACAGCGACTCCATTTTATACAAAAGGGAGACACCGACAGCTGAGCCCGTAATACGTGTTGTAAATGGGAAAAAAATGCTTTTAATAATAACATTTTACAGCCTTTAATCATCTCCCCCACAACACATAATGCAAGCACATGATGCATTCGCGTAGTTTGATTCCCCTAATGTTTAGAATTATTGGAGCAAGAGAAAATACCTATTTTATTTAGATAATCAGAAAACTAAAGCAAATTTTCACAAACTTGTGTACATATAACTCACATCTACATATTTAAATTTTAAATGAAATAATTAATAATTTAAAAAGGGATCGCGGGTTTTTACCACTAAGACGCTTGATCACCCTAAGTTATATAAACTGTCAATTCAAAAAATTTATCGAATAAGAAATCATTAGTTGATTTTCTAGGACATACTTCCCAAGTGTTTATTTGTAAAAATGTTATCGGATAAGTGCGATCAATGTTATCAAAATCTTTTTCGCAATCGAATTGGATTGTGGGACAACCCAATAAATCGACTTGCAATTACAATCACAAAAACAGTTGTATTCTTTTATGCAAGAGTTATTTAAACTGTCAATTCAAAAAATTTATCGAATAACAAATCATTAGTTGATTTTCTAGAACATACTTCCCAAGTGTTTATTTGTAAAATTTTTTATCCTGTTATCGGATAAGTGCGATCAATGTTATCAAAATCTTTTTCTCAATCGAATTGGATTGTGGGACAACCGAATAAATAGACTGAACTGACTTGCAATTACAATCACAAAAATAGTTGTATTCCTTTCCAAAAGAAAAGAAAAGAAAAAGCAAAAACCAATCGGTTGGGTGTTGCAGCTACTCGCTGTCGCATCAATTCAATTTAATTTGACTTATGCTATTCTCTATAATTGCGATGATAACGGCTAAAATTAGGACCTTCAAATAGTTTTGGTGCTTATAATACAATGTGATACCTTTTGAACAATATTTAACGAAGTTGGTGTTGCATATTTACCAAGTAAGCTCTTGGTTCGTGCCACATATGACACCGTGGTACTTTGTTGAATAAAAGAGATAAGACTAAAGAAAGTCTGGCGTCTACCAAATCTGACATCAAATAATTGCTTTAACGCTATAACTATGTTAATTACGTTTATTTTTTTTCTCATTCAGTGCTCAAAATCAGGGTTCTTATGTTATCTTCTTCCTACGTCAAAATACGCTTCCGTGGACGCCAGCTCCAAATCGTTGAACCTTTCTCCACGTACAAGTTTTATTGTTTTTAAGTATTACAAATTTAAATGTTTTGGGTTAGGTTAAGCAATTGATTTAACTAAATCGATACTGACATTAATGAAATGCTACTAAAAATTGAATTAATGACAACTATACTTGCGTTAATAAAAAAAGCTACGAGGCAAGATAAAACAGGTAACATGGTTCCCATAGAAATAGTAGTTAATATGTGTTTTTTAACACTTGTTGTTTATAATCCGATCTCAAGTTCACTTGCCATATGTATACACATCAGAGAGAGAGAGAGAGAGTCTACGTTGGGACGTCCAATCATAAACAAAAGGAAAACAGCATAATGCTTAACAACACTTTATTAGTAGTTCTTAATCCGCAACTTGATTTCCCCGTAAGTTTTATTAATTATTGATAAAACCATTCCCACTGGATATTATGCGGTTTGAACAGTGTTAGTAAAGCAACAAACGTGGGATCTCGATCTCCATTAACGCTTCAACGGAATTTGCCCAAGTGTGCACTTTACTTGGGATGGGGAAGCTGAATCGATCCACTCTGACCCTTCATTAGAATGGCAGGGGAGGGGAGACACACCTGCCACTGAATTCAAGCCCAGCTACCACAGCCTAAACAAATCCAAACGATAAAAATTATGCTTAATCTCGCCGGAGCATCCCTCTTTTACCGGCGAGATTCCGGGAGTAAAAAGCGGACGAAATATGCAGAAAAACAGTTTTAAAGAAAAGAAGCTAAAATGGAGAATTTAGATGCTCCTGGAATGACGGTAACGAGATGGGAGGGGAAAGGAAAAGAAGTTGAGAGCGGGAGGGTCTTCTTCTTTTGAGGGAAAGGACGGAATTGGACTCCACGGTTCCGTGACTGTGGTACGGCTGTGCGGAATGTCGTTGACCCCCCGGGCCTTCGTTATATATAAAAGTAAAACCGGCAGCCCCACCGACAGTCATAAGGTAGGAGCGCACCGCAGCGTACCGATCCTCAGCTGGGGAGGGATGGCCCGTCCGCTCCACCCTGGCCTGAGGCCTCCCTCCATCACACAGTTCACCGGCACGTGACCCTCAATTATTCCCCTCATCCTCCTCCTTTTTTTTTTTTTTTAAAAAAAAGAAAGACTCTGTTTCCTTCCTCTTCTTTCCGTTTCATTTAACTGGCAAGCCTAAGACTGGTGTTAAATCCCTTTTACATGTGACGAATGAAATAAATAAACATTGGATTTCAATACTGTATAAAAAAAAGTATCAAGATTAAACCTCATAAATGAGATGGCAAGAAGGGCCCTGACTTTAATGGAACCTCCAATCTTGCCCCCCTAATAGTTTTAGTTTCAGATTTTAGATCCGAGAACCATGAATTCGAGGAAACCTGCATTTTCTCCATACAAACAAGTAAAGTAAAGATCTTTACCTCTCACTTGAGATCTGATGAATTATGAATTTTGTCACGAACCTTTGTCACGTCAATAAGAAGATGTCACATTAAATCTATATCAAATCATTAATCAATTTCAAATCCAGAGTAGAGTGATCAAATACTCCTAAAAGTATTTTTGACAGTCGTCCATCATTTATAAATCCCCTTTTATGTGAGACCCACATTATAAACAAAACACCAAATTTTATCACCATCTGAAATGGGGATCATCAATTGATGAACAAAGTCTCGTGTTTGATGAGGAGCGTCTAAACTATCTCAAATCACATCCGCTCCTATATTTAAATGCCCCTTACGAGTGGGTGGGAGGGAGAGTTAAAATTTTTAAAAAGAAAAAAAGTAACCGAGGCCGAGGGGAGCGTCACTGCGTCAGCGGATGCGTCCAGCCCTCAACGACTCGTCCATCCACCCGCATTTATTGGTGCCCCCTTCCTTCTCAATCGTTGCCGATAAAGATAAAAGCCCAACAAGTACGAGATCGGCATCTGATTTTACATTTTATTTTTACTTCTTTCATCATTTTTGTTGATTTATCCCACAAAAGAATGTTCGATTGTAAGAGTTAGGTTCAGAGTGACCTTCTTTTTTCCTTTTTGAGAGACAAATAAAAGGAAAGACCTGATACTTAGGTTTTAAACCATTTTTTTTCACCTTTTCCCTTTCTCTCAGAATATTTGACAATATCTCCTTTTCACTTTTCCAAAATTTGCTACTAATCTCAATTTGGGTACAATCCTTGGTGTCCAGTTCAAAATTTATGGGCATCTTTGATGATTTGGAATTGTGATTCAACAATGAATATTCTAAAATCTTAATTCCTTCTTAAACTGGAGTGGAATCAAAATTTCAGAGTTTAGTTTTTTAATGCTGAAAACAAAATACCCAGTTTGTTTAATAATTTGAATTTTTTTGAAAAATAAATATTTTAAAATTTTATCATTCTAAGTACATCAAACGCCGACCGAAGGGCGGCAACAAGAACTCAAGAAAGGAGGTAGAAGTAATGAGAAAGATTCGTTTCAGTAGATGAAAGTTGGAAGCACCCGCGAAGGTGAAGACCGACTTCGTTGCCTGACAACACAGCCCATAATCCCTCCACCGTCCGCCTGAAACGTAACGTGCCTACCGGTGTGGTAGAATTCATGATGGAATTTTTTTTTTACCTTTTACTGCTTCACCACAAGACACAATAACTAAATAAACAAATGGGATTTAGTTTCCACGTGGACGTGTCACCATCGTGTCCGTGTGAGGCGTATGGTATCGCGTTGTTCCGAACACGAGACAGGCAAGGTGGTTTTTTTAACTGAACATTTTCCGGTGAGTGTGTTTCCGTCTTTCGGCGAAGGGCATTTCAGTAAAAAGCACACACCAGACCAGACCGGAGTGCCTTCTTCCTCTTCTACACTCTCTTTTCCTCTTTCTGCTTCCGTGCTGCGTATTAAACGTGGGGGAGCCCTTCTTACTGACTCTTCCTCCCCCTCCTTCCTTTTCTTCGTCTTCTTGTTCCTTTGGTTCAGTTTCTTTCGTCTTCCGCCATGGAAGGAGGAAAGAAGCCTCCCTCGCCGAAGCATCTCATAGACGCCAAGGGCTTCCCTTCTTTCCTCAAAACCAGGAGAACCATGGTGTTTGCTTACGGCTTCATGGTTGCTTTCATCCTCTGTACTGGCTTCCTCGCCCTTGGCCCTTCTGTGAACTCTTCCGTCTGGTTCTCCAACTTCTTATCCTTCAGAACGAACCCTCCCATTTCTTCTTCTTCCTCGTCCTCCTCTTCTTCCTATTCTTTGACCTTCTCTTCTATATTTTCCTACATATTCCCTGTTTCAAATCCCTCATCTGCAAATCTTGGTCCACCGGAGAAGGAAGAAACTTTCTCGAGTCCTAGTCGAAGCGTTTCGGTTCCCTCCACTGGTTCTGCACTGCCGCCTCCTCCTCAGGTGAAAAATGGCGATGTTTCGAGCAACAAGACAAGCAAGACTCGAAAGGACCCTTCTGCGTCTCCACCTCCTCTTCCTTCAGTGGTTAGTCCGGTGCGAAAGGGTGATGCTTCTGGCAACACGACGATTCAGGCTGTCAAAGATCGCCCTGTATCTCCGGATACTCGTAATGGGGCAGGAAATAGTTCGGTTTCGTCGGGGAAAGGCGACCGTCCGGCCAAATCACCGGCGGATTCCGCCTCTTTGGTTGTAAATCCGGTCAAGAACAACACTATTTCCAGCAACAAGACGCTGCAAGTGGATCATAACCTACGTCTGCCTCCACCACCAAGCAATGGGCCTCAAAACATCTCGCTTGCTTCTGGCGGAGGCAGTAGTCCGTCCACAAAAGGGAAAGTTTCAAGCCCCCCGGTCGTGAGGCAGGAGAAGAAGGGTGAAAACCTTACAAATATCGTCACTTCCGGTGCTGTCCTTCAACGCAACATAAGTTCCCTGGGAAGCAGGAACAACTCAGTGGAGGAAAAACCGGTTTCTGACGCCAAGATTAAGGAATCCAGTCCTCCAGCAGTGCCTTCAGCGAAACACACTACAGTTCCAGGAAACACTTCCTCCCCCGTGACAGCGACGCCGGTGAAGAAGGATCCAAGCAATGCTCCCGCGAATCTTGTCGAAAAACTGATCGGAAACGGCAAACCTACTGAGAAAAGCAGCGGGATGCCGGCGCAACCTTTGGCAGAATGCGACATATTCGACGGAAGATGGGTGAAGGATGATTCTCACCCTCTGTACCCTCCAGGATCTTGTCCATTCATCGACGAGTCCTTCGACTGCTACCTCAACGGCCGGCCAGATCGGCAGTACGAAAAATGGAGGTGGCAGCCTAAGAACTGCAACATCCCAAGGTAAAAGCCACTATGAGAAATCTCTCTTATGTGGAGTGTGATCTTCTAACTGTTGTTCACTTTGCTTCACTCTGAATCTAAGTGTGGAAACTTCAAATTGACTCCTTTTGATTTTTATGAAACTTGGATGGGTTTCTGCAGATTGAATCCTGGGGATATGTTGCAGAGATTGAGAGGGAAGCGCCTGGTTTTTATTGGCGATTCGCTCAACAGAAACATGTGGGAGTCGTTGGTTTGTACTCTAAGAAACTATGTCAAGGATAAAAAAAGGGTGTTCGAGGTATCTGGCAGGCGGGAATTCAAAACTGAAGGATCATATGCTATCAAATTTCCTGTAAGTGATAAAATGTTGAAAAGAAAGGATAATTCTTCTTCTTTTTGCCGTCGTTTGCTGTTGCTGAAATTCTTTTCATGGTTGGTTAGACTCTCTTTTTCTTCTTCTCTTGATGTTAGTTTTCTGAATTGCGTCATTTTTTGGTCTCTTTTTTGTTGGCGGTTGTTTAGGACTATGGTTGCTCTGTGGAGTTCTTCAGATCACCATTCTTAGTTCAGGAATGGGAGACTCCAGAACCAAATGGGACTACCAAAGAGACATTGAGGCTGGACCTCATAGAGAAGTCTTCATCGAAATATAAGAATGCTGACATCTTGGTGTTCAACACTGGTCACTGGTGGACTCATGAGAAGACATCGAAAGGGTAAATAACTATATAAATGCTCTATCGAACTCCCAATTCATCTTCTGATTCATATAGTTGAGGGTCTCTTTTATTATTCTATCAATTTAATAGAAGTTCTAATTATAGTGTTGACTACATGGAAACAACCAAAGAACCAAGCACGCTATCAATAGGTTCAGTGTTAGCGTTCAGCTTCGCTTCTATGTGTGGGAAAAACTTTTCAACAGGAGCAGGGCAAATGATGGACTTTGTATTCGTGAAAGATGTCAAGAAATTCGTTTTATGTTTCTGTTGCTAACTATTGGTTCTTGCAAATGGGGAATATGGCAGGAAGGATTACTACCAGGAAGGAAACCATGTTTACAGCGATTTGGATGTTCATGAGGCTTACAGGAAGGCTTTGAAGACTTGGGCTAAGTGGGTGGATGCAAATGTGGACCCAAAGAAGACACTTGTTTTCTTCAGGGGGTATTCATCTTCACACTTCAGGTAATCATAGTTCACACACATCTTTCCATTTAGTTCTGCAATTTTGAGTTTCTTTTGGCCTGATATTTTTGAGTTTATAACAATTCTATTCGTTTCTTCTTTCCCAGTGGTGGGCAATGGAATTCTGGTGGCCAGTGTGATAATGAAACAGAACCCATTACAAAGGACGCTTATCTCTCTTCATACCCACCTAAAATGAAAGTGCTAGAATCTGTGCTCAATGGGATGAAGACGCCAATCTCATACTTGAACATCACCAGAATGACTGATTACAGGAAGGATGCGCACCCTTCCATCTACAGTAAGCCAAACCTGACCGATGATGAGAGGAGAGCGCCGGAGAGGTTCCAAGATTGTAGTCACTGGTGTCTGCCTGGGCTTCCTGAAACGTGGAATGAGCTTCTGTATGCGAAACTAGTAATGATTGGCAAATAAGACATGGTGAGTTGGTCGTCAGACAATCCTGTACATAAATCTACAGAAAGTTGAGAGGAAGACAATTACTTGTGGGAGTAAGGAGGGGCAAGTGGAGTTTATACTGTGAGATTGTGCCTATAAGCTGGTCTACAGTCTACTACAAAATTTGTTGAGGTAATAAATCAAATGCGAGTCAGTATACGAAGCTTTTTTTTTTTTTTTTCCTTCGTTGTCCAGGTAATTTTTTTCCTTTTTGTTTTGAAGCCCATACAGAGGCTGCTATTGCATAGTGTAAAGTTATTTTTAAACTCAGGAGATAGAATTACTACGACTGAAGTCATCAAGTTTACAATAAAAATTGATAGAGATTTAATTTCTTTGTTCTTTGGTTCACTTATTTCGTTTTGTTATGGCAAGAGGATCTGGCATTGGAAATTCGATCACTCCTTTGTCTGCGGATCTTTGTACCCATCCCGGATTCTGATCATGCATTGTAGATTCCGGTTGTTTCTCAGACTGCGAAAAAAAGATTGGACGTCCTAAAATATTAATTGATGTTGAGGTGTCTCGAGTTCCAACAGTAGGCTTCCTAGGGGCCGCAGTGTTCAAAAGTCCGTCTACTATTAGATGGGGTCGGTGGGCGGCGCGAGTCTTGGAGTGTGTGGTCTGTGGTGCATCTATAATGCACCGCACCGGCAAGTGAGAGGTTAGTCAATGGGACCAAGTGTGTCTACCACCGACGACTGCTACTTTTCTCTTCGAGGGAGGGAGGGGGACACCTGTTCTTGTCCTGAAGTGCTTTTTTCTTGAAAGGCGACGGATATCAAACTGCTCTCGACAAACACTTTTTATTAGCCATGACTAAGCCTCCAGGAGATGGAGGCTTCACATCTTGTAAATTAAGAATTTAAGAATTCAGCAATTTGAGGCCTAACAACCACATTCTTTCGCCATCGTGAGACATAAGCAATGCGAAAACTACTTCTTCGTACAGGGTTATCTTTTAAGAATGTTATATACCATCCACAGTTGTAGCTGCAATATAAGAGAGCCAATACACGTTCGTGTGTGAACCTACCTTCTTCACGTGTGATAAATAACCTATTAAGAAGCCTGTAATTTCAGCAAGGATCTAGTGCTATAAAACCTTTTTGTTTGACTTAGCTTCAGTTGTGTCCGCATGCTTTTTAACGTAATTGAGTGCGTCTTGTGTCATTCCACTGACCAAAGTAGACAAAAAAACAGGATGAATACCCGCGGGAAATGGTCTCGGGTACGTTTCAACTTTTTCAATGGCACCGGAATAATACAATGCAACATAAAATGCGGCCTCCATTGCCCGTGCCCTCTCCTTTTCTTCCTCGCTCTTCTTCTAGGACAATAAACAAAATCCACCATTTATTCTCGAGCTACTAGGATTGCCATTTTACTTGATTAGGATTTGAGATCTAATATTCGTTCTCACAAACTTTGACGAGATTATGAATATCATATTTGTTGTAGATCCCTCAACCAACCGATGAAGTTAATTTTTCAGAACAGGAATATGGCTTGAAACATGCATTCCAAGAAGACAACGCTCTTTTTGCCAAACACACTATTAATACAATGGCAACACTCACATGCTTCGACACAAAGTTAAATTTGGGGACCTGCGCCTTCTCCAAAGAGCATCTGCCCACTTAAAAGCAATTCAGAATGGAAGGTTTTCGCTTGGCCTAAGGAGTAGATAAAGAAAAATCACATCCAAGTTGGCATTTTTTGAGAAAATGGGGGCCAACTATTTTTTGTTGAATCAGTTCAACCATGGGCAGTAATATTAGAACAGTGTTAGTGGCATCCGATACGCATCCTACCTGCCTCAAAGTCAAACTGAAACGAATGCATGGGTGGCGACCGATATACGAAGTATGGAACTAGAAGCACTTCATATTTTCATTAAACTATCTACCGACTAAATTTTAAATAAAAAAAATAGAAAGCGAATGAGATAGGTGGCAGGGACAATTAAGTTGCTCACCATTAATGCGAATGCTGAGTCAAGTACCTTCCGTTAAATTAAAGTATTAGCGTAAGCTGGTGTTTCGGATAAACTCTACCCATATTTATATTGAGGACCTTCACGTTGAATTGGAAGCTAGTTGTCGAGGCCAATAGCAGAGTACCAGTGCTTGCTGGCTTAGAGAAGAGAATTGCTGTTTTCTCTAATTAACTGCATAATCAGCAGCCAGGATGCCCATATCATCTGCTTAATTATCACCCCAAGAGAAAAAAAATATCAAGCGTAACTTTTGCTTCCTATTCATTACGCATGCACATGGGATAGGTATCGGTCGGCTCCATCGGAAAAGACAACTTGGTTTGTTTTGAAAGAGTATTTCATCGTATTGCTCGGTGTTCGATTGAGAGCCAAAGTTCGAGACGACTCCTTCACTATGATGCTTTAACTAGTATATCGATCGCTATTATATCATAATAAATTGATAGCCCTTGCCCCATTCAAGTTGCGGCAACCCCCCTCAAACAGTTGGTTCATTTAATTTCATGAGCCCGACGCCCGTGGTTATCTCTGCCTCTGCCGACAAAAGAAAAGCGAGGGCTGATAACTCCACCGCATCACCGACAGATCTCGATGTCGGAACAACTTCCCCGGATTATGATATATGAAGAAAAGAAAGGTTCATTTCACAAGAATACCGCTGCGCTAAGTCCACTCCTCAGTGGCCTTTTATTGTGATGCGATTTGCTCTCCATTCTTCTCTTATGTTGAAGAGCACCGGTTCCTTTCTTGTCTTATTCCCGAATTTACTGTTGAAAATGATGGGTAGGTCAACATGCTATAATTAGTTACATTATTTGGCATCACGTTTCAATTAAACTAGCAGGCATCAATACCACAAGATGCTTGCACCCCAACGTTGAAAGAACAAGTAATGAAGAAAAAGTTATTCAAGCCAAAAGACTGGAGGTTTCCCTTGTAGATCAAATGAATTATTCCCATACGTTTATTTTTTCTATTGCTGTTGCTTGTAGAGCTTTTAATGCCTTAATTTGGCACCCAACTGAGCCTGTTTGTTATTTGTTGATCAGCTTTATTAATTAATTAACAACACAACACGCTCTGTAACGAGCGGACCTTTTTATTCAAGTTGAATTCTTTTTTTTTTTTTCCATTTGCTTAATCTCCTGCTTTCTCAACTCTCTCATGCTTTTCTGCTTTTTCATGCTACCATGAACTTGAAAGCTGACCAGCGTGACAAAAGATGAATGGTAGTCTTCTGTGCTGCATTGGCATTGAAGATACATTCATTGACATGCCAAACCCTTCTCAATTAATTTAAATTAATAATACGGGTAGGGGTATGCCAAAACCCAAATAGGGATGTCAATATTGATTTGAATTAGATATCGGACCTATCCGTTCTGAAAAATTTTGGATATGAAAAAATTATTATCTGATTAAGAAATGAGCTTGGATTTAAATTTAAAAAATGACGTCCAATTGAATTCAGATTTGAGTATACATAAATGTCCAATTCAAATTTAATTTTAAATAAATAATATTTTCTATCTAATGCTCTTACATTTATTTAAATAAATAGTTGTCAGATTCGGTTCAAAATAGCCAGGGTTTGAACCGTATGGGCATTACTTTGTGCACAGACCTAAGCGGCTATATTAGTCCTTGGGGCGCGCGATCGGCCTACTAGTTAATTTTATTTACATGGTTTTATAGAGTCTCGGCTATCAAGTACCGTTTTAATAGAAACCAAAAATAAGAAAAGGCCAAAGTTCAATATGACAGTTGTTACTATATTTAAATATTTAGAGATTGCTGAACTTGACTTGGAAATAAAATTTATATTTGACAAAAGTACAAAACTACAAGATCTGAGTTTCCGCGAGTAATCAGACTCGTACGCGTGGGAAGAAGAGAAAAGACTTTGAGTAACGCAATTTTTTTTCCGTTAGTAAAGGTTCTAACATGTTTATTACTAAAAGTTCGTCACCGGAAACAAAGAAGCATTACTGTGCACGCAAGAAATGCGTTACTGATAACAAAACTGCGCCTACTGATGCTTCGATAACTGTTCTCCGTAGCTAATGCTATTGGCAGCAGCAGATACTACAAAATTTTTTATTGAAAGAAAGGAAATGAATACAAAATGCCCAACATCAACTATCATTATTACATATCGCTAATAAACATTTAACCAATTCTCCAAGGCGTTAGCAGATAAGAAGCAAGAAACAATCAAAATCACAAGGCACTAAGACTAGGTGCTTGTTTCTAGAGGCTAAGATTCAGGAGAGAAGAAACCAGATATTCCTAATGCTCTTTCATACTGATGGACGAAACTCCAACATAAAGACATGCTAAGATCCAAAGAAAAAGTACATATTTAGCTAAGACCCAAAGAATAAATACATAGTTTAAATTGTGTTTCGGTTGGCTTTTTCCACGTCACTTCAAAAAGGTTTCCCCATTCTCATACGTAAAAGTAGGGGTGCAAACTGGTCCGATGAGAGAAAAGTAAATACATTAGAGGCATGTTAGAGTGAGACCTCTAAATCATAAAATAACCAAGGCTAGCCGGATAGCTTTTCCATAATAAGAGATAAACATGTAAAATGAAGATCCATATGCTCTATTAGCAAAATCTAGCAAAATAAATTCAAGATTGTCAAATTCAAAAGTGATTAATTAGTGAGCTATGTCATGGATATACAAATTGAATGCGACTCTAGAGGTGGATGACAGTTGTGAGCAATGTGGTCAATCTAGCTGAATATCATGCTATGATAACCATGAAATTGCTACAATAGATTATTCTCTTGCATGATAGAAGCCAAATTAACAAAGACTGTTTAAATGGATCTACCTCTTCTCCACTTGAAGAAGAACAACATCAAAGTTTTGTATGAGGGTGTTTTCTATTACTCCAGCAATAATCTGTCAAAATTAATTAAACAATGTTAAAGTATGTGCAAGGACAGTGAGAAGATGTGGTACATGTATTAAACATTGTTAATTTTCAACCTATGTCACATAGGTACAGGTGCCGGTGCCTCCATAGATACAAACCATTTTCAAAAAACTTGGGTGCGAGGGTATGGCCATAGAGACACACACACACACACACACACACACACACACACACACATATATCTATATATCTATATATATATACCAACAAAATAATATATTCATAAATCATGATCCAAAATTTATAGATACAACTAAACAAAGTATGAAAGTAATTAACATACAAAATATATTAGCTTTATTGATTCTCCTCAGTCACATCATCAACATTAGAAGGAACAATAGGTTCTGCAAGGTTCATATTAAGAGCATGCAAATCATGTTTTCCTTCAAGTTCCACGTCAGCATCCTCTGGATTAACATCCCAATACTTAGATGATCTTGAACTGCAAGTGCAACAAAACCACAATATAATTTAATTTTTATTTTTAAACCACCAATATAATATACATATGTATACATGTCAAAGATAAGAAAAAAAAAGAAATACCTATAATCATCTGAAGTACGTGAAAGTAAGCGTAGGTTGGAGTGGATATAAACTGAATCTTTTGCTCACTTACTAGTTATCTTATTTCTCTTGATGTTGCAAATTTGAGAATAAGTGCTCCAGTTTCTTTCACAACATGAAGAGGTTGTAGGCTGAGATAATAACTTAAACACAAGTTGTTGGAGATTTAGTGTCGATGCTCCAAAAGATAACCATCAATTAACATGATCGTCTTCATCTCTTGCCATTGCAGTTTGCAATGAATCACTTCTTCCACCAAAGAAGCTCACAAACTAATAATTTATTATCTTCAACCGAAACCATGTTTGTCCAGAATATTTGAGGTTTATGGAGTGTGCCATACAATGCAAATGGTTATTGCTTCTATGCTATCTTCTTACTAAAATTTTATGCACATGATTAAAAAACTCATAATCATCAAGTAAAACATTCTTCTTCTCATTTCTAAACATGATATTTTGAATATTTTCAATCATGTTATCCTACATATCATAAACTCTATGAAGCATAGATCATTCTTTATCAACTTCTTTCAGCATTTGCCAAATAGACTCTATAAACTGCTGAAAATATGTAATCTTATCTACCCATTCATCATCTAAAATACATTTTTTAATTTCTTGAGTCTTCACAACATCACCACTTCGATAAAACACCCAATCATTGTCTGTCACTGTAAGTGTTCATGCATGTTTCACCTGCTTTATTCTTTTCATGCTTACATAATAGATGCAAAATCACTCTCTACTACATTCAACAATTTCAAATCATAATGCCTATTAAATATAGCAAGAGCATTATGGTGGTTTGCAACAAAATTTCTAATGTTTCTGACATCATGCTCAAGCTCTTCAATCCATGAAAACAATTTAACAATGTTCACATCTTCTTTTGATGCGTTCCAAACATTTTAAGTGTTAGATTTATACTGGGTGCCACACAAGAAGTCCAAAATATGTGACTATACTAGGGATCACTTGTCAAATTCATCCCGTTCATTGGCAAACTGGAGCATTATCAATAGTAATTTTCACAACATTTTTTTCACCCATTTCTTTGATGACTTTTATAAATAGCCCTTTTAAATACTCAACATCTTTATACTCTCCAGATGCATAAACACACTTCAAAAAGATTGGTCCATTAGTGAATAAACAATAAAATTTATTAGCGGCTGACTTTATATATCAGCCCACTCATCATAAGCAATGAATACTCCATATTGTGCCCATGAAAATTTCTTCTTCTTTAATAATTTTTCGATGTTTGCTTTGTCTTCTTCAAGAATTACTGTTCTCAATTTTTCTGAACATGGGGGTATGTAACCAATCAAATTGCCATTAGTTAAACCTGTAACCACATCTTTCTGATATGGACTTCTGGCTACATTAAAAGGAAGTGAACTTGCAAAAAAGAACATTCCAATCATTCTATCCATCTCTACCCTTCCCATATTTTTGAATGCATGTGCTAATGCTTTGGTAGGTCCCATCCCCATGTTTACTTTTCTTTTCTTTGAAGCATCTTCACCTCTTTCAATAGCATAAAGAGTAATAGATAGTTCACTTGACTTGGCTGAAGATGTTTTCGTCTCCGCTGCATCTTGTTCTTTTTTCAATTCCTTCATCGATTCCTTGCTATTTTTTTAAACCTCTAATTTCATGCCTTTGATATGCAATAAATGTGTTTGACAACACGAAAAGAGCCAATAAATTGTTTATGACAAAAAATTGCAAGAAAAATTCATATTCCCATCACCACCACTAGCTTTTCCTAGTTTAGTCACATAGTACCAAAGAGGCTAAGATGAATTCATTTTTACTGTAGCAACAGTATTAACACGGCCACTATTGCTTCAATATTAACACTACTACTACTGCTTGCCATATTTCTACTTCCACTTGTAGGCATCGTTCTTTTTCCTTTATGTTTGAGAACCAAAAAACTATAACCAATAACTGAAAGTATATATCAACAATTCAAGCACCTAAAAAAAAATTGATATAGCTCTATTGATCTATGACTGTCACATGAGAACAGTGCAATCATTAGAGCTACATCAAATAAGTGCACACTCAAATTAGGCGACCAAAAAAACACAAAAATCAGATGATGTACACAAACTAGAAAACACACAAATTGTCTAAAAAAGAGTCAACGAAGGATGAAAATACCTACCACTGGTCGATGGGGAAGGCTGTTGGACAATGGGTGAGGCGATGGAGAACCAAATTTCGATCGTGAAACGCAAAAAAAGGTGTCGGATGCTATGGTCAACAACTCTACTATGGGTGAAAGCATTAAAAATGACGTCAGTCGCTGTTGGTGAAAATGCCACACTGTTGAT
This sequence comes from Nymphaea thermarum, assembly GCA_011799765.1. Classification (NCBI taxonomy): domain Eukaryota; kingdom Viridiplantae; phylum Streptophyta; class Magnoliopsida; order Nymphaeales; family Nymphaeaceae; genus Nymphaea; species Nymphaea thermarum. The sequence continues at coordinate 375,633 of JAANDH010000084.1, read as the reverse complement.
TGCCGTAGTGGAGAATTGTCATTTGCTGAAGAATCGCCTCTGCCATTTGCTGAGAGTTGCTTCCCAACGTCGGCTGCTATCGGTGAAAATGTAGAACCGCCAAAGGTTTGCATTATCTTTTAATGTTTACAATATTTTTAACATGAAAAATGATAACCACGTTAAAAATTCTGAACACTAACTATGAACGTTTTTGGGCTAAATCAACATTGACCGAGTCTAAAAATGGACAGGTTCCTACCTGGGTATGGTCAACGTACCCAATATAGTTAGACATGTACCCCAGCCACCCCAAGTGCGTACCGGTACCCGTATCGGTATGGTGCAGGTACTGCTCCCTTGTTACATAGTTTTCAGTGGTATTGCCGCTGCTCTAGCTTTATACCAGCAAATTATTTCACCTCTAAGATCACTAGTATTGCTTCAGTCATTGTAGCCTTTCGCTATAAAGTCGTGCAACTTCTATAGCAAACACATGCTGGTGATTTTAAGTACCAGTGCATCTAGCCTTCAATATTTGGAAAAGAAATAGCTGTGGATTAAATACAATGCTTGTACATCCAGTAATACAACAATTAGACAAACATTAAGCATTAAATACATCATTTTTTCTTAGGGATCCCATGCACATTCCTTGTTGCCAAATGCTTGCTGCAAACTTCAACTATTAAATAAATAACCCCGACAGCTGGGGATGAAAAAAAATGAACAACTAATGTTTAACCAGTGTAGCCTCAAGCCTCCCCTTTCTAGCTGCAAGCTTCAGCTCAAAGGCAACAAGTACCACTTCTCTAACTCTATCTCTTAATAATCCAATCCTGAACAAAACAACACCAACCAATTAGAATCAATATTCACCATTTTCAACCAAAACAGAAGGAAGAAAAACATTAAAAATGAGGTTTCATGGTAATCATCATGGATCTGAATTGTGGTTAATTGTAGAAATCAAGAACACTAAGAGCACATTTCCTATATTTGATGGTAATTGTGATGGACGTCACTGACAAACCCTTGTTTGAGTTAGAGCAGATATTTATAGATTCAATGTGCAATTAACCAGGACATTTTCGACTCACTGTCAAATCTCATGTCACCAAAAAAAACACATGCAAGAAAAATAGATAGTAAGCCATAGCTACTCATAAATTAGTACAAAGAAATACTTTTACTGCTTGCTAATATCATCTCATGTGTGTGGTTCTCTATCTAATCCATAGTTATTCTTCTCCCACTCTACAAGTGTTGAACTAGCAAGCGTGTTAACTTCATCCTGCATTAATGGTACAATTTATTTCCAGGCACAACCATAACTTTAATATAAAAAAGATATTTTGGAAAAATGAAACTTCATACTACTTAACACACATCTTTTTTCCAACAATATCATGATTTCATTGCAACAGTCTTATAATTTTTGTCTCTGCAGATCATGTGGTTTAATTACCACCACAAATGTAATGGCAGTTAGCAAAACTGAAATAGTCAACATTATGATAAATATAGCTGACACTTAAGTACTATACATGACAAACTTGCAGTGAATAATTATTCATGAATGATATGATTAGAGTAATTAGACACATAGTGGTCAATGAGGGAGATAACTTGGTTGAAAATAGTAAGGTAGCAATAAAAGCATATACAAAAATAGCATCAAAGCAAGGACTAAAGTTATGTTTATGAGATTATCATCTCAATTGTAGGGTACCTAAGAGACTAGAAGCACAAACTAATGGAAAGCTAAGATGTTCTCTGGAGATCATAATAATTGTCCAACCCCCATCACAAGCAGTATAAATATCAATTTTGAGGCTTGAATGAGTAACCCAAAGAAGGTTTAGGAACAAAAAATTGTCATAGTTTCTTCTCCCATCCAACCCCCACCCCCACCCCAATAAAAAAAGAAACCAAAATTTATAACAAACAATATGTGAATTTTTGAGAGTAAAACATCATCGAAGTTTAAGGAAAGCCAGAGTGAGGTTGACTTTCATGCACATATCCATGAAAACCATATGAAACTAGAGGCATCTTATCTGGTTGGTTGGACAAACCCATTGGTTTTAGTCATGACTTACCGCTAAAGAAGGCGTAAATAATAAAGCACTGAGGACCATCATATTGCTTCAGATCTGATAAGCCACAAGGAATCTTCGCTTGTTCACTGCAATGTGCTGGGCTTGTACCAAGGTGGAGGTTGCAAAGCATACTCAAAAGGGAGAAAGAAACGTTTCCCATAGGAAAATGAAGATGGATTTGGATACCTACAATAAAAAGCAGGCCAAAACTACAACAATCATACCTCCTGTTAAAATACATTTCATAAAAGATCAAATATATTAGAAAAAGGATAACCTTCCATAAAAATTTAGAGCATGAAGTATATGGATAACAATATTCACAAATGTCCTTAGTTTTTCAGAATTCAAGAAAATTGTAGGTATGCCTGTTCAAAAGGTTATACTCATCTACAAAGAGAAGAGTGTTTGGCATGCGCACACCCCAGAAGGCCAAGCCAGTGATTGGGAACTTTTGGCCTGGTTGCACCATGGTAGATTACCTGCCCTGATTGATACAGAAAAAAGGGTGTAAAATTCAAACTTAATATTTATACAATTAATTTTGAAAATTAGAACAGTCCAAAGTTCATTTAAATTTTTTAAAAAACTGAAAATTACTAAGAATTTCAAAATTTAAATTTAAAATGTTAAACAACAAGGGAAACAAAAAGTCTGGTTTTTTCCAACAAGTGACTAGCATCACACTCAGAATGCATTGGCCTGGTCATTCTTTTGACTACTTAGGAGTTAGGTCATGCTTGCACAAATTTTTTGCTTAATCTGGACATAGACTTGCTATTCTTCTAGGTCCTTGAGGCACTATTAACTTACACAACATCACCTCATATAAGAAGCAACTTCCCCCATTGTAGAGAACATTTAATACCATTGCCTTTATCTTTAATTGAAGGTTGTGCAAGTAGGCAAGCTACAACATAAGAAAACTTCCCACCATCCCCAGTATCACACATGTAACCAAACCAAAAGTCATCTTTTTCTCTGAAGTGATCATACAAAAGGTCTTCTTTTTGGTCATTGACCTTGCTCATCGCAGCCTGGTTAAGTTAGCCAGTAAACAAACAATGCATATGAACATTGACCTTGCCCCTTTGCAACCATGCATGTTCTGAATATCACTGCACCTGTGCCCTCAGCCTATGTGACATGAGCGGCAAGGTATGGTCGTAGCTCCAAAATACAAAGGAAAGTTAAGGATGAATCTAACATGTTAAGCAGTATCCATCAAACCATTAAAGTAGTGAACAAAAAAGTTTGTAATTATGATTCATCCATATTCAACGGTAGCATAAAATTTCATATGAACACCAAATAGTGATGTACAAATGTTCAATTCTTATGAATGTTGATGACAATACATATTTCCTAGTTCCAGTTAAATAAGGAATACCTGCATCATATGCATATCGAAACAACCAATAAGAAGTGTTACAGATACCATCAGATCAAAATATGTCTTGAATAGATTAGTAGGTGCCCTACAAAATTAAGTTATCATATCATAAAAGCTGTCCTTAAATTAATGAAGGATAACAACATAACTATATACAACACCTACCCAGAGTACCAAGGAAGCATATCCAAGAAATTTCGTTTCATTTTGTTCCTTCAACTTTTCATATTTTGACATCTACAAGGGATGTGTTAATGCCCAACTACAATTGCACAACAAAAAGAGAAGATCAGGAAAAATTTTGATTTAGAATTCATTATATGAAACAGAAAATAAAGCAAGAGCTCAACACTTACATGAACCAGTTCGTATTGGATTAACTTGAGACAATAATGGAAACTTTATTAGGTAATAAATCCATGTTAGTGGATGGGCACAGACAGGAGATGCAGATCCACGGTTCTCCTCCGCTGATCTGGTATTTATGCATATTTAACAAAAAAGATTACCATGCAGAGCAACATTTAACTGTCAATGCCATCTACAAGGGTTCTCATTATTTTTTGTGTCCCTTTACTCTAAATGACAGAAGAACAATACACAAAGAACATAAGAGGAACACTATGCAGCAGCTTGCTACAAGTTATACTTTTCAAGTGTTAGCTGTTCATGAAGAACAAGAAAGAAATTCTCCATGATTTTGCAAGGAGATCTTACATCAAAGAAAGATATCTCTCAAGCATTTGTTCTATTTACAACTGTAGACATGAAAATATTACACTTATAAATGTTGTCTAAATGCAATTGATATATTCCATTTTTGACACTGGTTATGATGTCATTAATGAGACAAAAGGACCATAAAGCATGCCATTATAAAAGAGATTCACCCAATCTAAAATGTTAGAATTATAGAAAATCATGATGGAGTCTTGGTAGCGGAACAACACATTGAACAACTTCTCTTTTTGCGCTACCCGATCACCAGTGGCATCTCCAAGTTTCAAATGAGAATGCAGCAGCAACAACCAACATGCAGCAAACACAATAGCAACAGGAAGAAGAAGAAGAAAAACAGAGATAGAATTAATTTTGATGGGGTTACTTTTGGGAGGCGCAGGCTAGGGTAATCTTACGATTTACCCTAAGTTGTAGATTGGCTGGCCTTATAAAGACCGCCTCCTAAGATTCCCCAATGCCCAGCAATGGTTATGGCTAGAGGGAGGTAACATAAATCCTTTAATTTTGGATGTAAATCTCTTGATATTTAGTCAATAAAATCTTTATTTGTAAACATTTTTACAGTGATATCTCATAACTGCAAGTGAATTCCCTTGTAGTTATGAGACATAAGGATAGATCTTAGGGCCACAATCCAACATCTCTCACTTGGCATGAGGCCGCCAGTTTGTTTCCACTATGTGCGGGTTTCCTTATTCTTTTGTTACATGATTTTCCGTAATTGGTTTATCTATCATAACTTGAATTTTCTTTAAGTTTTGCAACAAGGTTTTTCTTTCAAAAGCTTTCTATCGCAACCTTTCAAATATATCTTAACCCCATATAGGTTACATGCTTGGTAAACAAATCTTCACTTATTTCCTTACTTAAGGGATCTGCTACCATGTCTTTGGTAGGCATATAGTCAACTGAGATTTTATTTTTCTCCATCATTTCATGGACATAATAGTATTTAACCATTATATATTTACTCTTTGATATCACAGCTCCATTTTCATAAGTCATATCACTGCCTGAGTATCACGGTATTGTTGAACTGGTTCATGATCAAGACCTAATTTCAAGTATTTTAGGAATCGATTTATCCACACAATAAAAGATAGTTGCAACATTATATGCTACATACTCTGCTTCTTGTGTGACCTGAGCAACACATCTCAGTTTTTTATAGGACTAGGCTATTGCACCAACTCCAAAAAGAAAGACGTATCCAGATGTAGACTTATTGTCGTCCTTACAACCAGCAAAATCTGCATAAGAATATCCAACTAGAGTTATCTCATTGTCTTGGTAGGATAATTTCAGTCTTTTCATTCCTTTTATATACCAAAAAATTCTTTTTAACTGCTTGCCAGCGAGACCAACCAATATTAATTTGGTAATGACTCACAAGGCCAATAGGAAAGATTATGTACGGTCTTGCGCTAAGCAATAGATACAATAAACTGCCAACAACTTGTGCATATGAAACATTTAGTTTACATTGTCCTTTACCAGGACAATCACTTTTGCTTAGATTGGCTCCTTTAGCTATGAGAGTTCTAATGGGTTTGCAGTCTTGCATTCAAAATTTCTTCAAGATATAATCAATGTATCGTTTTTAGCTCAAACTTAGAATTCTCGAGTCTCTATCTCAAGTAATCTTTATTCTTAATATATAGTTCATTTCAAAGTTCTCCTTCAACCAAGTCTTTGTTTTGAATATCATATCACTATTGTTCCTGTCAATAGGATGTCATCAACATATAATGGTAAGATGCAAAAAAGACTCACTTTTTCAAACATCTACACACTGGTCTGGCAGATTTGCTACATATCCAAGCATTGTAATTGCCTTATGAAAGACAAAATACCACTGTCTTGGTGATTGCTTCAAATCATAAAGTGATTTATTCAACTTGTATACTTTGTCTTCACTTCCTTTGGTGTCATATCCTTGTGATTGAGTCATACATACGGTTTCCTTTAACTGACCATTCAAAAAAGCAATCTTCACATCCATTTGACAAACATCCAAGTCATAGAAGGCTATGATAGCGAGAATTATTTTGATTGATGCAAACTTTGTTACCAACGAATATGTTTTTAAGTAACCAATTCTTTTCTTTTAAGAAAACCTTTCACCACTAGTCTAGCTTTAAATTTCTCGACTGATCCATCAGCTTTATACTTTTTCTTAGCAGCCATTTACACCCAATGGATCTTCTATCATTAGGGAGTTCTACTAGTTCCGTGACTTTATTCTTTTCTATGGATTTGATTTCCTCATGCATCGCACTTACTCAATCTGACAGTTCATGTGAGTTTATGGCTTGGTCATATGCCAAATTGTCAGACATTTTGTCAATATTTGTTAAATAGCATAGCTACTCTGCAAGATATACATAGTAATTACTCAAATACGAAGGAGGAGATCTATGTCCTTTATGACCTAATAATGTTTGAGATAATGAGGTATTCAGATGAGTTGGTTCATTGCCAAACCGTTCCTCAGTTGATCCATTACTAGACTAATCCTCAAGTAAATCATGCTCAGTTGGTTCATTACCAAAGTGTTCTCCAGTCGGTTCATTATGACTGATCATCTGAATAAATAAGATCATCTAGTAGATCATTATGATCTCCCACTTGATCATTGTCTTTGTTACTGAATTCTTCTAGGAACTTTATATCTCTACTTTCTATAAGCCCCATAATTGAATGATATAATCTGTAGCCTTTGAATCCTTTGGTATATCTATTAAGCACACATTGTACTAATCTGTTATCTAGTTTGTTCATTTTTGGATCTAGAATTTTCACATGTGGTATAGATCCCCATCTTCTGAGATGTCTTAGATCTGGTTTTACACCAGCCAATCTCTCATAAAGAGTGGTTGGGACTGCTTTATAGTGCACTCGATTTAATATATACATAGTTAACACAGTTTCACCCCAAAATACTTTAGGTAATTGTGCATTTGTCAACATGGATTTCATCATGTTCAAGAGGGTTATGTTACACCTCTTAGCGATACCATTTTGTTGCGGTGTCCTAGGCATTATTTTTTCCCTATTAATTCTAAGGTTTTTATAGTATTCGAGGAATTCATTTCATATATATTTACCTTCTCGATCAGACCTAACAACCTTGATGTATTTTCCAAACTGTTTGACTTCAATTTTATATTCCTACATTTTTTCAAGTGATTTTGACTTATATTTAATAAGGTGAATATAACCAAATCTTGAGAAGTCATCAATAAATATTATGAACTATAACTAGTCACTATGTGTTTGGACTATGAAAGGTTCACATATATCAGTGTAGATTATTTCCAATAGATCAGTGACCCAAATTACTTCAGACAGAAAAAGTTTTCTTGCCATCTTTTTGTATAAACACGATTTGCATTTCGCAAAACCATTTATATTTATATCGGGTATTACACTTTACTGTGCTAGAATCTTCATCTTGTTGATGCTTATATGACTTAATCTTTCATGTCATAAGTTTGTACTCACACTCATTGCACAGTCAATATAAGCAAAACTGAAAGTTTTATTCATTTCATTGAGTTTGAACATACCATGTTCTTTTACATATTTTTCATCAAAAATAGTGCTCCCATGTTTTCCTACTCTGACTTTTCTTGAAACAAAATAGACTTCAAAACCTTTCCCAGTCAGAGTGGGAACATGCACCAAATTTCTCTTCATATAGAGGACATGCAAGACTTCAGTAAGAATGATACTTGTGCCCATAACATTTAGTCGATATGACCCATTTCCATGATATCACAACATGAGTTATTACCCATATAGACCTTTTGCATTCTTAGACTCAGGACTTCCATATGAATCAAGCCTTCTTTCATCTTTGCTATGTGATGAGTAGCCTCCGAATCAACCCACAGACCAGTCAGATTTCCATCAACGAACAAGCACTCTGACACAACACAAATTACTTCTCTGTTTGAGTCCCCTTAATTTCTCCTCCTGTCATTGTTGTCTGACTCTTATTGTCATTCTTTTCAGGAATTTTGTCTAGCAATTCTTCTTAATATGTTCAGGCTTTCCGCATCTATAACATTTCACTACAGTTTCTTGTGTTCTCTGAGTACCTGCAAAATTTCCCTTATACTTGCCATCTATTATTTTTTTCTTTTGTTTTTATAGGCACATGACTATTGGCTGGTTTATCTCGAACTGTCATAAGTTCTGCATCCTTTCTTTTGGCCAGATGTTCTTGCTCAATAGCTACTTGAATGAGGAGTTTCTCTAAAGTTAAATTTTCAAACTGAAGACTCAAGGTAGTAACTGCCATATTTCAGGAAGGTGGTAGGCTATTCAGGATGATACAGCTATTGAGCTAGGTCTTTAGCCATGACCAACATTTTGTTAACATGGCCAACCACTCTACCTGACTCCTTCATTTTATATGAGTTGTATTGTTCTAAGAGCAACAAAACATGCATCATGGTAGTGGTGTTGTATTTAGAGGAGATAGTGTCAAACATCTCCTTTGTCGTCGAACAGTCCTCAAACACTCTGATCAAGTCATCTTCCATGAACATTAACATGATAGTTTTAGCCATCAAGTCATCATTCTCAAAGGCCTCATATACTTTCCTTTCCTCATCTGTAGGCTTATTTCCTAAAATGGAAAAAGGCTAGTTGATAACATAAATCAACCTCTCCAGAGTCAAGGCCAACATGATCCTACGCTTCCATGCATGAAAATTAGTTTAATTGAGTTTTTCGGTCTTGGCCAGTTCTCAGGCTCCCACTCTTGAAGTCATTTCTAAATTTAATTTCATGGCAAGTAAAGAACAATAAAGAGAAAACAACATAATAAAAAAAATATCACGTCAAGAGATCTCCATAATATTATAGAATATCACTTAGAAGCAATGAAAACTCAATTTTAAATTTTAGAAAGTAAATTTCCTCCTTTATTTTCAGATCTATTTTTAGAACCTCCTTTCAGTAATTTTAATAGGTCTAAAAGGTATTTATACGTAATTGTATATAAAATCTCGATTTTCTGCTGAAATTGCAAACCAAATTTTTGGAACCCTCATTTGCAATTTATAATAAGTCTGAGGGTATCTTTATGCAATTTAGCATAAACACATGATTTTTCTCTAAAATTAACTTTCGCAAGTCTCTTTTTGAAAAAGTTCTTAGCAAAACCATTGCAGCATTAATTTCTAAACAATTCGACATTTTTTTTGATGGGCTTACTTCTGGGAGGCGCAAACTAGGGTAATCTTGTGATTTACCCTATCCCTTGATTTTGCAAGTGGACCCCCTTGCAGTTACGAGATATAGGGATAGAGTAAATCACAAGTATCCAACAAATCATATATCCACTGCACTAACTTTAAGGCATACATGCTGCTCATTAAACTCATACACCAGTTATAGAATGCATTAGGAAAAATGAAGTGACTAGACAAAATGAATGGACTTTGATGCCGAGTATACTTCGGAATAGTAGACAATTACTTGTCTAGGTCTTCTGCTCATTGCTGAACAACAAAACCCCCTTGATTTGAACACCGCAATGCTCAAACCTTCATTATCAAAATTTGCATTGTTAAATTTAAAAAAATCTTCAATGCATGTTCATAGATATTCAAATGGAGGATTGATTAATGTAAGAGCCTCCTTCCACACATCGTGTGCTTGCCGGCCCTATGGCTGCAGAATTTGAGATCAAACAACTAAAATTGAGTCGAAGAAGGCTTTTGCGATTTCTCAGGAACAATGATTCAAAACCATAGCTTGGCCATTCTAGGTCTCAAAAACTAGATAAAAGCAAATCCTTACACTCATGGAAATATATTAGAACAAGACTGCCTAACACTCCTCGCCCTAATGAAATTAATGCGAAAATCCACAGAGGGAGAGAGAGAGAGATTGCATTGGTAACTTGTGTAGTTATGTACCTCTTTCTTGGCAATTGCATTTTTTGTATACATGTAGATCACATGTACAGTATATGTCGATAAGCTTATACGAGCCAGGACAGAAGTTCGGTTCACAAGTCCCCTCATCTCCAAAGTGAACTTAGTTTTCAATGATCAAGTTTGCAGTTCATAAGCCAAGCTGCAATCTGCAGCATAAATCATGTAGGAGCACTAACCTATTAATGTATATCACACACAGGTTGGAAAAGGTGTGTGGATGCATGACTCCCTATTTACAAGGCTCGCTTGCAAGTTGAAGTAGCTGCATGGAAGAAAATAACATTAGTAAATATGGATAAACCGTGGTGAGAGTAGGCACACCAGCTTCTACATGCATCCAGTAGTGGAGCTATTTGTTGTTTCCAGCCCATCAAAAATCTTTTTACATGATCACATTGTCAATATCACATTGTTGTGGCTCAAAAATTACCTACCGTGCTCACCACAAACTTGTGTGACCAACACCAGTGCTGATTGGCTAAAAAAATTCTAGCTCCACAACTGTGTGCACACCAAAGCTCCTCAAATATTCGGCCAACTCATCATTTTGTAACCCCATAATCGATGCATGAAACAAATTTGCTTAACATATGCGGAAATAGCACCAGCATTTGCAAGCATCCGATGCACTTGAAGTACCAGTTTTTACATTATCCAATGCATACTAACACTCTTAAATGGTTCATTGTATTCATCCTTTAGGATGTGTCGCTGGGTGTTGAAGATCCGAAGAGTGTTTTATCTCTCATTTAGAAGGGTGAGAGTAGGTGCACCAGCTTGTACATGCATCCAGCGTATACCAGAGCTTCCGATCAGTTAATCAAATTCATCCTTTTTTAACCATTAGTAACTGTTTGGAAGCTTTGTGCATGCATTGGATGCAAGTAGATGTTAGTGCACCCAATCTTACCCTTCCGAATGAGAGCTAAAACATTCTTTGGATCCGCAACACCTAGACACACATCCTAAAGGATGAATACAATGAACCATTTAAGTGGTTTAATACGGATTGAATAAATGTAGAAAGTGTACTGCCAGCTCATCAATACACAAAGCTGTCAAATTCAATGAATGTGTTCGCATTTTCTCTTCTTAGTTTATGATTATCCCTGCCCTTCCTCAAATATAGATATCTTAACTTGGTCGAAAGTAGAAATGTGTGATTGGCTTTGTCCTGACAACTCCTTAAAGAAATAATAGTTGATTCTCAAATACTATTTTCAATAGTTGCCAAAGAGGCCTTCCTCATAGCGCATTTCGGATGAATGTGCAACTGATTTTGATTGAATAAGAGGAAGAGCTTCTATTTCTGCATCTATGCATTCACCAACAAGGACCGGGTAGGCGTGAAATCAAGTTAGAGCCCCCATGACAATTATCTTTGCCTTCATTACCAACTACTCGTACTCCCATACCGGAAACACCAGTGAAGTCAGAAGGTCAGGCATATTCTAAAGTTGTTGATTCTAGCACACCAGAAACCCTCACAGTCAGAAATGGATAGGCTGACATAGGTTAATTTAACACATAGGCTGACATAGGTTAATTTAACACTTTCCTATTTTCGATGCTGCGGGTCTTATTTTCGATGCAGTAGGAACACTTACTCTAACAATGTCACCAACGGATATTGTCACAGCAAATTTCAATGCTAATCCAGGAACTGCAGTTAGTGATTCAATTGCCAGGCCTCTACCATCGGTTATCAGACCTGGATCTCCTCAATGCAGACACTCTTGGGTAGAAGTTGTCTGTATTTCCGCTCTTTGTCTGACCAGTGCTTTAGCCATATTTGTTGTTGCCTTTGCCTACCTGCTATTGACCGTCAAGTGTACTATGCTGGACTATGGGTTTGCTCCCCAACGTTCGACTTGCATGTGTTAAGCATGTAGCTAACATTCGTTCTGAGCCAGGATCGAACTCTTCTTTTGAGGTGGATTGGGCCTACTAAAGGTAGAACCTGGTGAACCGGGCACTGATACACTTGCCTGCTCGTCTCGAGATGTTAGGAGCGAGACAGTTTTGCACTCTTTCTTGACCCCTTTTGTCTCATTTCTTTGTAGTGGATTAACAACTATACTGACACGTGTGAATCCAGATCCATACTTGTCCTACAACTTTCTAGATGGTCAAGAACAAGTAGAATAATGATAGTAGAGTTAGAGATATGCCAGTTCTGGTTCGAGTGGAAGAAGAGAGAGGACAACAAATAACAAATGCAAGAAGAGAGGGAAAACAAAGAGAAAAGACAAATAGTTCAGACAGAGAGAGAGAGCGGTCTCATCTGTCTCAACTCGAGTTGAGGTTTCCCTTTTGAGCTCGACCAGAGTAGGACAGTGCTAGCTCAATGGTGAGAAAGAAATAGGAATTCCAGTAGTGGGAAGGCATCGAGGGGTTCCCGGGTGGGAAGCCTTGTAAAAATTCTACGAGAGAGACAAAGAGGGAACGAGAGAGAGAGAGAGAGAGAACACAAGGAGTTACGTGGTTTGGTCAAACTCGACCTACGTCCACGAAGACTTTCCTTCTCTACTATACTCAAAGATTATGGGATGCTCTCTTACAACCATTCTGAGAGAGAGGAAAGAAAACTAAATAGAAGTTTTCAGGCTGGTCTGTCAAGATCCAAAAATCGTGGATCTTGATTACAATTTAGAATTTCTTTCCCTTTGGAATAGATTTTGGCATCT
>JAANDH010000084.1:241646-361224 GCA_011799765.1 Nymphaea thermarum | reverse complement strand
AAAAATCGTGGATCTTGATTACAATTTAGAATTTCTTTCCCTTTGGAATAGATTTTGGCATCTTCATACGTTGGAGCATTTGTTGCTTTCCCTTTTCCAGCGTCAATAGCATTTCTTCCATATTTGGCTTGCGATTCAAATTTTGATTTACTTTGCACAGGTGGCAAGGAGGTTGGAGCGGCAACCTTATCTTTAACAAGCCTAAGCAGAACCTTTCACTCTTGGATGGGTTGGCCACTCTTTCCTTCCCGTCAGTCGGTTAGTTTGGACTTTGGACTCTTCTGTCTCGGAACGATAGGGAAGAGCTCCGAGGTCAAGCCGTTACTCCAGGGTTGGTCAGTCCTTCTTTCCCTCTGGCCAGCCTTTCCCTTCCTATCTCTTCCTTGACTTCCCATGAATGAGAGAGCATACACTCGTATTGCAAAGCAGCAAAGTCAGTGAGGGAAGAGAGGGAGTTCACAACTTGAGGACCTTGAGGACATTAGCTCGACCTAAAGAGAGCCGTGAGGAAAGCCAGTTTTGATAAAGATCTTTTTCCTCAGTGACAAATGAGCGATGGGGTTGCTAGGTAGCAAGACTGTGCTGAGCATGTGAGCAAGAACGAGACCACCATAGCTTTTGGAAAAGACGAGAAAAGAAGTCACTCTGTCTGATGGGCTCGAATAAAAGCCAGCCTTCGTTATTGATATCAAGTTGACAGACACTAGAGCAAAGAGCGGATATATACAACTCAAAGATGACTAGAAATCTTCTAATCATCTTTGAGTTATATATGACAGCTGAAGATAATAGCTTAATAGCTCTCTGCATTTCGTTAGCTCACGAAGTGAGTCTCCCTTTTGACTATAGAGCAGGTCTCTTTTAACTCAATGAATGACTTCCCCACTCTTAACATCTTGTCTGAACTTGACTTATAGATTTGAGGTTCTGGAAATGGTGAGGGCCCTTCTCTGACCTCTATTACTATCAGTCTCAATTGAGCTCGACCCAGGTCAATAGCCTAGCATCTTGTTTTGTCTTAACTTGAGGATTGTGTCCAAGCCTGGCACGCCATCAATGAAAATGGAGAAAGATGTAGTCAAGACACACGTCATAATCCGGCTAATCCATTTCTAATGGAATCCGAATAGCATCAAGTCCTTATAAAGGTCCAATAGCCACACGGTCATATGCTTTTCGATCGCTTTCAGGCACACAGCCGATTCATTGGTTTATTCAAGGGAATGGACCATCTCATGGGCTAGTGTTAGTAGGATGCTCTCTTTCATGTTCCTGCCCTTCAAGAAAGAAACCTGATTAGCTGATAGTTTGCGGGTCGGGTCGCATTCTATTCACCATGATATTGTAAATGAAGTAGCATATAACACAGAGCAGGAGCAATGAGAAGGAACCTGATGTAGTAAGGTCATCAACATTAAGGGGCGAAAGTATGAAAAAGTTGCTTAACCATAATCTTTTAGAAGAAGTGCAATATAAAAGTACTGTTAATCTCGTCCACTTGGGAAGAACCTTAAAGACATAAAGTCACACACACACACAATATCCCATGCTGCAAAAATCAGCCCTACAACCCAACGGGACTTGGTGCTCTATTGCTAGGAGCTTGGAAAACAGCTAATCTGATCTCTTCATCAGTCACCAAGTATTGAAGAGCTTGATTCTCAGTATCTTCCACTCCCGGGCTGGTCTCCATGGAGGACAGCATATCACTGCAGTTCGGGTCTGCTGTCAAAAGGGATGCAAAGAATGAAAATTCTTCTCGACCTCACTGCAGTTCGGGTCTCAGTATCTTCCACTCCCGGGCTGGTCTCTCATTCGCCTGCATGTTTTCAGGACTCAGGTACCCACACAACCCAGTTTAGAATAGTATAAAATAGCATAAAAATTCTGGCACAGTACCCTACAGCAATTAGACCCATGCTTCCAACAGAATATTTCAACCCTAACATCACTCGGCTGTGGATGGAAGGAGCAGCTCAGAAACCATAATTCTACTCAAATTACTGCTGATCATCATACGGACCATGACTTCACCTTATAAGAAAGGTGGTGGTTGCAGATATAGATCATAAGACAGTCAAGGACACCATGCTGGCACTGGTCACACAGTGCCTGTTAGGAATTCCCTCAAAGCTACTTCAGAAAAACAATGCAGCTAATGCAGCAATAGCCTATATACAAATTGACTGCTGCCCACATGAGAAAGAAGGATTCTTCATTTAGATGATCAAACAATCATTCAAGCGTTATGCATTACAGAGGCATTCTGCAAGAAAATACAAGTTAAAACATGAAAGACCAGGGTCACAAGAAGATCTCTGATATGTATGTGATTTCAACTCTCATGATCTGTTTACATAATTGAAAGCATATCAGCTGAGTTAATTTAGTTTTCCAAACACATAATTTCAGAAATCTTCCTTTGGTAAATAGAAATCACATTTATTAAAATCTCAGAGACCGACCTTAGCAATGTATTGAAATCAAGCTAGGTATAACACTATGATCCACCTAAACCAACCTTCGCTATACCACTAACAAGCAATGAAAATTATACTCAGCTAGTTAGTTTTATATGTTAATTATTTGAAAAATATGGTCAAAACTAAATAACCTTTAGTGATATAAGGTAACTCAAAGACATTGCCTTACATGGAGTGATATTAGACAAGCTTAACACGTTTCCTGATGTAGGATGATATTAGGCAAATTTATTTAAGCAACTTGCAACAGATTGATCTAGACAAAAATTTGCAAAGCAACAATATATGCCTTATGACACGTCGGATCAGAACCTCAGGGCATTCACACTTGGTTGGTACATTGTATCAATTGAGAAGAACAAATCACTTTAATTTTCACATGAAAAAATCACAATCCAGAAATGAACTCAAAGAGAGAACCTTAACAACCCATAAAGTACTAAGTACTAAAAAAAAGGCATTGGTGTTATTTTACCTTCCATTCACATTGAACTCTGAGTCAAGAAGAAGAAACCCATTCCCATTTGCATTCTCATCCTTATCTCAAAGACAGGAAATCTTGACATTACGAGAAGTAAGGGAATGACAAGTATGACCAAATGACAGCCCAGTCTTATGCTAATATCTGTAGGATCAAGTGTCTTTTTAAGAGAGGGTACTCTAGGATTTTTTACTGTATAATCAACATGTGAGGATGAAAAATTTTCAAAATATGAACATATAATGTGTGATGGATTCATTTTGGAAAGGAATCAGTTACTTTGAGTGAGAATACTCATACGTGATTTGGTTCATATATGCAAAAAAGGAAGGAATTCCTACGTTTGAGATTCTAGCCACCCCATTGCAACCTGCAATTAGGGGATATTCATGAAGCAAAACGTTATAATCTTATTACCAAGGAGGCGGACAGTGAGACAAAGCAAATAGGCTGATCTTCTGAGAGAATCAGATTTGATGAGAAAAATATTACCGTGGAGTCGGACAGAGAGCTAGCTGGTCTGAAACTTGAACTGACCTTGAGTCCTTGACCTATAAACGATCTCAAAAAGGGCATTTGCAATTAGGTTGTCTGTTCGGACTCATGTGATGACCAGGAAGTCTGTAGTTTGTGAAAAGGAAAACTCATTTCAATAAGAGGGAAAAGCGAATTAGGCAAAAGTAATTTATTGTAAAATGCCCAAAACATCGTCTCTAGGTTGGGTTGAGCATATCAACACGTAAGGCGCTCTGAATCTGAGGCAATTCAAATGACATAGGCTCAAACATTATGCTGATCAATTTTGGTTGCATTACATTTTGGTCCAACAGAAACATAGGATGCATACATGCATGTGGAGGTGAGAACAGAACCAAGTTAAACCATAAATGCTTTCAAACAACAACAGTCATTTGAATTGGGTATTGCCTTTCTGTCCAATTAACAAGCTGTGGAAAACATGCTGGAGTATGAAGTGTAGAATCCTATTCTGTTCATCAAGGAAATTAGTTTGAGCTAAGGTCAAGTTTTAAACTTTTAAGTTATGTCGAGAGAGTGACAGAGCCGGTGTGGGTGGGAGGGGGAGAGAGAGTACACCATAGATACACCACTTGTTCATTGTTTACTCTCACAGTTCAGCCCATTTCAGGTCAATTTTTCTATCAAATTTCATCGTTTTTTCTTTTTGTTTTTTTTTTGTTTGTTTTTTTTTTAAATCTAAAAGGAGAAGCTAAATGCCTAAGAATGAAGCAAGTACAACAAAGTGTTATGCCTAAATGAATGACAATATACTAACACTAATGATTACTGTAAAAAGGAACATCGTAAGCAGTAGGTAGAGGAATCAATGAATGAAAGAACAGTCCAGACTAGAGCATTTCTTACAGAGTCTGCACAGTCCAGAAGGCTTCTTTTCACATGCTGAAACCCTAGCTCTCTCTTTCCAGTTTTCTCAAACCTCCTCGTCTTTCTTGCATATGAAGTTTATTTTCTTTCTAGATCCAACGTGAGAGAGCTCTGTCAAAAGATCATCGTGCTTTTCCATCGTTTAGGTTAAAAGAGACAAAATATCATGAGCAGGTTGTTGTTGCAGAATTTGCACTCTATGAAAGAAGTTGCCATAGTTGTTTTGCCATCTCTGAAGGGGGTGACGTCCTTCGAACGTGGCCCGAAGTCTTCTAAGTCAAGGCTTGTTGTTAGAAATCAACAATATATTCTGAAACCTCTCCAAACCACCAACCATCAAGAGCTGATGGAGGATAGTGTCTTCTGGTAGGTCATTGTTGTCCTCTCACCACTCTATTCCCTGGTCAAGATGCACTCCACTCGAGTCTTTAAACAAAAAGGCGGCCAGCTTTCTACCGTTAGAAGCTACAGAGTCAACTTATAGACAAAGTTGACCTGTCAATATAGGGGGGTACTTATCAGAAACAATCCCCATAGTCAGCCAAACCTGTAGTTCTTTTAGTCCCCTACATGTTCAATATAAGCTTTGTTTCAATCGTCAAGACACCTTAACCAAACACCCCCTCCAACACCGGACAGCAGAGAGTTTTCCAGGCAACCAAGTGCACACCTTTCCTAGCTTCTAGGCTGCCCCAATGGAAGTTAGCCATAACAGCTTCAAGTTTATGCTGAATAGACTTAGGCAGAAAAAAAGACAGAGCACTAGTAGCCAATGAGGCTTAAGAGGATATACCTTATCAAACAAAGATGCCCTGCATAAGAGAGGAGCTTAGAAAACCAAAGCGAAAGCTTTTTTTCCACCTTCAAAACCATAGAGTCACGTAAGCTATCCTGGATATTACCCACAAAGAGGGAACACCCAAATAAGGAAGAGGCAGTGAACCTTGCAGCCAATCTGAGTTGTTGATAAAGGAGAGAGAAACACTTTATTCCTTCCAAGAGATAGCATGAGATTTATGTGGGTAAACACATATCCCAGAAGAAAGCTTAAGGGCCTCAAGAGCTTGCATAACCTCATTATAAGAGTGATGGTCAACTCTAGAAAAAATGATAAGGTCATCGGCAAAGGTGAAGAGAGAAGGGCAAGCCCCAACCCGAGGGATATAGGGAGGGGTCAGGGATCCGTTCTAATGTATGTACTCTAAATTTCTAGAGAGCACTTGCATAACAACAAGGAAAAGATACAGAGACATGGGGTCCCCTTGCCTCAGACCTCCGCGCAAGGGTGAAAATCTCCTGGAATCCCATCAATGAGAACATCAAAAGAAGCAAAAGAGACATTATAACTCTGTCAACCCAAGCCATGCTAAAACCCAAGTCGATAAGAACATTCTTAAGAAAGGCCTAGCTAACCTTGTCGTATGCTTTGGAAAAGTCAATTTTAAAACAGATATGACTCAAACGCAGACCCTCAAGCGAGTGAATACATTCATGAGCAAAGATAATATTCTCTGTGATTGATCGCTATGGAAGGAATGCACCGTGGTCCTTGTTGATGACTTTCTGTGGGCATCTTTTCATGTGGTAGGAAAGGAATTTAGATATAATCTTATACAATACGCTGCATAAGGCAATAGGTCAAAGATCATCAACCCTACAAAGACCTTCCTTTTTGGGGATCAGAGTAATATAGTTACAATTAATTTTCTTAACCAATTTCCTAATGAATAGGAAGCTATTAATAACATGCAATAAATCATGGCCAACAATGCTCCAATGATGCTAATAGAAGGAACCTGGAAAGCCATCTGGACCCGGTGCACTATTCCCATCCATGGAGAAAACCACATCCTTCACCTTGTCAAGAGTAGCCAGGAGAAGCAAGGTGGCATTATCCTCTACCAACAATCGAGTGCCATCAGCCTTCTTATTTAGACAACTGCCTGAGCCCTCCTCAGAACCAAGAAGATCACAGAAAAAATCATCGCATTTCCTGGCTGAACATGGATCAACAGAAAGATTGAGGGAGTCTTAATTGAGCCACAGTGAAATCGGATAGTTCTAATGTGATTTACATCATTGATTCTAGTTCCCTCATTCTCTAAGGGAGATAAGGAATTCTTCATTCTATGGCCTTTGACTATTGCTTGGTAGTAAGCCATATTATGGTCGCCCTCAGCCATCCACCTGACATGAGCTTTTTGCCTCCATAAGCTATCTTCATCTTCAAGGGAGGCTTGCAATTCCTTTCTAATTAGAATATCATGATTTCTGTCACTAACAATAGAAGCCAATTGTCAAGAGATTGGACTTGTTCAAGTTCATTCCTTAAAGCTTTGATATGAAGTGCAATGTCACCCACACAATTCCTAGCCCAACTAGAGAGTTAGATCGAGTGGATTCCAATTTCTTAATCACCCTCACAAGGGGGCAGCCAAAAACTGGTGAACTCCAAGCCTCTTATACAAGGTAATTGTATTGTGGTCTTCTGGCCCAAAAATGGAAATATCTGAACTGAACAAAATGTTTAGGAGGGTTAGGATTGAACTGTGTTGACACTTTGAGAGCAGAGTGGTTAGAAGTTGATCTAGGAAGAATCTGTAGATCAGTATAACAGCCCCATTGAGCCTTCCAAACATTATTAATAAAAGTCCAGTCTAACCTGCACAAAATTTCACTCGCACCTTGTCTGTTGTTGTTTCAAGTGAACCTGCGATTAGGGTCAGACAGTGAAAACAAATGGCAGTTCAAAGCAAACCTATTAAAGGAAGAGCAGGAGTTAAGATTAGGTGGCGGCTAGTTTTGTCTCATCTATCCAGCATAACATTGAAATCCTCAACTAATAAAATCAGGCCTCGGAAATCAGATAAAATGTTATGCAGATACATGAGTGCCCAAACTCTTTCAGCATAACGCAGAGGAAGATAAATACCCCCAGCTAGAAACTTAACATGTGATTGTTTATCAGTGACCTCCAGAAGAATCCAATACCTATGCATATTAAAGACCAACACAAAGAAT
This sequence comes from Nymphaea thermarum, assembly GCA_011799765.1. NCBI lineage: Eukaryota > Viridiplantae > Streptophyta > Magnoliopsida > Nymphaeales > Nymphaeaceae > Nymphaea > Nymphaea thermarum. The sequence goes on along the minus strand of JAANDH010000084.1, from coordinate 353,835 downwards.
TTTTGTGGTTTCCACCCACAGAGGATACAAACCACACCATCGCACATATCAGCATTGAACATGGTAGCATATGAGCCAAACAAACCAAAGTTAATGTGGAGCCGATCAACATGAAGAAGGGTGTCAAAAATGAAAAAGCTATCAATGGCCTGATGCTGCATAGTGAGAAGCAAGGCATGCCTAGCAGAATATCTAGCTAGGCCACAGATATTCCTTGTTAAACACTTCATCGAAGGGGGGAAGAAAGAGTTACCTGGTCAGAAGCATTACCTTCACCGACACTAGTATGAAGGTGAGTGGTTTGGGATGGTGGGGAGGGGTCCAAAGGGGCCTCTACCTGGCAATGGCTCATGCGCTTACACTTTCCTGCTGGCCACGCCGGTTCTGGATCAGTAAAACTGCGATTTGCAGTATCCTATGCAAATTTCCTTTCTTCATTTTTATCTCGAAGAGTGAATAAACTCACAAGATTATAAGCTAGAGTATTGTGATGAAGAAGGGTATTGTGATGATGAATTAGGATTTTATGAGTCATCTGGATTGGAAAATGAATAAGCTAACTGAAATCTACCCTTTTGTTGAAATTCGTTTCCTGCATGGAAATTTTAATATTGTCAAAATTCATTGTGGCTTTTTATAGTACTTGAGTATAAAGTATGGCAACCCACCCACATCTATGGCCCAGCGAGACTAATGAATCAATCTAGGTAGAAGTCCCAAATTATGTTTGTTTTTTGTTGTTTTATTTTTTCAAAAGTTTGACTAATTATTACTTTTTTCGCAAAATGCTTGGTTGGAATGTTTTGTCTTTGCTATTGTTGTTGATGTTCCTTTCTTTCTCCTTCTCTAGAGTCACCAGCTGAATGCTTCTGGTCTAAACACGACAGGAATTAAAACAACGTTCACATGTGCTTACATGAACAATTTTCCAATCGTACATGCAAACTATTTGTAGATGAGAACATATACTACTTGTACTAGCCTCCATTCTTTCATATAGGAATCCGAGAATTGTGACCTGACTTGTCGATATCTGAGTGCCTTTACCATGGGTGATCAAACCAAGAACTAGACTTTGAATTCCAAAGACTACGTAATGAATGATGTCCAATTCCTAAATGCATTAAAAGCAAAAGTGCCTGCATGTTTTCAAATATAAATGAATCATCAGAGAAGGGACTTGTGAACCTGAAAATTTCAAATGAGGCCTGGTTCATGTCTATCTCACCATAGATGCATTCATACGTTGTCCTAAACTAGCATGATGCATACAAGCTTAGGCCAAACATGATTGAGACCCAGTTTCTAAGCTTATGGGACATGGCTCCAAGGACAGAGAAAATTTAGATCTAGATTCAAAATCCATGATTTGAAAAATCCAAACTCACGATCTAAATCCTCAGCTTGTAAATGGAAAACCAAAGTTCATTTGATCAAATTTCAGATTCAATTTCAAGATTTCTCATAGAGGAGAGTTTGAGATTGTGGAATCTAGGGTTAAGATCCAAATCTTCAAGGTGTTCTATGATCCAAATTCAAACCTTTTAGAATTGAAATCAAAATTCTATTATCTAATATCATTGCCAAGATGCAAATCATAATAGGCCTTTATCTAAATTCAATATTTGAAATCATGATCCAATCCAATTTTGATAAGATCCAATTCAAATTTTAAAGTCCAATATTGACTTGTCTGAGATCTAAGATCCATTCCACAAAGTTCTAATTCGAACTCGCATTTAGATTTACTTGGATCATAGGGCTTTCGGATCCTAATTGTGGTTTTAGGTTAAGCAGAATAAAGTCAACTTGACTATCTGAGCCAAGGTTAGGTTTATGGTTTTAAAAGCTTGCTCAATTAGAATTTAAGTTGAATTAGGGTTTTATGTCCTCAAACTACAGGCCAAAGCACATTACCACCCTAATTTTCATTAATTCCTAATTGATATTCACATGTATAGTTTAAAATGAAATAAGCATGATCCTAAATCTAAACAAATGATTTAACTGAAAATGAGAAACTATATGATTGATGCGTGTATAAAGCTTCAAATTTTGAAAATTAAATTAAAGTTAGAATTAAACAAGGAGAAGAGGGGAGAAGGAGGCATGTCTGCCCTAACTTGAAAGAAATCAGAAACTAATCTAAAGATAAAACTAAAATAAATCATCATAAGCATGCCAAAAGAAATTAAACTAAACGAAGGCTTCTATAAACAAATTGAAAAACCAAAGTAGAAAAAATTAAGCTAAGCATGCAAAAGGAAATTAAACTAAACTAACACATGATTTAAAAAAATCTAAGAACTAACGTAGAGATAAACATGCAAAATCAGAAAAAAAAGCTCAACATGCTTCTAAGAGACCTAAGAAACTAATTAAATGGAAAATAAGAAAAGAAAGAACGAGGGGAAAGGAATTACATGAAATTATGATCTCTTGACATGCACCCCTCTGTAGAGCACCACTTGCCTCAATAAGGCTGAGCCTTTTTGGACTTTGTTAGAATGTACTGAGCACTAAACAAAGACCTTGGCTCAAATCTAAAAGAACAATAAAATTTCTGGCCAAAAAAGTATATTTTTTAGAAAGCACTTGTTGGAATTTCCTAAGTTTGGTGCTAGTTTGCATTGGAATTTTTGTGATTTAGACACCCCATCCCCTAAGGGTATTTATAGTGGCCAAAGAGGGGAGATTTCTATCATCCTTTAGATACATGACTAAACTTTGGAGAGATCCCCCTCCCAAGAAAACACAGGTTAAGGTATAAATCCTTGTATGATATGAGACATTGAAGCAAAAAAATGTTTGTACTGGAACCATACCAGCACTGGTTTTAATTCCATCTAAACCAATATCTCCACATATATGAGCATTTGCATGGATTAGCATTTGGTATATTAAACAAAACCGCACAAAATTTTCTCATATATCCACACTTTTACATATGAATATTGACATGGTTTTGAGTACAGTTCAAGATCTAAATCCATAAAAAATTCTAAAAGATGGATCATGGATATGGTTTTGAGATGCATATCAAGGTCTGAATCTGGAGAAAGTTTTAGAAAATAGATCTTGGATGTAATAGGAGATTTGCATCAAAATTCTAAGTAGGAGTTCTTTATGACAATAGTCCATCGATCAAAAAATGTTGATAAAGATATTATAATTGATGCTCTAAATGTTATAAACTTATATATATATATATATATATATATATATATATATATATATATATATATATATATATATATATATATATATATATATATATATATATATATATAACATACAATCTAAGTGCATAATGACATTATTGAAGATAAAATGATTGTTTTACGCTTGGATGTTCTTAAGAGATTCAAAAAGAAATTATGATTATTTTACCATGGCTGTATGCATGGATCATTTGTTATGCAGTTGAAATGAGAAAAGGATTTCAAACTGGAGCTCCAGAGGTCTGAAAAGCATAAGCTTGATGAACTTAGGTATATAAATTTAGGTTTAGGTATATAGATCAAAAGAAAATGATTGTTTTATGCCTAGGTGTGATCTTGGATTGAAACAAGCTCAACTGATAGATTTGGTTCAACTTGAAGCTCTATAAATTAAGGAAAGCGACAAGCTTAAAATGCAACCTAAGTTTATGCAGAAAAATGTGATTGGAAAAGGAAATGATTGTTTTAAGAAAATGATTGTTTTACTCCTAGTGTTGGTTTTGGCCTCAAATATGCACAAATCATGGATTTGACTTGCGCTAATGCTCTACGAATCAAAGGAAGCATAAACTAAGGTATATGTGGCATATGCCCAATGTTTGTGAAGAACAATATGGTGAAAAATAAATTACTATATTGCCCATGTGTGTGATTCCGAAGCCTTGGATGAGTTTGGTCAATTTGATAGGACTAGCCTATGGGCCTACATGTCAAATTTCATTGAAAAATTCATCTTGCATTGCTCTAAAAAATAAATTTTCTAAAATCTCAAATTTCAAAATGTCAACTTTATAAAGGAAAGTTGAGGAGAATTTGAAAGTTACCATTGAAATTTTCATTGGTAGAGCTGTGAGGGCTTAGATCAGTCACTTAATGATAAGGAATTGCTGAAAGATCTGAAAATTTTGATCTGATTTAGTTGAAATCAGCTCAACAGTGATTATAAAGTGCAGCAAGTGCTTTGAATGAGTTTCAAAACCTTGGAATTGGATTGCACTCAAATTAGGAAGAATGAACTCAAACTGAACTAATGAAAGATTGATTTATAAATGATAAACATGATCATAGCTTGGTTTTAGCTCACTTTGTTAGGTTGATGTCAAATTTAGTTCAAATCCCTAAAAAATAAGAAAGAGAATGACCTCTAGCACCTTCAGAATTGAATTAAACTCAAACAGGGTAAATGAACTCAAACTGAACTAAGCGGAAATAGATTTATATATGATAAACATGATGCTACCTCAATTTTAACTAGCTCTATTCGGTTGAGTTCAAATTCAACTTAAACACTATTAAATAGGAGAATAAATACAAATGAACATCTGTAAGTCGGTCTATGACTAAAATTTGAATTGGTAACTCAAAATGAAATAATGTTTTCTTTCCATTAAGGTAAACCTATTCTGAAATTGGTTGGACTTTAGGATATAAGGTCAGGCTAAAAATTGCAGCTTTAGGTTCTGGTGAGAAAACGTGAACTAGGCTGAGCTAAGTGATGCTGGTCAAAAGGGATGGTGAACTTATTTTAACTATCCTTAGAATTTTTTAAAGCTAAGAATTACCCTATTTGAGTTTGTTTTAAATCACTACCAATATTTCTAAACTTTTCTAACATTTGGGGGTTAAATGCTCATTTGTCAAGATAGTAGCAATGTAGGTGATCTTGATCTAGGTACCAGGTGCCTAAGTAAGGTAGGTTTAATAATTTTCTATCGCCGGCTTCTATATTTGAAATCACTTTCAAAAGCTCAGTTGAAAACCTTCTTTGTAGGAGGTAAAATAGTAATTGTGAGAAATCTAAGGTGTTTACAGTGTGGAGATGTTATAATTTTTGACCTTTCATAATCTCAATTGTTTTTTTAACATACAAGATGGAATTTGTGAATTGAATATTGAAAATTCTTTCAAAGGATATTGTGGATGGAAAGGAAAGGGCCATATCAACTTATGTTGTGAAAAATGTGTGTGCATTGTTCGAAGCAATGTGAACTATCAAGAGGTTAACTCTAGGTCTATTTTACCATTTTGCACTTGAACTCTGTCATTTTCTCCCTTTTATAGAAAAGGTATAGAATCCCTGAGAATTTTCCACCAACTTGCTTTAACATCTACGAGTCTTCGGAAACCACTAGAGTGAGCACAACTACACAAATCCATATGGTTCATTTTTGCTATGTTGAACCATGTATAGAGTCATCATTTCTTCAAAATAGCCAATCATTTATGCACAATTGGCATCATTTCTGGCACATTCAAGCTAATCACCTCGAACCAATATGGGAACATGTTCTTCAGTTCATCATCAGAGTGTCATTGCTTTGATTCTATGGAATTCTACTTCAAGTTGAACATAATTGTGATTTTCAATCACTATGGAAGTGTCCTTTTTCGAGCATTTTCATTAGTGATTTCACCACTCAATTTTGAAAAGTCCAAGAATCTAGTTTTTGATTTCTTCACATAGGTATGTTCAATGTCACTCAAAAAACTATTATTGAAGTCAGTTTTCTCAGATGAACCCAAAATTCACTATTCTCATTTCATCCTTGATATTTCTATTTACTGGGTTGATTTCAACTTGGTCAATTTTGGACATATCAATTTTTCAAGAGCAATCAGTGAAATTTTACAACCAAACTTAGCACACCATAGGACTGAGCTTAGCCCACATGCTGGTGTGGTCACTTGCCCATGCAAGCTCGGAAAACCCAATTTTGGTGGTAGTGGCAGATCCATCCATTTTCCATATGTGCATTATTTAGTTTGAACCAATGTTTGAACTTAGTTTGAGTCTAAGCTGGAACTTGACTTGCATTAAAATTGAACCAAACCTATCTTACACAAGGACCTAGCCAACCCAAAACCATGTCCAATCAAGATCCAAGCCAAGTTGAAGTCAGTCAAGCTTAGACTGAATCTGCAGCAACTAAACATATCATGACCCTTTATAACTTAACTCAGGCCTAAAATGAGACCAGAGCCAATGTCCAACAATGAATCTAAACTGACCTAATCTGTGCTGAGCCTAGTTCTAGTGCCATCTTCATTACAGAACCAAATAAGATCAAATTCAGTTTCAAATCAACAATTCAAATCTAAATCTATGGTCTGAGCTCATGTATATTCAGATCTCTTCATTATATCATCTTTTGGATCTTCCAATCCAAATTCCATGTTTGGATCTTAGTCTGGTTTTCTTGTTTAGATTTAGATCAAGATGTAGATCAAAATTATAAATTCAAAATCTAAATCAACCAGATCATGTCATGTGCCATCACTTTTTTTTTTTTAATTTGACATATATCACTCCCATTCTTTCATAATTTTAACATATGTTAGGTCTCTTCTTTTATATTTTTGACAAGTGTCTTAGCATATTCTTTTAGATTTTTTATATTTGTCACAATCCTAAAAGGTCCATCACATTTGGACTCTCCTATCCTCTATAAATAGAAGAGGCCAAGGCTAAGAGGATAGGCTTTTCCCTACTCCCTTGAAATTTGCACCCCTTCTATCCATCTTCCTTCTAGTCCTTCTCAAGTAGCCATCTCTATCTCCCTTGAAGTCTGCACCTGCCCTTGGAAGCCCATTCAAGCCCACACCTTGTAGGAGGAAGGAATGAAGAAGAAGAAGAAGAAGCCGTACATAAGGTGGACTCCCTCCTCTCTCTTACATCTCTCTCTCTCCCCCCTATGTCATCTCTCTTCTCATTGTGTCTCTTATGCTTCTTCCTCTATGTATGTATTAGATTCTTCGATGTTTTCTATAGAGGCTTTATTTGTTTTACTTCTTTTTGTTTCCTATTTTCTTTATTTTTCTCTTCATGCATGGATTGTATCATCCGTGGTTGGAGTAGAAGTTGCAGCATGAAGGCAGCTCCCTCTTGAAACACAATGGTTTATGATGCTCTTTACTGTAAAGTGTATCATTTTTAATTATATGCAATTAAATATGATTGTAGGATGCATATATTTATATAAGTAGACAGGTATACCAAATATTATAGTGGGCCTAGTGTGTTCGCATCCCACCCCTTTCTCGAAGGGGGTTGAAATGAGAATCAACAAAATTCTTTTGAAATTGAGGTTATGAGGAAAAATTTTCAAGAGAAAGGGATCCGCCCGTCGGTACGAGGTCCAACCGTTCCTGCGGCCTTTAACAAGGGTAATTGGATCAAGGACTAAGGATCATTTGGATCATGTACGAGTTACTGATGCAAATCCTATATGCTTATGCATTGATGTTTTTGGATTCAAGAACCAAAATTCATTTTGAATAAGTGATTTGAACTCATTTTGAAGATTGGAGGATTTTTAAGTTGGTTCAAAACCTTTGTTTTTGTGCCATTCGATTTGAAATACATAATTCTTGAGGATTTTGAAGATTGAAATTGAGTTCTTTATTGTGAACTTTAGTTGATTCATGAGTTGAAATTATGATCAACTTTTGAAAAATAGCTAAGTTTCCTTAGCAAGGAAATTGATTTTTGAATGCTTCTTTTGCCAAATCATGTGATTTGGTTTGGTATAGTTCATTCTTTTTAGAAAACATAGGTTCCAAATTGTTAGAAAACATGTTGTTTTCCAAACACACTTTGGCCAAGATTAGGAATGCATTGCTTGTGTTTCCTTTTGAAGTTAAGAGAAGTTTACAAATTCTTGTTGCAATATGACTTGGTCACTTTTTGTAACTCAAATTTGAATCACTTTACTTCTTGAGAATGTGCATGTGATGCTATTGATTTTGGGTGAAAGTGAATGCATGAAATGAGAAGGAAAACTATATGGAACATTCATTCTTCTCTCTCTCATAATCCTTCAAGATTCATTCATATGAAACATACATTCTTCACTCTCTCATAATCTCTCAAGGTCCATTCATTGTAATTACATATCATACAATCTACATAAAGATTAATTTTAATTAAAATGTAGAACTTTCTCTAAATGTGATTATTATATGATTAAGCACATGAATTAGAGATGTAGTCCATAAGCTTGATACTTAACATAAAATTATCAAAATGATGAAAAATATACAAATGATGCCAAAATCAATCTTTGAAATAGATGGGAGACATGGATGACATCCACTTTTGTCTCAAAATAGTTAAAAAAATCAGACCTTGTGTTGATTTTAGATAGCTGAAAGTTGTTGACATTGATTCCAATAAAGAGCTTGTTTCTTAGACAGAAATGACAAGTGTTTCAAATAGATTCAAATTTCAGATTTGGTAGTAATGAAATCATCAACTTCTTTGGATGTTTCTAGGATAGTTGGCATTTCAAATATGTAAACTTTGACATTCTTAAACTAATTCCTATAAAACATGGTCTGATTTCAACAACATACATACATCTTACGTATGGATTGCTGAAATTAAATAAAAATGAAATGAAAATGATTTAATAGCCTTGCACTATGAAAATCAATAAAATGATCACCATTCTTAAAAAACCAGTTTGGGAACGTATTCCAACCTGATTTTAAGAGAGAAAAATGATTGTCATCAAGAGATTGCACTAGTATACATATAACAATATATATATATATATATATATATATATATATATACGTATCTTACTTTTCAAAATGGAATTTTATCAAGGGACCACAAAACTCATGGATCATGATGATTTATGCCTGGGTTCTTTTACGTGGGAAGATTGAAAACTTGTTTCAAATCTCCCCTACTACCCTTGATCAATTAAATAAATCATGAAACAAAATAACTTTAAATAGAAATAGATAAATGAATGTTCAAGCTAATTCATCATTAGTTTCGCCATGCAAAGGCGGATTACATTCATGAGAATGCATCCATCCTTAATAGGTTTTTTTCCTCATATATATGTTGCAACAAGATCACTCTCTCACCGTGGGATTTCCTCATGGTGGGGACTTCAAAATGGTTTTAAGTTGGTTGTTTTGAAAGGGACGTGGCCTTGGGGCCCTTTCCAAAATTTGATACATGGGTTCATCTTTAAGAAAAACCGACGTATGCATGCATTATGCATTAACATGTACATTTAATCGTAGGTTTCTCCTAGTTGGACATCATTCCCAGATATAACATAAATGATGATAATCCCTCCCACGAATTACTAAAATTAAAATGAACCAACCAGAAGCTAAAATATATGAGAAATGACTTAAAATCACCTACCTTGCGGTCGGTCTTGATGTTTGTCCTTCTTCTTCACTTGTTTTCTAAATCGAGCAATCCTAAGCAAGAATCCAACCGTGGCTTCGAGCTTAGCAAAACTCGAATAAGAATAGCTTGCTTGCTGAAATTTATAGCAGGAAAGAAGGCTTCTCACCATGAAAATCCTAAGTAAGGGTTCACTTAAGCACCCTAACTTAGCAAAATCAATGGAGAGAATGGAAGAAAATAAGAGAGAAGGGAGAAGAGGGCTTGGACGAATCTCTTCTCTCTTCCTTGGCTTCTCCCTCCCAGCTCCTTGGCTGCAACAACTTGATGGAATACTTGAAACTTTTCATCCTCCCCCTTGGTGGCCAAGGGGAGGTTTATATAGAGGAGGAGGTGGGTTCAACCACCTCCTTTAATTTGCCTTGAAAGATTAATCAAGGCTTAGGGAGATGAAAAATAGATTAAATGAGTTTAATGGCTCTATTTAATCATTTTTAGCCCATTTGCACGAGCTAGGTGGGCTGGGCTAGGTGTGGTCAACCTTGGTTCAGACCTAGCTGACCAACTTTGACCAAAATTTTGGATGAAAATGCCCTTGCACAGGGTTTTGCCTTATTTTGTGCTATTTATTTTTTTCTTTGTTTGAAATCGAGCTTGTTAGGTTAAAACCTAGTTATTAAACTCTAAATGCCATTTAATTATGATAATCCAATTTAAATTTGAATAAAAATTGAAAATTCTATCGAATTTGGCTCGAAAAGGGTATTTTCATCTATAACTTGATTAAAAAGGGATTTCAACTGAATCAAACTTTCCTTTGAAAATTTGAATTTTAACTTGGTATTTGATTTATGCATTTGACAAATCCAAATGTTTATTTGTCTTTCATAAACCAATTTAAGCTTTGTAACCTCAATTTGACCATAGAAAGACAAAATTGTCCAAATTGGTCAATTTCGACCAATTGACGGAAGTCAAAGCTCATTTGTGAGTAGTTTGACTTTGTTTGAGGTAATTTGATAAATTTGAGCCAAGAAAGCTCTTAATTGAGCTAAATTGTACTTTGACTGAGTTTAGTCAAAGTGGGTTTGGTTCGGTCAAAGTCTATTTTCATCCATTAATTGGATCGTGAGACAGACCTACTTTTTGGCCAAGCTGAGCTCATGTTGACTAAGCCTAGCTAAGATTTGGGTAAACTAGGGTCGAACCTACTTGAATTAAGTGGGTTTGACCAACCTAGTTATTGCTTTTCAAAAATTGAAAACTCTTTAAAGAGAACCTAGTTAAAGAAGAGAGAGATGCATAAATGTTTCTCTTTTTCTAGGTTTTTAGTTATGATATCATTTATTTCTCCTTGAAAATGATTTTTTCATTTAATTGAAGAAAATATTTATTTATTTTCAAATGGGTGGTGTGACCCCTGGGGAGACTCTTGACCACACGGGCTAGGTGGGGCCCACACGTGGGTCCCACGTAGCATTCTAAACTGAATTAGATCCAATTCTTGGATCTAAGTCAAAATTTGAATTTTGCAATTGGATTTGGATTTCAAATGACATCTGTAATTGGATTTGGATGTCAAATCCTAATTTGGACATAGTTTGGACTCGTAATCCTGCATAGGGTATCATGTCACGGGTTAAATTCATGATTTGAATCCAAATTGCGTTTAGGTTTGAAATTGGCTTTGAAATTGCAAAATTTCACAATTCTTTTGTGAAATTTTCACATTACTTCAATTTTAATGTGGAAAAATTTGGGGTGTTAACATAGTGAATCCTATTATTAAAGCATAATCAATTAGTTATAGAATAGTAAATTAAATGCATTAAAGAGGAGGTTACAACTTCATCATGAAAAAGAGAGTTGACAAAATTACATTGATGGGTGCACTAAAAAAAAAGATTTAGGAAAAAGTAAGGAGTCATCTTTCTTGTGAGAGGTTGCAATCGGATGGCAGTTTTGGGGGCCTTGAAGAGAGTCTATTTAACCTTGTTTTGCAACAAATAAACATTCATTTTTGCTGCAGTCATAGAGGGTAAGGTCCAACAACAAAGAATTTGAGAAGAGAGAGAGAAAGATAGGTCCTCATTTTAGCTCTCTTTCTGGTTGAGATCAAGGTTAGTGGCTACTTGAGAGAAACAAGAAGCATAGATGGTTGCTGATGGGAACTCAAGGCTGCTTCTAATCTAAGATAACATTGGTAAGTGTTACACTCCATGAGATATGAAACATATATATATATATATGTTGCATATAGATGTATAAATAAGTCCACACGCTTGGGTATATTATAATTTTGACTTGCATATATACTGCAAAGGAAGAAAGCAAGCACAAATCAGTTGTAGAGAACAAAGGGTCTCCTAGAAGTGATGGTACAACAAGCCATCGGATTTGAAATCATTTCTGACTTGACAGGTATGGGAATACTCAGTTATGAGTGCAACATGTAGTCCTTGTACCTTGGTCGCTTGTGTACCTATATGATCATATATACATGCATATATGCATGTCTATATTAGTGAATCTAAGTATTTATGTGTTTAGGTATAAATCGATGTATGAAGTGTTGCATGCTGGATTCAAAACATGTATCTTCCAACACAGCTTGCCAGCTATGATTTATGAGAAGATTAACCCAATTATGGTAGTTTCCTTGAATAGTTATACCTCTTGACGAGAATTGGCTTTGATGGGGTATAGCAAGGTCGCATTGAAAGCCTAAGTTCCCTTGGTATTTTTCATGAAATTCTAGTGATCAGGTACTATTGATAGAGATGTTACATAAAAGTACTCACTTGAAATAGAACATAGTTTTGAAAGAAAGGAACATGTCTGTCTATTTAGATTATATATGGCAGAATCTAAATCATAATGTGCCACTAAATTATTCTTTGATACCATGCAAGGGCTGGTCATGAACCAGATTTGACTACACAAGGGACTCTGCAAGAGAGTCCCAATGCAAATACTCACTGGGAAGTCTCTATTTAGTTGTAGGATCAAAACACAACAACCAGACCTAAAAACTGTGATTGTTTCTATTAATGTGCTGATGTAATAAAGCTGAACTGATTCTAAACTGGTCTTAGTAATCATATCTCAATACAGTAACATTCACCTTATGAACCCTATTTACATTGGACAGTTTTAGAAGTCCAAAACAGAAAGAAGAATCTAGAACAGGAGCCATTTAGACTTTAAGCAAAAACTATTAATGTCAGTTCTACTCCTAAAGCAGTGAAGAGTAATGAAACCAGAATAGAAATTTATTTAAGTCAAAACATGAGTTTCATGGAAAGACTTGTAGCTTTAACTGAAACATAAATCAATGCAAAGTAAGATCAAAACTGATCAGAAAATAAGGAGAAGTAGAAGACTGAGAAGGATGTGAAATTTGCAAACCTTAGAGTTGGGAAATTTAGGAATCTATATATATGTGTGTGTGTGTGTGTGTGTTTACCCATAGGTGTATACATATACATATATTCCCTAAACATTAGGGGGTTGGAGTGCAATGGACATGTATATCTAGAAATCACTATTTTGTGATGTCATATGAGAAGGTTTCACTCTTATGGGTTGACGAACTTGCGTTTCAAGTCCCTAAAGTTTCTACTACCGTCATGAAAAAATGGCTTTACAATATGATGATATCTATGCTGGTTGATTGGACCAATTCCTATAAATTGTCTTATATTGCTATACTTACTACATCCTTTACTCTCCTTTGTGATTGCTTCAATTGTTGTTTCCCTTCTGGCATAAATTTTTAGCAACCTAACAGTCCTAAAAACAACATAATAGGACTGTTAGCATAAGTTTTTGAGGGTGTATTCAAATGCTATTCTCTGTAGCCAGTTTGGTCAATCACACAAGGAATTGACGCTAAGTGAAATAGGTAAACTAAAAGGAGGGTTATAGAGAGAAAACCAGATTAAGTATCTATCCAACTGATAAAATAAAGAGTAAAAATTTTTGTTCTCTACAAGAGGACTTCCTAGTTCAATAGTAGCCCCAATGCCGGTCATAGTCAACCATGTACCTGCCTTCATATTATGGTGATTCAATCATATCAGGTATAGTAAGTTGGATAGGTTTACCTAAATACAATCTCATTCTTCATTTGAAATCAAAACATCTAGATGAATGAGATTGTGATGTTGGAGATGGAATAGGCCCTAGATGGGTATATAAATAAGAGTGTTGTTGTGGTGACATTGTTAACAATAAAAGTTTAAAATAACAGATTGAGGGTATGAATATATATAAATACACACATATATGTGCATATATGTATGTATATGTATAGGGCTGAAAGTAAGTGTTAAACACCTAACTATGAGGGTGCGAGTATGCTCACTACAAGTACTTTCACATCAATTCATCGATAAAGAATATTGCATAATTACATTCTTAAAGCTCTTATTTAATAGATGACTTCTATAATGTTTGACCCTATTTGTCCTTGTAGACATAGGGTCCAACAAACGAGAATAGTCTTAGGTCGAGCACCCAAGATATTGGCCTATGATGGTTATCACAGCTTGAGAGATAATGAAAAATTCTAAAAATTGATACATAGTAAGAAAATATCAACCATGTGTTAACAAGTGAAACGGGAGTGCGAGCAGGTCCAGTGGTTTGTTTTATCCTAGGAGGTAGTGGTATAACATGATGTCATTGTGGTTTCACACTCCTTCATCTGCACTAGACGACCCATAGGGTATTTGGCGGCACAAAGGCCCAGGGTTTTGTTAAACTTTGTTTGGAGAGCAAGCCATCTCCTAGTCCCTCAACTCTAGTCCCTCAACTCTCGATGATTAGACCTTATTGCTATAGCGGTGATATAGGATATCTCAGAAGGCTTCACTGCAAATTACGCTTAATTTGTTTGGATCACCTGGTGAAGATATCTTTTGTGTTACTTGTGAGTTGTGAACACAACGTTTTCTCTCAAGATAATTTCATTGTTAATGGACCGCCATTGTAACTTTGGAACATATGGAGGTTATGTATACCTCGGTCATGATAATAATATATAACTCTGAGGTGTGTTATGAATTGATGACTTATGGATGCTGACCATGAAGTCCTTATATGGATTTGTTTGACATAATTATATACTTATTTTGCCAGACTATGTTCCATTCATGGCTGAATGTTACCATACTCAAAAGAATCTGACCCTTCTTTCTATATCTACAGGGAGTTCTTGAGAGATCGTGAGCTACTGGATTGACATCCTCAGTCTTTGTGATGGACCAGCATTGGCGATCTAGACACTGCGTCGAGTCTAGGCTTTGTGGTTATTTTGGTTTTTTGAGTTTAAGTGTTCTTGTGTGGAATAAAAAAGGGTGTCACTTAAAACAGTGTTTAATGTTTTATTGGTGTTTGATTTGGTTGTGTTATGGTCATTACTCAAGTTTGGTTTGGTAGAGTAAGACTCCATGTTTGCTCCTGTTAGATAAAGAAAAAAATAATAATAAAGAAAAAAATTATGTCAAAAACTTGGGTTGTGACATTTTAGCTTACTCTTTCATTTCAAACATATTGTTTATTACCCTATTCATGTTTCATATGTTATGCCTATGTTATTTCCTTTTCTACATATCATCATGAAAAATTTTCGTTGGTCCTCTATGTGTATAGTGTAGACATGTCTAAAATCATTTTTTCCATACCATTATAGTGCCAAAACTCATTTCAAAATATGTATTGTTCATTTTAGAGACTTTTCAAGTCCATATAAAAATCTATATGCTGAAGCATTCAGATTTTTGCCGACTTTGTGAGCTTATTTCTCTCAATTTGGGAATCATATTCATGATCCACAAAGTTCTATAGTTTCTTCCCACCAAATTTCATGAACTTTGAAGTATTTTTGGTTCCATATTTGGTTGATTTCTTAAGATATGTTTTTTATAATTTCATACTATAGAAAATTGGTCTTAAAAGTCTATGAAATTCTGCACTTCATAAGTCCCTATTCATAACCATGATTCATGTTCTGTAAGTCAGTAGTTAGCTTCACAAGTATAGTTGTTTTGTACTCCAATTTTGGGCTAATTGGAGTCCATTTGATAGGTAATTAAGCAGAGATAGGTTTTTGTTGTTTTCTGCAATTTCTTGTCAAAACTGATTTTTCTCCAACTTCGTTGTGTCATAACTTCCTGTCATGCCTTGTCTTTGTCAAGTTTTCAATTAGAATTTGATATCTACCATAGCAAAAGTTTGTCTAGCAAGTTTTTGACCTATGAAATTTGTTTCACTATTCAGATCATGTCTCAAGTTCTGCTCTCTAATCATGTTTGTGTTTTATTTTTTGCGCATCCATATTTCTGCTTTAGATTTTTTGAGACCATAACATTCAACCTCAAAAAATCCTTTTTGAATCTATAAAGTGCATATGATATATATATATATATATATATATATATATATATATATATATTCTTTGTTCTAAATTTCAAACCAAGCCAATGTCATTGGATGTGGTTTTCATTGCTTCAAATGCAGGTCAGTTGATCTACTTGCACATGACTGTTTTTACATCAAAATATGATTTGTCATGGTTTCGTTGTCGTGTGTAGCCTTAGTCGGACATATTTTCGCAAATCCGTTGCTTGGAACTTGAAAACTCGTCATTTAAATTGCTTTTGAGTTTTCCAAAGTCGTTGCCTGGGTCAACTTACTATTTTCTTGCTCTACAACAAACTCTTTGTTTCACTTCTCAATCCAATGTCTTATGTACATTTTAGGCATAGTTTTGATTCTCTGATGTGTAGCTTGTCTTTGTTTTGGTACCTAGCATGCTATCATCAAGTTTTACGATCCATCAAGTATGTTCCTTCCTATTTCTAGTTCATGTTCAAATCAAGTTACATATTTTAACTTTTTGAAAGTTTGTTTTGCACCTCAATTATATTGCATTAGTTTTTCACGTTTCTTCACTCTATAACATTTTTTGTCATGAAGTGACACCATCCAAGTGTTACAAGTCATATTCACATTGTGTAGATCCGTATAGACCTCATCTCGCACCCTTGTTACAACTAAGTCACATTTTGTATAGTTTTTTGCACTAAATTTGTGTAGGTATATCTTCCAGCCTAGTTAATGTTTTTCAAATATATAATTTGTTGTTGTTTACTTATTGTACAAGAACCTAGAGTTTGAATTACAGTCCAGACCAACATTGCTTCCCATATGTTTACCCGTTCGAAAATAAGCCAAAAAAGCAAAGCTGCATATTTTACAGTAGAAAGTTAATGTTTGGTCATAGGTTGTGCATACTCTGGTCATCTATCCATGTGTTTTTTTGTCAAACCAACACTTGACACACATCTACCAATATGCCAATAGCATTGAAAGTAAATCTTAGCTTCATCTAATCTCTTTTGTCTCATTTTCTTTAACTTCTAATGTAGGTGTCGAATCATATGTTTCAAGTTCTATCTTCTAAAATGTTCAAATTTTATGGAGTCGGTTTGCACCCAACTTCCAATCTAGGTTACCTAATCACAATCAAATACTTGGATATCATTTCACATGCCAAAAGAAGGTTGACCTCAATTTTCATGAAAATCTAATTTCATGACATGTGTCTTGTCAATCATTTTCAAAATCTCAAGTTCCTACATACTGAAATACAACCTATGAGTAGAATCATGTTATGCCAATCTCATTTATCCATCTTCTGACTGAATTTTCTCCACAACAGCACTTGTTTAGCCGCCCCCAACATGTAGGATATGCATCTCCCATGTCAAGCTTGCAAATCTTGATTTTGTTAGGATTTTAGTTTATATGTGAAATTAAATTTGGATTTAGGTTTTGAACATGGGTACGAGTATAGATTTGGTTTTTTTAAGTAAGGATTGCGGGGTTAGATTTGAATCTAGGTTTAGATTATGAATTTTGGGTTGAACATGACTAAATATAGATGGTGTTAGCTATTCATAAGACCATGATAGGAATAGGTTGGATCATGGATGGAGTCTTGTACATAGAGTTTGGTTTGAGCATGGTCCATGCTTCAAAGTAAAATCTATGTCGTTTTCATTTAGTTCAAATTGAAAGTAAGAATTCAAATCTAAGTATAATTAGGTACAGGTGTGCTTCAAGTAGTGGACCTAGACTAAAATTTAGTTATGGGTTGGATTCACATTTATCCTTGAAATAGGTCCTCCTAGCAGTGCTTAGAGAAATGGGTTTGAATCAAGAACTGCACCCATCACTAGACCTAGAAATTGGAACTAGTTCAAAGGGTTGAATTGGTGCATATAAAGAGTATTGGATTAAAAGAAAGGTTTTATATCTAGTCTAGGGGTTTCCCTAGACCTGATCCATCATTAATTGATAGGTCAACTAGGTTTGGAATTGGAATCCTGCATAATACTCCAAGAACTAGGTTTAGTGCATTTGAAGTGGGTCAGAGCCTATTTTGGTCCAAACTAGTTTGAAACAAAATGATTTGAGCTGATATGGCAAGTTTCCATGAGTGTCTGGCACTAGAGTGAGTGCTCCAATATGGCTATTAATAACTTCAATGGTTCTCACCCAATAATCAAATGAAACCTAGGGTCTATTCGAGCCAATTGCTGCCAACCTAGATTTTGTTTATTCAATTGTTATCCTCTAGAAAAAACCAACGTTGTTAAGCCTCCATCAAATAATCATTTACTATCGAAATCAATTGAGGCAATCCTTTGAGTGGAGGTTGGAATCTTGTCAGCCCCAAGAGTCAAGCTCAAATACATTGCCCTTTACCCACCGGAATTAACATCTACTCAAACAACCCATGCACGTCTTGAGTCTATCATTGATTGTGAAAACTTCTACCACCAATAGTTGGCAATTTCATCGATCTGACTTGGGAATCACTTGAGTTGGCTTAGATCATTTACCTGGTCATGAGCTAGGATACATCAGGTCATCTTAGATAAACAACTAATGATAGGTTCTTTTATGTTTTACATTGCTGAAAATTGAAATTGATTACGTTGTGAATTGTAAAACTTATATCAATCTGTGATGGTTATGAAGTATTTTTTAACTTGTTATAAACTTTATTATTTGTCACTTTCAGCAACTTGTTACTGAAAAGAGAGTAGAGAATATGTGCACACTTAGGCTGTTTTCTCCCTATGTCATTGCATTGCCATGTTGGACATTTAACTACTAACTTTATCAAACATGCACATAAACACTAATATTACATGTTATTCATTTTACCTTATGAAAAAATTGAAGAAGAAGCCTTGATATACTAATCTTCTTCATCTATTTGTAGTAAAAATGCAGGATAAAATCTTATAACCTAACACAACCGAGTGGCTAAATCAACTTGTTGACCCGGAGAGCCAACTATCAGCCAATCTATGTTCGAGGCACTTCATAAGCTATGCATTCCCCAAAGTGTGAAAATTTTAATTTCTGCCTTATGACTGTACAATGTTCATTGTGAATGTTGTTGGCTGGCTGGACTCACCAACATGTTCAAACACCTGTTGTTTCTCTAACATCAGTTGATTTTCTCTTTCTTTCACTCTATTGATTCTGCCATCATGTTCACCAATCTTTTCCTCATTATGTGACACATCTACATGTTGCTTCATCACCATCTCAAACAGGTGTTTATAGAAACTATGTTTATGTTTTCCTCATTTTTCTCGTTTCCTTTCAATGACAAGATTTTCTATCACTTGTGCCATAAGAAAAAATAGAGATAATCTTGCTCAATACCAAATTGTCTGAGTGAAAATCAATGCAAGGAAACCTCTAATATGAACTATGATGAGGTGAATAGCATGTTCAAACTCTAAACCCTGAAATTCTCTCAGCAAATGTTTGGTGTAAACCTTGCTAGAGTTTTCCCTATATTGATTATGATCAACATATGTTTCTAGGTAAGAAAATGTTTTTATTTCATAATATGAACTACAAGTAGGAGAATTTTTTCTAGGGATGGTTTGCTGAGAAAATTCCAATCAGGTACCATTATAAGACATTTGATGCACCCAAATTCTGCTACGTGAGTGGAATCAACTTTGTTTAAAAAAAAAATCTCATGTCTACAACAAATGATGTTGGAATTGTCTTGAAAGTACTGAAGTATTATTTCAAATTAAAATTGTCACTTGAAGAGTCTAACCTTAGTTAGAAAAAAAAATGCTTATTAGGGCTCATTGTTGATTGCATTCTTATTGTCTTGCTATGTTGTTCCTACTACAACCACAAATGGTTTTGTGCCTTGTCCTCTAGGTGAGGGGTAGCAATTGTCGGAGATACCAGTCATCTTCCTCTCATCCTTACGAGATGTAGACTCCTACATCATCAAAATTTGCCCCCTCCCCTAAAGGCCCTTCATCCTATATCTATCTTGTCCCAGTCGCTGCAGCATTCTTACATGAAAGCAAGAAAGGATCATAACCAATTATGCTACCCCTCTGCCTAGAAAAGAGAGCTAGAGTCACTCTCCGTCAAATGGATTTGGCAAACTTAGAGTCCAGACAACTCTGCCTCCTCTAATGCATATCCCAGCTCTACTCATCCTTGCTGCCCAATGATGTGCCTTCACAGCCCCATCAATAAGCTCACTTCATATACATTATTCTAAAACTGAGAAGATGCATTGTGAAGGTTACTGAGCCTTCCACCGTGCACTACGGCACTATTCCATGTAAATTATTTGTCTTTGGCATAAACTCTTGCAAGTTTTAGCAGATCAATATCTTATGTTATAAATTTCAATTTTCTTTTCCGTCCTTGTAGAAGGGGGGAATTGCTTCTTTTCCAAGTCAGCCACCACCTAGAAGTGGGGAAAGGTAGGCGGGGCTGAAGTTACATTATAAAGAGCATTTTTTACTATTGGGAGAGAAAGAGAGCTTGCATTTTCTTTTTTTACCACCTTGTGCTTTGTGTCTTCTTTTTTGTGAGTATTGTCTTGTGGCTGATCTTTGAGTTGTAGCTGTCAGGGTGCATCAGCTAGGTATGAGGCTCCTTTGATAGCTAATGCATACATAATATACATATATAATGTTGGTTGTGTCATGCTTACATACATGTTTCTTTATAGCGGTTGCATATAGATAAACATTTATATATGTGCATGATCATGATGACCATGTTTTTCAGGTTCTTCTTTTGATTGTATCTTATAAGAAAGGTTGCATATATGATAATGACACGTACATATACAATGATGACTTGCTTACCATGTTCTCGCTATGGATTTTTTGTATATATGCACACATATACATGAATTGAATAGGCTAGAGTGATTTTTTTTTCTATTCAAGTAAAGATGACATAGTTGACCACTCTATGCATGTTTCTTCTGTGCACGTATGTATATGGACTTTTATTATATCATCTACATGCTCATGCTTCCTACATAATACCTTGGTACAAAAGATATTTATTCTACGTTGATTGATCCATGATATGTATGCATACATGTTATGGGTATGATGGATTATTATATCCATGCATTTCATTTAGTGAAGGCAAGATGGCCCTACCATTAAAATAACAAATATATACAATACAATAACTTCAAGAACCAGAGCTTTTTAATCTTTAATCTATGGAACCCCATCATGTCTGATGCGCCCATTTACTTCTAATCACCATCTGTCTTTTTTTAATTACTGTTGTTAATCTTCATCTCAAGACCAAATCACTGTTGCTGGTTGGCTCTGGCCTCTTAGTCTACCGAACCTTTGAAATAAAAGGAATAGGTATATAATTAAAGG
This sequence comes from Nymphaea thermarum, assembly GCA_011799765.1. Lineage (NCBI taxonomy): Eukaryota > Viridiplantae > Streptophyta > Magnoliopsida > Nymphaeales > Nymphaeaceae > Nymphaea > Nymphaea thermarum. The sequence goes on along the minus strand of JAANDH010000084.1, from coordinate 332,701 downwards.
AGTTATAATGGTGTTCTTTTCATAGGTCGTTGGCCTTGGTCTTGTAGGTCACCATTGGCTGGACAGTGTTGAAGTCAGCCAGAGCCAGTGAAGCCTACTTATAACCAAATCGCCAAAATTTCATGTAGAAAACTTATAAAGGATCCATTTAACCTAGAATATTGCTAATTAAAATAATGGGTTAGTAGCAGATAATATATTAATTCAATTTGCATCCAATTAGATCCATGCTACTTCAATCACATGCATACACATTGTTACTTTTGCAGCATTATGATTTGGATCATGCCGGATAATAATATATACATGATTTTTGAAATACATGTGGATCTGAACCTTGTTTGTATTAAGATATCCTTATATGAGCATGTGATATTATAATGAATGTGCATGGATCCATTTACAAGATTCAGACTATTAATGTGATTGAAGTTTGTGATGCGTGCAGCATGTTGACAAATGCTATCTTTGTCATTTTATTAGCTTCTAGTAAGTTGCTAAGTATACTCTAATATGTTGACACATATATGTAAAATAGATCATGAGCAAATTGAAACTTGTGAATGTTCATATTGATTATTACATAATCTGGTCTTACTGTGTACGGTCCAAACTACTTGCGAAGCAGAGTGGCATGATCTCTCATGGAATGAGGAAGGTGTAGGGGTTGCCCTTCCACCTAGGTGGGTCTGGGTAGGCCAATGCTATGCCATCAAGTTTTTTTTTATGGTCGAGTCTAATTGTGTTTTGGGCATGCCCCATCAATTGGTGACCCATTCTCCTGCCACATGATTTGGGGAACAACCCTCCAACTGGTCCCTTTAAAAGGCCAGTTAAATGGAGGAAGGCAGTGGTTGATCATTGACTAGTACTAGCACGTGTTGTGGGAGAGACCTTGTGGTGTTTATTGGTCGTTCTTTTGAGTACTGTAATGAAACCTTGTGTCAAAATACTAAGGCTGGGCGTCGGGCCGGGCCGACCCGGCCCGGCCCGGTAGTTTGGGCCGGGAAAATCCCGGCCCGGCAGCGGGTCCGGGCCGGACAGGCCAGCCCGGCAGCGGGTCCGGGCCAGACAGGCCAGCCCGGCGGCGGCCCGGTCAGCCCGTCTCCCTCCCCCTTCTCCGGTTCTCCCCCCTTCCCATCTCCCTCCCTCCCCCATCCTGTCTCTCCTTCCTCCTTCTCTCCCTCCCCCTTCCCCTTCCCGTCTCCCTCCCTCCCCCATCCCGTCTCTCCTTCCCCCTTCTCTCCCTCCCTCTTCCCCTTCCCAGTTCCCCCTTCCCCCCTTCCTGTCTCCCTCCCCCTTCCCCCCTTTCCGTCTCCCTCACCGTCTCTGCAGGAAGGAGAACGACGAGTGAGGAGGGCAAAGAGCTCGGGGAAGGGGAGAGAGAGAAGGCTGACCCGGCATACACCGGCTACGCTCTCGTTCGTCCGCCCACTCGTCGATCGCAAGCCCGGCCACGCTTGATGCAATCGAGGGATTGCCCTCTCTTCAAGATGGTGACCAGACCCATAGTGTTTTTTCCAAGATCGTACGCCCAGTCGCTTTTTTTCCAGGCAATTTTTCGGCGAGGGGGGTCTCTTCCGACGCTCTCTGTAGAACGGACGTAGGAAGAGTGGTGAGGCAGGTCGGCGCCGTGTTTTGGACGGTGATGCCGATCTCGTGGAAGCCGGGCTGGGCCGGGCCTAGTTTTTGGTGGCCAGGCCCGGTACCCGGGCCGGGCCGGGCCTAGTTTGTGGTGGCCAGGCCCAGTACCCGGCCCGGGCCGGGTCTAGTTTTTGGTGGCCAGGCCCGGTACCCGGCCCGGCCCGGCAATGTTATCGGGTCTGGGCCAGGCTGGCCGGCCCGGCTCGGCCCGATACCCACCCCTACAAAATACCCATGCCAGCTGAGACTCCACCTGCATAGTCTCCATAATGGATAAGAGAAGTGATGTGGTTACGACATTCCGTGATAGCTCAATGATGCCCAACTCAGTATGACAACTAAATTTTTTAAAGGAAAATGGTAGATGCTTATTTTGGCACGTTGTGTTTCAGAAAAGAAATATGCCTTAAAAAATTTAGGGTTGTCAAATCTGACACCTCTATCTTTCGTGTTCATTGCATGTTTTCACGTTCTTCTTTATTTCAAGTTTCTTAACTCATTTGGCATTCTTTGAAAAGAACTTTTGGTGTTGCAATATATGTTTGATGTCCTAACCTGAAATGGGTTACTGCTTTTTTATGGTGCTTTCCATAAGGAGGGATTGATGGAAAATCCCTATCACGATATAATGCATGTCATTGATAATTGGATAAAGGTCGGAGTCCTATTTGGAGACTAACGAATGGGTTCATCTTGACCATACATGCAATTCACCTTTGTCGACCTTCATCTCAGATGAGAAATCATTTTCAACCCCTCAAAAGCATTTTGATGTACTTCAACAATTGCAAAAATGTTATGAGCAAAAAGAAGTTTATTGCTTTCTTCTCATATGCTCTATTTCTGGTGTGGAGATTTTTTAGCAAGGAAACTTCAAATTCCTAAGAGCACTCTTATATATGATCTATACTTTATATTTTATACATTACATAGTTAGCATATAATTTTGCCCGCATATAAAATGCAGAATTTGTTCATAACATATTCAATTTTTTTCCAGTCACTCTCTTTACTTTACCTTGTAGTTGTGTATTTTGTATGTTCACAATGAAAGAGGTGCAATGTTTCGTATGTGACAAACAAACTGATATTGGCATCTAGTTGGAGCTTGGGAAAAAATGGAGATGAAGTTCATTTGATGGTGTTGTTTCATCTCCTTAATTCTATGTGGTGAACACTTTTTTTGTGGGTATGCTCCAAAATTCCACTAAAAGATTTTCTAGAATCATTGTTCCGTAAAATAAAATAGCCCCAAATTTGGAAGGTGGGAGAGATCCTCTTTTGTCTATTCCATAATCATATTTCAAAAATCAAGAATTATATTTCTAGGGCCATCAAATGGGTATTCAAGGTCAAGGAAGCAATTGAGTCATTGGGATATCTAAGAAATCCTCATGACATGCTGGCCATACATCATGCCAAACATTTTTTTCTCAAAATTGCATATCCTATGACTGGATCCATCAATCACAATAAAGTGGTTATAATAACACTTAACAATTTGTGCTGGAAAGCATGGCACCTTTGTGCCACCCTAAATTTTTTCATGTTCTGAATAGGGCTGTTCAACAAGTCGAGCTACTCGAACTCGACTCGTTTAACTCGACTTGTTTGGTTAATTGAGTTGCTTATTTGGTTAAACGAGTCGAGCTCGAGTTAACGAGCCGACTCGATTAGTTAATCGAATTGAGTTCGAGTTCACTTGAGTGAACTCGTGTAAACTCGACTCGGCTCGATTAATAGTTAATGAACCGGTTTTTTTAACACGAGTTTAATGAACTCGATTAAAAAAGCGATTTGAGTTCGAGTTCCACAAAAGTCTCCCAAGCTCCCACCCGTCTCACCTGTGTAATAACAATGTGGGACAAAATTACTATATTCTGTTGTTTCCGTTTAAAGATTTTCGATACAGGACTAAACAGAATGACAAAAGTCATTAAACGGAAACAACAAAATATAGTAAGTTTGTCCCACCTCGTTATTACACAGGTGGGAGCTTGGGAGACTTTTGACGGTTTCGGGCTCGTTTGGCGCACGTTAAGTTTTTTGGATATCGGATCTGAGACCCGACCCGGAACCACTTTACAACTTCATACATGTCGAAGATTCAAATGTATCGAGTTAATCGAGTCGAGCTCGAGCTCGACTTTCAGTAGCCGAGTCGAGCTCGAGCTTGCTGTAAGAAGCTCGACTCGAGCTCGAGTCGAGTTCGAGCTCGAGTAATTTCACGAACTCGCTCATGAACAGCCCTAGTTCTGAAATTATCTTTTTACCCCCAATTCATCCGTTTTGTTTCCATTTTAGGTTTGCTTTCAGCTTGTTTTCAACATGTTTCCTTAATTCTGGTCCTTGTCCTTAAGCAGCCTTAAACCAGCCCATCTACCCAGCTTAGGACCCTTACTACTTCAAATCTAGGAAAACCCAAGTATGTTGACCTAACCCTAGGTAAGAGTGGATGTTTGGCCCAATACGCGACTGGCATTCAGGTGCTCGGGCTGAAAAAAAGGGCCTTACAGCAGCCCGACAACTTATGGGGTTGGGCCTGACTCAAGCCTAATTTTAATTGTAAATGTATGTTAGGTATGACATTTATATATTTTAAATATATATATATATATATATATATATATATATATATATATATATATATATATATATACATACATACATACATATATATATATAATATATTTTAAATAAATAAATAAATATATATATATATATATATATATAAAGATAATCAGATGCAATAAGGAGAATAGAGTCTGAGGACAAGAAATAACATGTTGTAGCAATGGGTTTAAGATGCAACAGTGAAGCACTTGAACCATTGGAGAAATAATTATATATATATATATATATATACATATATATATATATATATATGAAAATTGAATGGTGACTTGACCTTTTAGAGTCAAATAGTCATCTAACCAAGATTATCAGACATATCATGAGAGACGGTTAAGAGGAAAACAATAAGCAAAAGGTGAAGGCCATTTTCTCATGTAGTATGAGTTCCCACCCTTTTCTGCATATTTTTTTTCTGAATCATCCATCTGCATAAGATGGATGGCCTTGGCTAGATAGCTGAGCGACTCTAAATAACTAGTCACCAGTCGTTCACTATACACATACACACACACACACATATATATATGTGTATATATATATATATATATATATATATATATATATATATATATATATATATATATATATATATATATATAGGGCTTAAAATTGTCAGTGCCTATGCTGCGAGTTCTTGCAGGTCACTGGAAGAGGCCAAGGGTGGCTACTAATAATTCTGGCTGGCCAAAACTCTTAGAAATTGTAAGAGAAAGATGTTGGGGAAAATAAAAATCTATAGAAAAAATATAATCACAATAGTAAATAGGCAGAGACGTTGCCTACATTGTGGGAGTCGGCTGCTGGTGGACGGAGACCACTCTAGGCCACCTGATAATGCAAGAGGGTGAGGAAACCCTCGGTTGGGAGGGAGACATGGAGTATAAGAGATAGATAATGCTTGGAGAGAGAAAATGTTCCACGTTGAGACATGGAGTATAAGAGATAATTAATGGTTGAAGAGAGAGAAAATGTGGAACATTTTCAATATAAGTTCATAGGGAAACTAAATTATCTAACACTGGTCGTTGAAATGCCATCACTTCAATGTGAAACTTCCAAAAGCATTTTCCCTAGATCTGCAATGGAAGTGAAATTTATGAAACAATTACAACAACAAGAGTTTACATTAAAGAAACAGATTTTGGAATCAACCACCATGAGAAGTACCTGAGAATTCTATACAAAGACATCTATTGCCACCAAATAAGGGATAACAGATAGCTTTCCTTATATTTCCTAGTTCCAATAAGGGTTGACATGAATCCTCCCCCCTGTTTACATGCAAAATTTTACCATCTTGCATATGTTTGTTAAATGTACTTGCCTTCTTCTCTCTTTCGTAAAATTACCAGAGATAGGGGCCAACCTGTCAGTACAAGATATGGCCATTCCAAGTTATGATCAGATCAAGGACTAGGCTGTATTCCAAATTCTAAGTTATGATTGCTATCTAGATCTTAACATGCCCTGAATTTGAAATATGAGATTTTGGAAAATCTAAGTGGATCATAAAATATTGGAGTGCGTAAAATGAAATAAAGTACTTTTAGAATCTACGGAAGCAGTTCATTATCATCGTCATTTTTTATCCATGCAATGGTTCATAGATCTAATATGAATGCATGCAATCAACATACAAACAGAGTTGAGATCTGGTTTCTAAGGTTTTAGGATGAGGACCTAAAGATATCTATGATCTGAAATCCAAAATTGTGATCCAAAGTTGAGTTTAAGATATGGTTTGTCTACAGACCAATTCAAAGATCCAAATCTGAAGGTTTGAAATTAGGGTTTTGGATCTAAGGGATCAACTAAGGTTGGGATTTAAATCTAAGTGCAACTCTGAAATACATAAGATCTTGATCGAAATAATGTGGATATTTGAAATCCAAAGTTCAAATTAGGATATAATCCTACAAGGTCTGAAATTATGATCCAAATTTGAAGATTTGAGATCAAGATTTTTAGATATGGTATCCAAAATCCAAATTGGAATCCAATTCTGACTAAGATCCAAGTTACTTGAGACCTAGATCTGATGCTCCCAATGCAATAACCAAATCAAGGTCCAATCTTCTAAATGCATATACAAGTAGATTCAAGTTCAAATTCAAAGATCTATAATCCAAATTAGGAGATCTTGATCTACTCTTGGTTCATGCAACCTGCCTGGTTTCAAAAAGCGAACTTAGGTAGTCCTAGCTAGGGTTAGGGTTTTAATTGGGTTTTAACGTGGTGTCAGCCTCTTTCAAATATGAATCTATCTGATTTGATTCAAAAGGGAAGAACATGCATCAATATCTTAGTTTCAATTCAAACATGGGTTTGATTCACACTCCATGTTTTCAAAAAGATTTACCATCCAGAAAAAGAAAAAAAAGAATCCCTGTTTAAAGAAATGTGTTGAGAAAAACGGCAGATCTATAGAGCCTTTCAATGAGATAATGCTTTTTCAAATCTCTTAAAATGGAATCTGTTCCAAACATATATACCATAGTTTCGTACTTCAGTAGGGTGCTCAAAAAAGGCAAAGGGATTTAAGGCACTTCGAGTAAAACAAGAATAGTGGGTTCATTGTAGTAGACTCAATGTCAAGTCTTGACTAAGGCATTGAGTGAACCTTACGTGGTTTTAGGTAGGTTCAGCCTAGGGTTTAGATCTCAATCATGTTTGAACATAGAATTTTGGAAAATGGGTTTGGAAACTAGTTCAATTTTGAAATTGTGTAGTTCAAGACTAAGCTTTTAAAAACATGTATCCTTAAGAAAGTTAGCTCCAATCAGGTGTATGGAAAGGCTCTTATCATAGTCATGTAGCTAATAGCCTATCCTGATTCTCACATAGATATGATTCTACCTGTATAGTTTGAAATTGAATGCATTATGCAAAGTAAAAGCAGATTATATGAATGCATACCAAATATAATAGAATATTATAATATGTATGATTTTTTAAAAAATTGAACTCACGTAAGAGTCAAGTTAGATCAAGAATACACATGCGTTGACTATTGTCTCGAGACACGTGTGAAGCTAACTTGAATTCGCTAGTGAATTTGAATGCAAATTTGAAATCAAATATTGCATTATACTATTAAAAATCAAACACAATATGCATAATAACAAGAATATGAACTAACAAGTTAAATTATGATTTGCAAGCCTAGACTATGCATAATAACAAGAATATGAACTAACATGTTAAATTATGATTTGCAAGCCTAGACACTGTAGACTATAGTTAGGAAATGTTACAAAGCCCTAACTGTGTTTAAAATATGAGAAAAAACCAATGTTATACTCTAAAATCGGATTGCTCGGCTAACATTGAAACATGAAAATGTGGTTATCTGGGAAAACAAGACAATAGGACTCAGTAGGTGACTTTAATGAATTGAAAAACTAGGTTAACTACGCTGAGTTAACACGAAATTTGGTAGGACGATTCACTACCTTTCTGACAATAAATTCCACATGGTAGATTTGGAGAATGTTTTAGGATATAAAAGATATCATAATGGAGACCTATGAAAAAAATCAGAAACTATAGATAGCAAAATTTGAAAAATTGGCTAAAGAGGTAGATTTGGTTCGAACAAAACCCTATTAAATCAACTTAAATTGATGTAAAATTGTTAAAAAATAGATTAGGAAAACATGCACAGTATGATTTTGGGAACATAGAGCAAATATATAAACAGCAGAAACAATAGAAACGGAACTGACTACGTGATTCCTTGAGAACATTTAGAATGAAGAAAATAATTTCAAATCAACTTGGTATTTCCTAAATATTGATTCGTAGATTTTCTGCATAACAAAGACTCTACAACAATTTAAACTTGCAGAAAAAGACTAAACAAAGAGAGAGAAATAACAAATGTAGGACCAAATGATCTTAGTATATAATAAAATCAGGGAAAAACAAACTAGACACATAGAAAAACACTTTCTTTTTAGGGATTGTCCATATTTAGGTAAAATTTCCAAAATCTCGTCAATTTCAAATTTTGCATGAACTCAAGAAGATACATCTCTAAAACTAAAAAGTACCTAAAAATTTCAAATGTCATGACCTAAAAGCATGCAAATTATTAATTTAAACATGTCAAAACTAAACATGAAGAAATAACAAAAATCTCACATGTATACAATGAAAGAGAGAGAGATCCTACCTCGCCCTCTTTACCTTCTTTTTCTTCTTTACCTTCTTCTTCTTCTTCTCCTCCTTCTAGGCTTGAAGATAGGCAGCATTGGAAGACACCTTTCGAGATTATCATAAAGTTCAAAGGGGCAAAGAGAAGGCGTCCTAATATGCCATCCCTCTTCAAGGTTTCTATATTAATAGAGAATTAGAGAGTCCCAAATATAAAAGATTATCTAGGTTTTGTTCAAGTGACAAGAATGTAAGAATGGAGAAGTACCAAATGTGGTAGACTTTTGTGATTGTAACATGTACCTTGAAGAGTGGGAGAATCAATAGGACTGCAACCTGTGTCCTTGAGAGTGGAAGATTCAATAAGACTGAGTCATCTTTCAACTTCTAGTGAATTTGGATCTAAACCTTGGATCTACATACAGGTTTAGATTTCTATCTGATTTGGAGATATCTTTAATGAGATCTGAATAAAAATTTGGATCTAGAACTTGGAACAAAAGATAGATCAAGATCTAGATTGAGAAGTTTAGATAAGGGAATCTTCAAAACTGGTTTAGATTGGTCTCAGACTCAGTGTTGAGGAGGTGGGACTGGGCTTGATCTAGGTCCTCTCAGCTTGACACAGGCCTTATCACACTTAGGTCAAACTGGTTTGAGTTCTGGTTGAACAGGTTTAACTGAACTTGGTTGAGTTCAATTCCATGTTGGCTCAGTCAGACCTCTACGCGTTTAAGTTTGCACAAAAATATCCTAGGTTTGGTTTATGTTGCTCCAAACCTAGCCTTATACTTGTGTGCATGTGCAAATGACAATTTTGCCCTTAGGCCCAAACTAGGTTTTGTGAGGCTGGGTGCGCGGTCCAAACATAGTAAGACCTACGCAGGCTTAGGCCTAGGTGTGTGCGAAGTTTGATGAGAAAATTTCTCAAATTGCCCTTGAAAATAACATTTTTCAGTATTGACCAAGCTAAACTAGTCCTTGTAAAAGAAAATGGGAAGGGTAAAATGGAAAATTTTGACTTTCTTTGTGAGCCATGAATACACTGTTACTTTCTTTGAATGACACTAAATTCATCAGCACTCGGATTGGAAATTGGCCCCCCAGATCTCTATGAAATCACTTCAAAAGTCACTAGTAACACTCTTCCAAACACAAAGACCCAAACAGTGGCTAGAAAACTATAGTTATGTTCAACTAAGATAAAATTGTTCAAACTGAAGTTAAGCATAGTCAGGTCCAGCATTGAAGAATATGATCCTAGCTCAATTTGACCTGACTTACTCAAATTGGCCAGAAATTGTAATCAAATATGTGAAAATGGGGAAATGGACACCATTTTTTAGAAATGGTTGCTCTAATGAATTGGAGCTTGAAAGCTGAAATTGAAGCTCCAAATACTCCATTGACACTGAAGAGAACCTCTTGTTGGCCTGATCTAGTCTAGATGTGTTCTGATGATGTGGAAAGGTACAAAATAGCGAAGTCTATCATTTTTGGACCATTTTTCACCAAATCTATTATAGTAAACCTGTTTTGACAGTTCCTGGATATTTATGAAGATGAAACTTGCCTGATTGATCTTGAGTAAAACAATCACAGGATTTTCATGATTGTTTTTGAAAAATTGGAGGAAATTGGGACAAAATGGGCTGATTAAGTGAAACATGGTCATTTTTTAGGTGGCGACAACCAGGCTGATATGGGTCTTAATGTCTGATACCTATAGCAATATGACTTGTGCTGGTGTAGTTCGTGGCTTGTACATTTGAAATTCTTTCAAAAAAATCAATTCAAATTCCTTTTTGTGAGGGGTTAAATGGTCATTTTTGTTTGTGAAACTTTAAGATGTCTACAGTTGTTCCTCTTTGTTACCAAGCCAGTATAGAACCATGCTTAGTGGCAAAAACAAGACACACCAAATAAAGAAAATAAAATACCGCAGTGAGAGAAAATTATTTGGTTTATAAAACTACAAATTGAAGTACTCAAAAGCTCCTAGTTTAAAAAAAACCTTGCATGCTTTGTGAAAATTTAAAGAAAAACATTGTAAAAAGTTTCCTGTTCAAGACATTGTCTACCTATGAGAGCGAGTTTTAAACATTGTGTCTCCAATAGGATGAACTCCAAACATTGTGTGTAGATGAATGACAAGTTGTAAACATTGTGTGTCCATGAAGGATGAGTTCATGTGAAATCCAGCATTTTGTGATATTATGTTTTTCTTAAACTTGGCATTTCTTTTGAGACTTGTCAAGATCCTTTAACTTCTTTGAGGGTTAGAGCTTTCTCTAATCATAGTTTATAATTTTCTAAACCAAATCCCTCTTCATTGTCAATGCATGATCTTTCGAAAGATATTCTCTCCGTTCCCTAAAGAGCATTGTAAAAGAGCGATCATTAACCTAGCTGGCCAAGCTACCAAGAATTTTGCATCATCGACAGTAAAAATTCAGATCTACGTAGTTCTCACCTCTCGAGCAGGTACTGTTTATTTCTTTTCTTTTCTTTTTTTTCTTTCTTTTGCTAGGCTGACCTTTACATATAGGAAGAATACTTCATCGCCCACAAGCTACTACGGCACGTCACCTTTTTGGTGATCATATATATATATATATATATATATATATATATATATATATATATATATATATATATATATATATATATATATATATATTTGTGCAATGTCTATTTATCTGGTTTTCTACTGAAATGTAGAAGATTTCAGGTCGGAACCTAGACCAATTGGTCTCAGGGTATTATGTGTTACCTAGATCAATGCCCACCTTACTAGGATGCATTAGGGACACGAGTTCATGGCACCATACTGCCAATACGAGACTCACAATGGAAGTTCTGGCCAATGCAATACTTGTTCAAACAAATGTCTCAATGAAGTGAGTTCATCATACACTACACAAGTTTAGTGCAATAGCATGTTTTTGTCCGCATGCTAGTGTATTAGTTTTGTGTATTGCAAAGGTTCTTCATGACACAATAACACGAGTTCGGTGTATTCACGAATTCCTATATGCACATGACTACGAGTTCTGGTGTGCCAAAGCACAAGTTCAAAGGGGTATGTTTTGTGCTCCTATGTCCACATGAGCATGAGTTCAATGTGCATCACGTGAGTTCAGTTTCGTAGGGTTAATCCAAAGGTTGCACTAAAACAAAACATCCACACACTGTGCATTGATGCTAGAGTCATGCATCAAAGCACAAAGGTCCATGCACTTTGTGTGGATGTTCATGCACAATAGCATGTCCATGCACTGGGTGTGGGTGTTTTGGCATTCTTGCACTAAAGTGTGAATTTCGGTGCACTCTATGAGAGTGTTCATGCAAAATAGTGCATCCACACATCATGTGCAATTGTTCAGATGTTCATAAACCAAAGCACACACAGGACTATGCACTCTATGCGGGTGTTCAAGTGCAATAGCATGTCCATGCACTTGGTGCAGGTGTTTAACACTTTTACATCATAATTTGAAAAGCCCCAAGAATTTCTAGCTATTGGGGCAAGTGTTTGAAAACTTGAAAAAATTTATTTCTTCTGAAAAGGGTTTTGCTTTTACAAATGCCTTTTGAAATTTCCTTCTGAACTTCAAGGTTGTTGCTAGTGTTTGATTTTCATGCTCAAAGAAAGAAAAAATGCCCTAGTTTCAAAGGTGACTTCGAAAATGTTGGTATCATGAGATCAAATGAGACAAGTCTGGCAATCATGAAAGGTTACCTTTGAAAAGAATACAATTTGTATAAAATTTCTCCAAATGAAGAGCATTCATAGGATCAGGTAATTCTACATTGTCTGCATCAATCAAACGATAACTAAGAAGGACATTCTTCACGTCATATGGCCCATTCAACTTCCCATGTGGACGATTTCACTATGAAATAGTTGGACTGAGTATTAGTTCATTTACTTTGAACTTCCACTCAATGACTGATTTGCCATAATAGCAAGCAACCCTCTGGTGGCACGCTTCAACATGTTCTGTTGCTTGCAGCCTCTTTTCATCCAAGAAATATAACTGCAACATCTTTTGATGTTGGTACTTATCCATAGGCAATTCTATTATTGTAGCAAACCTATTGGCTGGCTTTTTGGATAATACTACATCTGTTCCATATACCAACTCGATGGGAGTTGCATTATTTTGTGTTATAATGGTTGTTCTATAAGCACAAAGTGCATCATGGGTCTTCGCCAATCAAAACTAGTCTAAGCTACTCTCTCCATGACCCTGATTACAATCTTGTTTGTAGCTTCAGCTTGACCATTTTCCTATAGATGGTATGGTGCAGAGAAATGATGTTTGATCCTAAATTTTGCACAAACATTATGCATCCTCTCATTCTTGAAGTGAGTGTTATTGTCTAATATGATGCCATGTGGTACTTTGAACCTGCATATGATGCTTTATGAAGAAAAGTCACCATGTGTTTACCTTCCATTGTTCTTAGAGTAGTTGTGACATTCAGCTTCTTAGCATTGAATTCAGAAAATGAATTGCAATTTGAGCCCGAGAAATTTCTGAACATTGCTATGCTCCTATGTGGATATTTTTAAGACATTGTATTTAAATGGAGCACTAATAATATCCATAAAAAAGTATTCAACTTAGTTTTGTATATGTTCCAAACCAGGTGGAAATTGGATGTCTGATAGTTACAACACTCGCAGTCAAACTGGGAGACTGAAAAATACAAGTCTGAGTGATACTTGGGTATTCTAGTCATTAGTTAGTGGCAAACTTGTAATTACCAACCATGACTAATGGTAAATTAGCAATTGAATATAGAAATTAAATCATGTTAATCATGATTATTAATTAATGACAGTTAAAGAGCTTAAACACTGAATTCATGATGGATTAGAGTTCTTAAGATAGGATTAAGCACTAACTTAAACCATTATCGACATTGATAATTTAAATCTAACTGACAACACTAACCTCCTTAAGAAATTTTAATAATTTATGAAACCTTCTTTGAATAAAATATGTTAAAATATAATATAATATTAAGATAAGTAATGTAATATATTATTTTTATTAAAAATATAGGTTGCGGCCCCATATTGGATAGCAACTTGAGAAGATAAGAGAGGGAAAAGAGACGAGTAACATAGAAAAGAGAAAGTAGGAGAGAGTAAAGAGTGAAAAGCAAGGAGAGAGAAAATACTTATTGAATGGATCTTTGTGAGATCCTTCCGCACATATGTTGTGGCATTTTGTTCTATCAAACATAAATTTTTTGGGTTTTTTACAATAAAATTCTGAATTTCTTCTCCTAGGTTGTGGTGTGCAACTATTTTGTACGATTCCTAAGGATTGGAAAAGTGAAAATTAGATTAGTAAATGAGAGTATGCTGGATTTTCATTTGAAGCTTTGAAGTGCCAAATAATGTGTGTGCTGTGCACAAGCAATGAATGGATTGTGCCAATGGTGTTCATGTGGCTTAGTTGTTTAGGATGCATTGAGTCCCATGGCAATTCATGCACCAGTTCAATGTATCACGAACCTTTGTGGTAGGCTCGGCTCGGCTAGGCTAGGCTGTGCAGACCGGTTAGCCTTGGTCGGCCATGACCGTTGTTAGGTCTTAGTCGGCTATGATCTAGCCATGATTAGATAACCTTGAATATGTCCATAGTTGATCTTAAGTTGTGTGGGTGATTGCCCACATGAAATTTTATTGAAGATTTATTGTTTATAAAACATAATTATGTTATTCATGTGATTTACAGTTGGCTTTAGTTAATAAAGTTGAGATTCAATGGCTTAAAACAAGTTGCAATTTTAAGCAAATTGCTTAAGCTAATTAAGTATAATTTGATCATTTGAGTACATGTCCGTGCATATATCATGCCATTTAGCTATATTTAATTTTGGAGATATGTGCAACACTCAGACAAGGAACTCGAGCTATGTTGGTGATACAAGTTCATAATTGAGTTCCAAGAGTGATGTTCTTTTATAATGAAATTGTGCTTTAGCTCTGTGATGAGCATAATCAATGAAGAAAGCCAGGTAATGTTCATAGATGTAAAATTGTAATCATGCATTGACTTGGTTGAGCATGATAGTTGTTTATTTGTTTCATGCTATGTTTTCTCATAGCTTGAGCTATCATTTTGATGTGAGCAATGGCCTAGGCCGGTTTTATATTTTCAGGTTGATAGCATAAGGGAAGAGAATGGCCCAATATACCAGAAATTAAAAGTCTGTAATTGTTACATGTGGCCACTATAAAAGGCTGAACTCAACTGCAAAACATAAAAGGCCATGTTGGGTGGTGCAGGTGTCTGGAGACCCGTGATCAAAACCTTCCTTGAATGGTAGGATTAATATATAAAGTGCTTCTTCCTCAGGCCACTTAGACGAGTTCATGCACAACATGAGGCAATGAGTGTGGGATGAAGTTACTATAGTAACACAGTTGAGCTCAACAAAATCTAGAGTCACGACATTGGTTACCCCAAAATTATGCAAATATTCCCAATGATTAGTGATTGGGACTGTAGACTATGCAACGGTCTGCCCTAAATACAACGACGAGCTAGGTGGTAACATATGATTTTACTCAGGCAGGTGTGTTTGTGTGCATCATTGAAATTCATGCATGTACAAATTATTTGTCCATTTATTTGCTCTCACTGCCATTATTGGTCTAGTTGGTTATTTCTATGACTTAGAGTGAGACTGGTTCGCTGGTATGCTGAAGAAACCAACAAACCAAACTTCATGAACCTTTTAAGCTACGACTTGAATATGATCACTGGTGCTAGAGTGAACCTATAAGTAGTGATGCGACTCCTTCACTATTATTTCTAATAGTTAGTAAAATGTATATATTTTACACTCATGTAATGGCACATCAGAGATCTTGTTGTGATTTTCATTATACTCAGCAGTTGCACTATGCTATGACTATCTATCTCCTTTAGGTTCTCATTATGTAGCAGATGATGCTTGTCTGGTCGAATGGTTGGAAGGATGGGGATTGCTGAAAAATGACTTATCCAATGTCATATACAACCCCTTGGATTTTAAATTTTGTGTATGTGATGGACTATCTATACACTTGCTTCTATTGTTTGAAACTTTGGTTTGAGAGTCGTAGCGCTCCAACGCATGTTTGGAAGTATTATTTATAAATAAGCATTTTTCATTAGAAACACTAATTGCTAGAATAGGTCATGTTGCGTGCCAAATATGTGGGCAAATTATTTGTACGTAATAAACAAATCGAACTTATGCTAACTATGTAGGTAGGTGATTGTTTCATTTCCATTTGTTCATAATGACCCCCACAAAAAAAAAACTCTATCTCTAACCTCCTTCCATGTCTATCTCTGTATGACATTGAAGTGTCTCATTTAATGGTATCAGAGCAACCCCGTTCATTTCTCATATCAGCTCCTAATCACAACATCATCTGATAGGTGAGTGCCATGTAAAAGTTATTAGTATGGTAATAAAAAATTCATTACATTTATTTTAGGTAGAATAAGTTGAAAATCTTCTAATAAGAAGTAAAGTTTGTGCGATGTATAAAGTAAAGTCTTAATCCACTGAAGAATGTTTTAGTATACTAAACATAGTTCTTGGCAAGATGCCACAATAACTAGTGGTGGTTAGGAGAGAGATGAGGGCCATCAGCAAGGAGACCAAGTTGATATTATGGAGATTCTACAAATAATTTCTAGGTCTATGTAATCCTTGGCCTAGGAGACTACTCAACTAGCAGAATTGGCTTCACCATCAGAACCGACTACAGCACATCAACCTGCCACTAGCAACCAACATAAGCAGTTCATGAACATCCACCAAAATTTATGGGAGGTGTAGACACAACGGATGTTGAAGAATGGCTTAGTGAAATTGATAAAGCTTTTGAATTGGTCGATGTACTAGCAAACTTAAAACCTATGTTTGGCACCTACATGCTTGGAGAAGATGTCAGAAATTGGTTGAAGGCTATAAAGCGAATCAAGTTTGATAGTCAGGCAATGATATGGAGCAATTCATGCAGAATTTCACTGAGAAATATATCTTTGACCATGTTAAAGAAAGAAGAATGCAACAATTCCTTGATTTGTCTTAGTGTGGTAGGTGAATTCCACCACTCAGACGTGAACACATTCACTACTAACAAGCCAGAGTAAAAAAAATTCATCAGAGTATTCAATGATGATTTGAGGTTGAGGATGGTGGGAAGAAGTCCTATGGTTCTAACACAAGCAATTGAGAAAGTGACTCAAATAGATGACCTTCTGAGTTAGATTCAAGCTCGTGGGAAGATAAAATTTTATGGTCCAGCACATTACCTCTAGTCCTAGCTAAGAAACCATTTCTACCTAAGCACAGACCCTTTCCATCACCTCCATTTCGTAAACCTTTTCCCCAAAATAAGCCTAATAAGACTATCATTGCTGCCACCAAGTACACCTTGGGAGACCATGTTTTAGGATTACATGGGCATGTTGTTGAACAAGGATATTTTTTCAGAGAATGGCCTAAGTTACAAGGATTTCTACGACAAGGACTACCTCAAACCAGACCTATTCAGCCACCACAACATGCAAACCGACCTCCAAAAAAAATTGTACCATGAAGGGTGTATGCCACAACGATCAAGAGTCTTAAGAACCTAGAACTTGTTGAAGGTATCCTACTTATGCACTCATGCTTGGCATGTGTTTTGTTTGATTCTAGAATATCACATTCTTTTATATGTTGACCTTTGTCACTATGCTTAAATATGCCAACAGTACATGCACCTTATGAACCTAGAGTGTAGAGTGCTATTGGATTTCATAATTGTCGTATAAAGTATTTGTTTGATGTTATGATAGAAGTTTTTTAAGAAATAAACTTCTTATAAACCTCATAATTATTGATTTAGAGGGATTTGATATCATCCTACACATGGATTGGATGAATGAATATGGACTGTCATATAAAGAGGATTACTATATGGGCCAATAGCTTTAACCTTATAGTATTCCAAGTTCATACTCATGAACATGCATTGGAAATAACTGAAGCCAACTTATGGATGCAAGAAAACATAAATAGTTATGACATAGTCTATCTTATCCACGTGACCATAGAGAAAATTGAAACACCATAGATAGACCAAATTCTATTGGTATGTGAGCTGGTAGATGTATTTTCAGAAAATCTCTTGGGATTGCCACCACCAAGGGAAATTGAGTTTACTATTGACATAGTACCTGGCAATGCTCTGATTTCAAAAGCAACCTCTAGAATGGCACTAGCTGAACTAGAGGAATTAAATAAACAATTGTAAGATCTCATCAGCAAAGGATTTATCAGGCTGAGAGCATCACCTTGGGTCTCACCTATGCTATTTGTAAAGAAGGAGGATGAGTCATTTCGAGTATGTAGTGATTAATGAATGCTAAATCAAGTCACCATTAAGAATAAGTGTCCATTCTAAGAATTGAAGACCTATCAGATCAATTGAAAAACACATGTGTGTTCTCTAAGATTGACCTTAGATCGAGGGTATCACCAATTAATAATTAAAAAAAAAGATATCCCTAAGACTGCTTTACAAACATGGTATGGACATTATAAGTTCTGTGTTCCTCCCTTTGGATTGACTAATGCACTAGTTGTGTTTATGAACTTAATGAATAGAGTGTTGAAAGAATTTCTTGATCATTTCATTATTGTGTTTATTGATAATGTGTTAATTTATTCATCCACTCAAGAAGATCACAAGGAACTCTTGAGAAAGGTTTTAGGTAGTTTTTGCCAACATAAATTGTATGTGAAATTCTCAAAGTGTGACGCTTAGATATCCAAGATAAGCTTCATGGGGCACATTGTTTTGGCGAAGGCATTGCAATGGATCCAACCAAAGATGACATGGTTTAGAAATAGAAGACTCCTACTAATATTACTAAAGTGAGAGCCTTCCTTGGATTAGTTGGTTACTATAGAAATTCTATACAAAAAGTTTCTCAGTTAGCACTACCTATGACTACACTTCTGAAAATTTGAGAGAAATGTGAGCAAAGTTTTCTAACTTGGCAAGAGAAATTAACTATGGCACCAGTTTTGGCTATCCCATTTGGAAAGGAACAGCTTGTTGTTTATACTAATGCTTCTATGTATGATTGTGGATTAGTCTTGATGTAGAATGGGTGAGTCATCGCTTAGTGTCACGAAAACTATGTCCACATGAACGTAACCGCCCAACCAATGATTTAGAACTTGGTGCATTGGTTCATGCCTTAAAGATGAGGTGACACAACCTATATGGTGTACAATTTGAGGTACTTACAAACCACAAATCACTCACTCATTTGTTTTATTAGAACATTCGACAGCATCATTGGATGGAGGTTTTGATGGGTTATGATTTTAAGATGTCATACCATCTTGATAAAGCAAGAAAATACCCTTAGTCGCAAAGGTACTGTGACTGCAAGAAGTCTAATGATTCAAATATGGAAATTAATTGGAGAATTGACCTCTTGACATCCTTTTCAACCTACCTCCTGAAAAATACTTGCCTGAGCACAATAATGTCAGGTGATTTAATTGAGATGATTCAATAGAGATCGAATGATGATCTCAATTATTCATACATGTTTGTTCTGTGTCTAAAGGATGAAACAGTTTTTCTTTGGACAGTAACGACAATGTTTGTTTCCAAGGCCATTTATGGATACCAAATGATGCAGGCGTATAGAGGAAACTCTTGGACAAACCACAATCTTTCTAAGTATACAATTCGTTCACAAGAAAAAAAAGAAAGGTATCAAGATGCTTCGTAAAAAATTTGGTGGTGAAGAATGAAATCTAATATTGCCAAACATGTAGTAATAAGTGAATTTTGGTACCAATAGAGATTCCTCTATGAAAATGGGTAATTATAGTGATGGACTTCATTATGAGATTGCCAAAGACTCAAAAACAACATGACACCATTTGGGTAATTGTTGATCGACTAACAACTTCATTTCCTTCTATTAAGAGCTAATAAGCCATTGGAATCTTTGGCCGAATTGTACATTAATGAGATAGCTTGGTTGCATAGTGTACCACGTACAATTATTTCATACAAAGATCCCAAATTTACCTGTCATTTTTGGAGAGCTCTTCAACTCGCTTTGGGAAATAAGTTGCTTCGGAGTTCAACATTCCACCCTCAAACCGATTGACAAACGGAGAGGATGATTTAAACCTTGGAAAGTAGGTCACGAGCATGTTCTCTAAAATAGAAAGGTGACTAAGACAAACATGTAAAACTAGTTAAATTAGCTTACAACAATAGTTACCATTCTAGTATTGGCATGGCACCTTTTGAAGCTTTATATGGACATCTGTGTTGATCACCCTTATGTTGGGATGAAATTGGTGACAGCAAATTTGAACATCTATTGGTTCTATAGCTTTATGTTGACCAAATCAGGACGACACAAAACAATTTATCAACTGCATATAATCATCAGAAGAGTTATACTAACAAGAGATGATGGCCTTTGAGATTTGAAGTTGGAGACATGTAATTTTACGTATATCCTCAATTAAAGAAATTTTCTGATTTGGTAAGAGGGTGGAATTAAATCCCAGATTTGGACCATTTAAAATTTTGGAAAGAATTAGAGAGACAACATACCGACTGGCAATGCCACTACAATACTTTCAAGTTTATAATGTATTCCATGTCTTAATGTTACGAAAGTGTGTACCAGATCCCAGTCATGTGATTAGCTATCACGATTTGGAAATTCAAGAAGATTTGACACATACAAGACAAACAATCCACACAGTTGATGAACAAGAACATGTATTGTGAACAAAACGAATATTAGTAATAAAGATTGAATGAATGCACCATGGGGCCACTAACAATACTTGAGAGTTGAAAGATGATTTGTAGAAACACTATCCCCAATTATTTGTACAAACATAAGAACATTAGAGGACAAAATTCTATTAAGGGGCAACGTTGTCACGTCTAGCTTCTTGGCATCAAAATCAAAAAATGAATTGCAATTTTAGCACTAAAAATCTTCGAACCTTGCTATGTTTATGTGTGAGTATGGCTAAGACATTAAAATTAAAATGGAGAACTAATAATAAACATAAAAAGCACTCGACTTAATTTATTTTGTGTTTCGAACCGGACGAAACTTGAATGTTTGACTATTACAAAACTCGCAGTCAAACTAAGAGACTGAAATAGTCCAAAACCCAGAGAGGCTTGGGTTGGTCAATGGCAAACTTGTAATTCCTAACCATGACCACATGTAGATTAATAACTGAATAATTGACATTAAGTCATGTTAATCATGATTGATTAAGGTTAATTCATGGTGGTTTAAGAGCTTAAACACCCAAACAATAATGAACTAGAGCTCTTACGCTAGGATTAAGCACTAAGCTAAATCAGAAATCAAAATTAATCATTTAAATCTAACTAAATACACTCACCACCTCAAGATATTTTAATAATTGATGAAACCTCCTTTGAAGAAAATATGTTTTAATATAATATTAACTTAAGTAATAGAGAAGAGGAGAGAGGGAAGAAAGAGAAAGAGAGAAAAGAGAGAGAAAGAGAGGATAGAAAGAGAAAATATTTTTGACGATCAACCTTTGTTGGATTCTTTAGTGTGTATGTTGTTGTTATCTAGAACAGAGATTTTACAAAAAATCTAAGGTACGATGGAAGTTATGTCATTTTCTTTGATTGAACAAAAAGTTTTAGATTTTTTTACTGTAGGAACCCAAAGTTCTTCTCCTAGGCTGCTCTACATATATTCTCTATGATTCTTGTGGATTGGAATCATGAAAATCGAACCAATAGATGAGATTTTACTAAATTTTTATTTAAAATTTTGAAGCACCTCGCAGTGTGCATGGTACACACAAGCAACGTGTTGAGAAAAAGTTATGTTTTGAGGTTTTCTGTATTTTGGACTTTATTATTAGGTAGTTTTTTGAATTTTTCAATACATATTGGACTCTTTATGTAAAGAGTTAAACATAACCCTAATTAGTCTTTTTATTATATTAGAAGTGTGGGAGCCAAAACAACTTAACGAACTCTCTTATCTCTCGTTCTCTCTTGTCTACCTTCTCTCAACTATTTCTCTCCTCTATGTCTTCATTCTTACTGGTTTGACATTGAAGATCAACATGGTATTAGAGCGAACAGTCTTGGGGACCCTGCTGAAATTATTCTAAACCAGCAAGTTCCCTCGTTCTCCTATTCTTCATCAACATCTAGGTGTTGTTTATCTCTCTTGACTGAAAGACAA
Organism: Nymphaea thermarum; assembly: GCA_011799765.1. Lineage (NCBI taxonomy): Eukaryota > Viridiplantae > Streptophyta > Magnoliopsida > Nymphaeales > Nymphaeaceae > Nymphaea > Nymphaea thermarum. The sequence continues at coordinate 310,952 of JAANDH010000084.1, read as the reverse complement.
AAAAGGTATTTCTCAGCCTGTTGAGGGTTAGGGTTTTGATCATAAATATGTAAATCAGTAGACATGATCAGAAACCCTAACCCATGTCGATTGCAGTCAATGGGAGAACCTCTAGCATGTGTAGATAGACAGTTTTTTTTGTCACTTGAAGATAAACATATGAGTTAATTTCTGCTGCAAATTTGTGCCTGTCGTGGAATTCCAAAGCATGACATGATTTTGCAAAAATAATGTGTTGCAAGTCAGAAAAATTGCTCTTTGGTGTGCAGTGGGATTCTGTCTCTTTTCTTTTGTGTATAGTTGTTGTTGCAGTGGATTTCTGTCGTGGTGTTGCAAAAAAAAAAGAGGGATAGAATTATGAATAAGATTCAACCGTGGAATAGTAGTGGATATTCTTCTTTAGGGTAGATTATCTTCACATCGAATTAAGTAAGATTCAACCTATTGTGGTCTTCTATATTTGTTTATCTTCAAGGATCTATCATGGCTGCCAATAGATCTCCACAACATGAATATGAAAATCAGCAAACTAAGGCTGGTGTAGAGTACAAGGCATTCTCAAATCCTTTTTCTTTTGGATCTGCTATCAAACTCGATGGATCTAATTATGATGTTTGGGCCAGAACTTTCATGCTATCAATCATTGGACATGGAAAGAAATATATATTAGAAGAAGATGAACCAACAGAAAAAATTGGCAAGTATGCACGATGGGAGGAAGAAAACAGCATAATTAGTGCTTGGCTTATGTATAGCACTCAGCTTCATATAGTTGTTGGGCTCTGCTATTATAATACAGCTAAAGATATGTGGAATTCTCTATGGCAAGCATACTCTCAAGACAAGAACATCAGCAAAATTCTACAAGTTCAGCAAGAACTGTTACAAATGCAGCAAGGTAACATGGATTTAACCAAATACTTTACGAAATTGAAGTTTACTTATGAAAAGATGAACTCTTTAAAACTTTCCTGCAAGCATTGTTTTAAATCTCACATGAAGCAAATGATAGTGGTTACATTTCTAGCTAGACTATCATCAGAATATTCTGCAGCCAAGGGTCAAATGCTTACTGGGTTAGATTTTCCTGATCTTGAGGAGGCCTTCAACAAGTTAAATAGATTGTTTGTTACTCTTCCTCCATCTACAAATAATTCACAGCCATCTACACTTGCCTCATTTGGAGGATGACTAAATACACAATACCCTTCTTGTGGAAGAGGAAGAGGCCATGGTCAAGGAGAACAGGGAAGACTCTAATGCACTTATTGTGGTCGTCTTGGTCACTTAGAGGATAGGCGTTGTAACAAAGTGGATAAACCGAACACATATGCGTCTACGACTATGACCTCCTCATCCATTCCAACTCCAAACTCATAGTCCACTAGTATGGTTCTTAAGGTGAATCCCACTGCTACTTTAGTAGATGCCACTTCTCTCAAGTTAATTCCGGCTGAACTTGACTTAATCATGGAGCATCGATCAAATACTACACCTTCCACCTCATCGACTTCTCCTACTATCACAAATTCAGCATTTTCTGCAAGTAGAACTCCTTCTAATGGCTGTTGGATAATTGATTCTGAAACATCTAAACATTTTTGTGAAGATACTAGTATTTCAAACTTGCAAAATTTTTTATCCCTCACAATATGTTCAATTAGCGGATGGAAGACTATCTCTGGTTGAAGGACATGGAGATGTCTGTCTATCTCCATCTTTACATGTTAATGAAGTGCTATATACTCATGAATTCTCAAAGAACTTGTTATTTGTAAGCAAAATTACTAAAGAGATGAATTGCCGAGTTATTTTTGACCCGGGTACTTGTGTATTTCAGGACCTATTGACTGGGAGGAAGATTGGTGGAGGCCATGAGAGAGATGGAATCTATTTCCTGGATACATTTGTTAAAGATGTGTCTCTTTTAGTTGATTCACGTTTAAGTGCATTCCAATAGCATCTTAAACTTGGTGATCCATCTTTTTCTAAACTTCGACAGTTCTGTCCTCAGATTTCTTCTTGAGCCTCCATCGAATGTGAAGCTTGTCAATTAGGCAAGCATACTCGTACATCTTTTCCTTCGAGTCAAAGTTAGTCTAGCCAAAATCTATTTGATCGGGTTCATGTTGATGTATGGGGACCTAGTCGGGTTTCGAGTCGGTTGTCGTCTCGTTATTATCTATCCATTGTTGATGACTTTTCTCGAGTCTCATGGGTGTTTTTGATGAAAGACAGATCTGAAGCTTTTTGTATCTTGAAATCTTTCATCTTGGAAATAAAAACTCAACTTAATTTGTGTTGAGGTTGTTCGCACTGACAATGCCCTTGAGTTTAAATCTACTTCCCTATTTGAATTCTACAAATCACATGGTATTGTGCCACAATTTACATGCCCTCACACATCTCAACAAAATGGTGTAGTTGAAAGAAAACACTAACATTTGTTGGAGGTAGCCCGCACTATCATGATTCGTTCTCATATGCCTACCAAATTTTGGGAAGATGCAATCTTAATCGCATGTTACCTAATAAATAGAATGTCATCCTCTTTAATAGACAACAAGATACCAATTCAAATCCTTTACCCAAATAAGGCCTTGTTCTCTTTACCTCCACGTGTATTTGGATGCACATGTTTTGTACATCGACTTGGACCGAATTGAGATAAATTTGCTGCACAAGCAATTAAATGTGTATTTATGGGATACTCTTGAAATCAAAAGGGGTACCGAAACTCATTGTCAATTTGTGCATGAATTCACTATAATGCGGACCTTGTTAATAGGATAGGCTAGGCCACAAAGGCCAGTCAGCCTTAGTCAGCAATGACCATTACTAGGTCTTAGTCAGCTACGATCCAACCATGATTAGATAACCTTGGATGACATGGAGTTTTGTTGAAGATTTATTATTTATATAAGATAATTAAATTATTGGTGTGATCTTGCATATTGCTTAAATTAATAAAGTTGAGATTTAGTAGCTTAAACCAAGTCACAAGTTTGAGAAAACGGCTTAAGCTAATTAAGTTTAATTTGATCCTTTGAATACAAATTCATGCATATATGCATGCTATTTACCTAGGTTTGATTAAGGAGATATGTGCAACAGTCAGATAGGAAACATGAGCTATGTTGGTAATACAAGTTCGTAATTGAATTTCGAGAGTGATGTTGTTTTATGATGAACTTGTGTTTGTGCTCTGAGAAGAGTCTAATTAATGACGAAAGCCTGGTAATGTTTATAAATTGAAAATTGTAATCATGCAGTGAATTGTTTGAGCATGATGTTGTTTTATAATGAACTTGTGTTTGAGCCCTGAGAAGAGTCTAATTAATGACGAAAGCCGGGTAATGGTCATAAATTGAAAATTGTTATCATGCATTGAATTGTTTGAGCATGGTGGTTGTATACTTATTTCATGCTATTTTTGTTGTTTGACTTGCCATTTTGATGTAGGCAACGGCTGCCTTGGTTTTATATTTTTGGGTGGATGGTATAATGGAAAGTCCGAGAATGGCCCAGTATATTGAAAATAAAAAAATCATTTTGGCGCGTGTGGATAAAGAGCCAAACGCTAGGGTATGGAGACCTGTGATCAAAACCTTTCATGAGTGAAACTATTGATATATAAAATGATTTTTCCTCATGCTACTTAGAGCATCACATCCTTTGCGTGAGGTAGCGAGTGTGGGACGAAGTTACAACAGTATCACAGTTGAGCTCAATCCAATGTTGTGTCACAATAGTCTTTACCCCAAAATTATTTCAATATGCTTGGAGACTCGGTGTTTGGGACCATAAACTGCATAACAATCCGCCCTAAATATATTGAAGAGTTGGCTAGCATCACACGATTTTATCAGGTGGGTGCGTGTGTGGGCATCATTTAAATTCGTGCATATATGAATTGATTGTTCTTTCATTTGTTTGATCTCACTGCTATTATTGATGTGGTTGGTTATTTCTACGACTCAAAGTGAGTCTAGTTCATTGGTATGCCAAAGAAACTGGCAGACCAAACTTCTTGAACCTTTTAAGCTATGACTCAAACATTATCACTAGTGCTGGAGTGAACCTGAATTCAGTGATGATATTCATTCACTATCATTTCTAATAGCTAGTAAAATGTATATACTTTACACTTATGTAATAGCACATGAGAGATCTTGTTATGATTTTTATTATGCACACTGGTTGTGTTGATGCTTTGATTTTCTATCTCTTTTATGTTCTAATTGTGCAGCGAATGATGTTTGTTGATCAGATGGCTGGAAGAACAGGAGATTGTTGAGAAAGGGCTGATGTAATATCATATACAACCCTTTGAACCATAATTTTGTAAATGCAAGGGTCTATTTGTACACCCTCTTCTGTTGTTTGAAACTTCCCTCTTCTATTGATTGAAACTTCAACTTGAGAGTTGTAGCTCTTCAACACATGTTTTGAAGTATCACTTATAAATAGGTGTTTTTATTAGAAACATTAACTGCTAGGATAGGTTGTGTCGTGCACTAAATACATGGGCAAATTATCTATATGTAATAGATAGATTGGTCCTACACTAGCTAAAGTAGGCATATGATTGTTTCGCTTCCATTTAGTCATAATGTCCCTACAAAAGAAAAAGTCTCTGTCTCTAACCTCTTTTTATGTGTGGCTATGTGTGGCATTGGAGTGTCTCAGTAATGGTTTCCACTCATTTAGTAAAATATTCTATAGCTACCAGGAAGTATTTATGATTGTTGGATGCAGAACAAAAGGGGGCCCACCACATCGAAGGCCCACATAGAAAATGGCCATGGAGATACCGCAGTGTAAGTATGTTGTTGGGGCATGGATGAAATAAGCATGCATGACACTTGAGACATATTTGAACAGGTTTGTAATAGGCTTGTTTCATGGTGGGCCAGTAATAGTCTGCCCTTACAAGTTGTTTAACTAATCTTTGGTAACCAACGTGGCAACCAAATAAAAACTTCATGGGCTTATTTAATTGCCCCTTGTGCCTCATGTTTGTTTAGGAAACCGAAATATTCAGAGCTAAAGCCTCTCATATGCAATGGTTGCTCTAACATTGGAATTCATGCTTGAAAGCTAGAATGAAACCAAAAATGCTATACTGTCATTGGAGAAAACCAGTCATAGGTTTGATCTGGTCTGCAAGTGATCCGATGATGAGAATATATGAAAAAATAAAGAAATGAGCCATTTTTTTATCATTTCTAACTGAATGTATACTGGTAAACTTGTTTTGAAAGTTTCTAAAAATTTATAGATATGGAAATAATCCAGATTGATCTTTGGGTAAAACAATTCTCCTGACCTGTTTTGGTATGGAAAATGACAGATTTCCATGAATGTTTTTGAAAAATTGAAGAAAAATGGGACAAAATGAGGTGATCATTTGCAAAATGGTCATTTTCAAAGTGGTAACAACATTAGGTGATGTAGGTCCTAGTGTCTAATACCTAGAGCAATATGACTTGATCTGGTGTAGTTCACGGCTCCCACATTAAAATTTTTTTAAAAAATCAGTTCAATTTCTTCTTGTAAGGGGTACAATGGTCATTTTGGTTGTAAAAATTTGAGCCATCTGCACCCCCGAACCCACGGCTACCAGCAAAAGCACTACCTAATGACTCTTTAAGGAACTGAAAGCAATGCTTATAAATGTCTATGACCTTGGAACAAGCAGAGCGCCCGAACATGGCTAGGTTTCATTGGCTAGTACTGGTCAACCTGCTGGTTCACAAGATGCATATCTGCTATTTTCTTATATTGGTATATTAATGGAATGGTTAGAGATAATATCTTAGATTCCCAACTGCCTTGCCAATTATTATTTCAAGTGAGAATCTGATACTTGTTTTTGTCATGTGAAGTAAAAATTGCATAGTCCAGCTTATTCTGAAGAAATATCCATCAAATAAAATTCATTTATGTGAATGAAAATGGCACACTAAAATAGCTGTATACTTGTTTTACAACACCAAAACTACCAAGCAATCACAAGTGTTGATGGTAATATTAAAAATACTAGTAGCACAAAACTTTTACAACGAAAGGTATTTATGTTCATCGTTGTATGACGATTTCACATAAATATAACGAAGCTAATACAAAAGGGAAATTATGTAAAGGATACAACGAGGACATTATTGACAGAAACATCAGAAGCATGAAGAAATTATGTACAGGATAGTATGAGGAAATTATGTTCAGGATAGTTTGATATCCTTTCATAAAAAATTTCATTTCTACACCATTATTTTCAGAGTTGTTTTCATAAATATTGTTACGCAAAACCTTTTACCTTGCTTCACTTTTCATTAAAAGAATTACAGAAAGAGGTTTGTGACCTTTTTACCAAGCTTCATTTTTCAATATCGAAGAGCCTTGTTATCTATATGCATTAAGTGCATGAGGCTGAATGAAATAATGTGAGCCGATAAATGATCTCACTAGAAGTACGTTGAATGATATTAAGTAGATATTGCTCACAAACATTAACATGCACTATCTGGCCTAACCTTACATGGTACGAACTCTTCATATGAGCATGGGGGCATGATCTCTCGTGACATAAGGAATGACGAGAGGGTTGCTCTTAAGATTGGGTAGGCTGAGTAGGGCCAATACTCGTCACATAGGTTTCTCTTTTGTTCTCTTCTTGTTGTTTTTTAATGTGTTTATTTTGGCATGTCTGTTTAGGGGTGACCCATTCACCCACCATGAGATTTGGAAAACAACTCTCCAACTTGTTTTTTTTAAGAGCAGGTTTAATGAAGGAGGACGTTGGCCAATCTGTAAGTCTAGTACCAATGTTTGAGATTGTTTATGTTGTTGATATTTTTTATTGTACATACAGGCGCTGCATAAAAAAATGTCATGTGTAAGTAGAACAGAGCTGGTTGGGTCTCCACCCACATATTGCATGCAGCTGTGGACAAGAAAAACTTAAGTTTGATTGCAAGGATGCCAATTGACAATCAACATTGCATGCATCTTCTGCACACGGAACTGTGATGATGTCATCACAAATACTTGCTATGTGAAATATCTTATTTTCTATATACATGTTTGTTATTGATTGATTGATGTGGCAATTTGCTACATCGCTTTGCCTTTTTACTATTGCGTGTCTTAATTTTATAGGTTGAAATGAGTTGAATCAATAGGTGCTACTTGTGTGCTGAAATAATCAACGGTAGACGATATAATCATGGGTGGGTGGGAGATGTGGCAGCTACATTGATGACATAATCTGATGATGCCCGAGCCAATCCGAGTGGTGTTTTAAGAACACTATTCATTGAATCTTTTATATTATTTCTTTTATGGAGATGCAACCTTATTGACAAAATTCTTAACATTGATTTATGAATGATGGTGGTTTGTCGTTAGAAGTTTGTAACGACACATAATTGTCTTTTAAAAAGTTTAATTTTAGGGAAATTTAATATCATGTGTTATTTAAAAAATGCAGGTCGTTACATTAGGAATAGTGTGTGAGCAATTTATCCCCACATAAGTGTTTGATGAATCTCCTAAAACCCTAACATTGAATTCCTAATGTCAAATGGCCTTCAAGTATGGAGACTGCCCGATGAAAAAAAAAAATTGCCTCGAACAGAAAGAAGATGGACACAACTTAAAAATGAGCTTCTTAGAGTTTGTCTTTGACGAAAATGTCAAGTTTCCGGTTTTGAAAAATAGCTTCAGGAAATTTCCTTTAAATAGAAGTTTAAGGTAAATGAGGAGGTTTTATTTGCTGGCGCCCATGACTTTGATTCTTTTCCTTTTGTTCCTTCTTAGGCTTTTGTTGGCCACTTGAAGTAAATGCTTGACCGCAACTGCTTGTTCCCATTTTCTCTTTTCTCTGTTTTCTTTCTTCGTTGAAGGTATAAATTTGTTGCGGTATAATTAAGGTGAACTGTTCACCTTAACATCATTCATCGTCTTCTTTCATGCCTATTTGCTCTTCTCGTTGTTCTATTTATTGTTATCATCTGCCTACTCAAGCTCAGACTTTGGGCTATTCTATGCTGATCAAATATATAACGTAATAGATCGAGAAACAATTACTAAGTACTTTGTAATGAAGAGAGGGTAAATTTATAAGTGAGATTATCCTTCTTTGGAAAATTTCCAATTTAGTTTCTTTATACATGCAAGTATCACAACTTATAAACGCACATGTATAAGTGACCCAAAAAATATGAGTCATGTAATCATGTTGTTCAATCCATTAATAATACTCTCTCTCCCTCTCTCTCTCTCTCTCTCTCTCTCTCTCTCTATATATATATATATATATATATATATATATATATATATATATATATATATATATATATATATATATATATATAAAGGTCAGAGCCAATCCCTTTGGTACTAATTGATTTTGTTGATGTTGAGTAAAAAAAAGGGGGGGGGGATGTGAATTAATAATAAAATGGCTAGAAAGCATTATTTCTTTTTGTCCTTATTTTTCCTTTAGATATGCATGTGAAATAAATTAATAACTAAAATTATTCTCAATGGCTCTTGCACTCTTTATGTATGTGTCATTTAGTATTGTCAATGTGAGTTTTTAACATAATCTTAGAATCATTAATGGAATACCATTTGAGATGATGTGCATCAGTTCTAAATTTGGAAATTAGAAAACTGATCAACTATGATTAATATATATATATATAAGAGAGAGAGAGAGTAGGCAGGGCCCCTGCGTCATGTAAGGTGTGGGTTTTTGATAAGCGCGAGCCTGTGGTCATTGTGTTGAGGAAATTATTGTCCTTAGTAATTATGCGATGGCCCTTTTCATTGGCTCATCCTACCTTCTTTGAAGCATTCGATGATGAGCATGTCTACATAACAATAACAACGGGCGTCGCCTCTTCTCCATCTCTCTCTCTTATTCTTGTGATGATGATAATGATGATGGCCGTGAATGCTTCAAAAACACATTTAAAAAAAGCACCCACGAAGAAAACACCGTATACTTCGTGCGAACATAAATAATAATAAATAATATATACAGTTGTGCTTGTGGTGAATGATGATGTAGAGCAGGTATCCCAATGATGATGTCCCACCGTCTCATGGCAGGCGTGAGCTAATGTGTCCCACTCCTCCCTTTCTTCTTTCTTTCTGCTTTTTACCTTTTTGTCCTCGTTGTCTTGAATGTGTCAATTATTACCTCTCATGTGCAATCATAGGACTCATACATGACATATCATTTCAGTTTCATGTATATATAATTTTTAATGCATGGATGTCTTTCTTTGGGTACATCAGGATATATCAGGCCTTACGAGGGGCAGTTCCCAACGTCCAAAAGAAGAAGAAAGTTGGAGGAGAGTCGGAGGGTGGGGGCAAGGATCGCCGAGGATTTGAATGGGAGTGGTGACGTCGTGGGGGTGGTGGAGGCCGGTGCGAGGGAAGGAGAGAAAGTATTGATGATGGGCTGACCGTAAGCGCACGCGGAGGACGACAGAGTGGGGAGAGTGTGGGGCCCGCATGGAGGGGGGTGGAGCTGCGTCGGAGAACGTGTACCGCTTGAGCCCATGGCAGCCACCCCGGCGGAGATACTCTGACGAGGGCAAATCGCTCGCCGTCCGGCGCTGCCGTACGACCAAACGAATCCACAGGTGGGCCTTAATGGCGGCATGGTTTAAGCACCGCTCGGATCAGGTCCTTCGCCAACAAGCCCAGCGGAGTCGTTCCTCCGGACTCCTGGCTCTCGGTCCGGCCCAGTATTTATTAATTAGTTAATTAAAATATTGGATTGTGCTAGGACAACCATGATTAGGGCTAAGTAGAAGTAAATCCTAGAAAACTAAAATTTATTTTTAGTTGGATCTGACAAAAACAATATTAAATCTAGTTACTAGTCAGATTGAGATTTCAAGAAGATCTTGTACGCAATTACACATCTGGATGCCAAGGCTTTATACCGATTGGATACACATACCAGGGGTGAAACCATGTATCAAATGATAGGCCAATTTTACTTTGGTAATTCTTCTATCAGTCCTCCAATCAGATGAAAATGTCTCATCTATTTATGACATGATCAAATATGCGGCCAATTGCAGCCTCAAATTTTATTGATATCTGTTCTTACCTTTTATTTTCTTTTTCTTTCACCACTCTTCATGGACTTCTCAAATCATTAAATTCAAGCGATTTCTTTCCCGATGTAAGTTGAGTTTGAAAATTTTGGCACCTATTTGTTTTACCACAGCTTTTGAACCTGCTTGAATCATTTCTCGTTGAAAAAATCTGGGATGAATGTTGGAAGCAAGAACATTAAAGAGGCGCTTGGATGACACCCTGGATCATATCAAAACTGGGTTTAACTTGATTTTGTAAAAGGCCCTCGAGCCATTCATAGGAAATTCGTTCTGTGTGTGTCACTCAAACAAATAAAGCAAGTTTTCATAACTCATTAACAATTTTGATTCTTATTTTGACAAACCTATGTTTTAGCGTGTCGTTCAAACGCCTCCTAAATATGTCAAATGATAAAAACTGTACATGCCACAACACATAGGAAAACATGGTTGGAAGACTTACCTGCGTTATTCAATTGCGTAAACTCGATTTGATCACCTATATGGAAGCTTTACCTTATGTTTGCACGAAATCCATAATTAAGTTGCAATAAACTAATTTTAATAAATTACAACGCGCATAAGAAGAGTGAAATTACCTGGCGCTCTTGGTTTATCTTAGCAGGTTGTCAACCATTAAAGTCCTTCATCTAGTTTTTTCTCAGTATATTCCCATTGAATAACATTTACAATGTTAGGGGTCACTTAATTACATCATCATAAAATTATAGGTCATTGACTTACTCTATTTTGCCCATTTGTATAAAAACTTGTACGGCCTGGCAGTGGAATAGGATTGTTTCCCAACTTGTAGGCATATTTTTTTCAGCCAGGAGGTTGATATTGTTGGCCTTTTTTCATGTTTTTTTTTTTTTTTTGTCTTTGCATAGGATATTGATATTATTTTAGTATACAAGTACCCGTAACCTAGATGACTAAAGCAAGGGCTGACCTCATCTTAATTTATCGTTTCAAATGAAAGAGGAACATTAAATTTTAAAATGCACTATTTTAATCTTACTTGGCGCAATGTTTTCCAGTAATCCCATATCCTTTCACACGAAAAGGTGTTGCCACTATCGAAGGTGTGATGGAAAATGATTATGAATGTGGAACTAGGAATACTCTTCCTCTTAAAACCAACCTAACTAAGTCTAGAGAAAGAGCCACGTATAGGCAAGTGTGGGAAGCAGCCCCACAACAACTCTTTAGTTCCATATTTATATTTTAAAAGTTTACTCATTTATATAAAGCTTTGCCCTTTAAGATATGTGACTTTTCTATTTAATTATTGCCCTTAGACCCAAAATTCCTGGCTCTGGTAGAGAGCCATTTACTTTGTATTTAACCACAAACCCAGATGTTGTCAGGTCTGAATGATCAGGCCTCGTGGCAAATGATGAAAACCATGGAGCATGAAACTTGGCGTCTTCCAATTGGAACCGACGACATTGTGTCGTAAGCCCTCGTATTGATTTGGGCTTAAACTATCTAGTATTGTTTATACGGCAGGAGTCGTGCAACTGTTTAATCGACATCCATAGCAAGCAGAAATCAACACTGTGGGAACAGAAGAGAGATGGTTTTGTGACTCGAATTTGTTTTTAATTTTATGATTTATGGATGGGTTTTAGATACTTGTAATATTGGATTTTGATCAAGACTTGTGGAAGTTTGTTTTACCCATCCTTTAATGACTTCCATAGGAGGATTAACTTATTTGACAAGAAATTTAGGACTGCCAAATAGACAGTAGATGCGGTCTACACGTATGCATTAAAATATTTAGACTATGTGAAGACGATGTTTCTACAATTTTTGAATTAAATAAACTTACAGTTATAAGATATCAAAACCAGTTACTTAAGCAGCGACATACTTTAAGAAAAAACGACTTGACTACCGTAGGCAACCAACCAGTCGCAGATCAGGTGCCGATGAAGAGGAGAGCACCGGGCAATGCCGCTCCCCCCTCAATCCTTTCCTTCCGGGCGCCACTTTGATTTCTTTTTTTTTTTTAAGCAAAAAAAAAGAAAAAGAAACAAGTAGATGTAGGAAGGGGGAAAAAGAAAAAGGAGACGACGGGACGGGGCCCATTGGGGATGGACGATTCAATCAGCCCATAATAATTGCGAAATGGCGGGGGTGGCCCCCACGAGGGAGTAAGGGAGCCGCCGTACTAATGATTGCGCCTGTGGATATGTTCCCTCCAGCCAGGCAGCTGCAGCAGCTCCTGTGGGCCCCCCTCCTCCAGATCGCTGATTCAATCCCCATTGGTCCACCTCAGCCTTCCTCGACAAGCTTGCCAATGGGTGTCCGCCACTTAATCGGCTGTCACGTGACGGCCACCCGAGGAAGAGCTTCGTACCTCGCACGCCACTTCCAGCTTCTCTACTCCCTCTCTCACTAAATCTGTTAATTTCTCTCTCTAGGATATTTAGGGCGTTTGACCGCCCGATTTTTGACGTGATTCCACCTCCACATCGGCATCTCCTCTCGTTTCCTTCGCCTGGTCCGGTTGCCGGATGCAATGGTTGGTGTCTGACTAGATGACCAAAAAGCCGTTTGATTTGGAGATGAAACAGTTGCTCTCCCACCATGCCTTCTGCGCTCTGTTTGCGTCACTTCTCCGAGACAGATCATTGACTTAGAGGAGGGAAGTTCCCTTCTCCCAACTTCTTTCCCCCTAAAATCAGGTTCAAATTCTCTTCTCGAATCCTCGACGCAGCGTCGGAGGTAGCCGGCTTGTGGTTAGTTTTGCATTAACTAGCCAACTTAAGGCGATCCTTCCAATGAAAGATAAAAAAGCTCCGATCATCCAATACTATGCTTAGGCGGGGCGGAGGACGAAGAGATCAAAGGCAAGTATCAAACATTGTTAGGTATCTCCTAACTAGCCTCAATGTCTGTAACATACTCAGATCTATAACTGCTGCTCAAGCATAGACGCGCCTCAAACAAACATTAATTTGGGCAGTCGCGCTTGTCTTAAAAGAAAGAATGTATTCTGTGTGATCCAATCTGAAACTCATGTATTTATTAATTTATTCCTATCCCCTTTATTTTCCCTTCTTTAACATGAAGACTTTAAGTAAAGAATCTGGCCAAGATTGACCGATCCCTGCTTGGTGAAACGGCGTTTGGATGACATCCTTCTCTAACCTAATTTTGTAACAACCAACTTTTATAAAAAAACTAACTAGAGTTTTATCGACTTTCGGGGGGTGAAATATCGAAACCTGGTCTTTTGAATAACCTAAAGAAGACCAAGTTTTTCACTTCTTTTTAAAAATTCTGGTTTTGTTTAGATCGAGTTTTCTTTAAACTTAGTTTTGACGGCATCCAGACACTCTAAAACCTGGTTTAAAACTCCAAAATACCTCTAAATGTTTTCCTGCAGCGTTTCGTTTCATCTAACTCGAGTAAAAATCCGATTTTAGTAAGGAACTTTTAACGGAAAGAGTTCATCTTTGAATATAAAGTGTTTCATATGACAAAAAAACACAAATCCAAGTTTGAAGGCCGACGCGTTCTGATATCATTTTTTTAAGCCAAACTATTTGTCGGGACCTGAACTGGCAAATGGAGAAACACATTAATGATTAATACACAGTGGGAACAATTGCTAGCTAGACTGACCAGGTAAAGAGAGGGACCAGGCCGGTCAAGACCACATCCCCATGCCAGTGCGACGCCCTCCAGTGCATGTTCATGTTCGATTCGAAACTATCAGACATTAATAACTGCCCTCCCCAACTTTTTCATCGTGGCTGCTCGCCAAACGCCAGACTGAGGATCTTTCTTTTTCTCCTTCTTGTCTTCCAACATTAACTCAATAGTTAGTATTAAAATACCAATCTCTCCTCCAAGCACTTTTTGACAGGGAAGGAGAGAGAAAGACATCTATGCCATATTCATACCTTTCCCATGCATACTCTATCTCCCTCTCTCACCTATCATTAATTCCTGCGTGACTTCAATAATTGCAATGATCTCTGAAGAGAGAGAGAGAGAGGGAGAGAGTGATGGTGATACAGGAGACAGCAGGCGTGCCTGCAAGAAATCCCTACAAGACTGCTCGGTCAATTCTCCCTCGTTCATAAAAAGGGAGGACTGGAGAAGGGGAGGTCTCCTTTCTCTTGTTTCAAAGTGTTTGCTCTTGACTGCGTCGCAGTAGTACAATTAGGAGAACAACTACAAAAAGAAAAAGCAACTAAAATCATTTAAAAATATGTTAGAAAAAAACCCCGAAAGGAGAAAGCAGAGTAAATGAGAAGACAACGCACGTACGTAAGCAGTTTACAGATGTATATGGAGGTCAACTCGGCAATTCCTCGCTCCCGAGGAGACGAAAGCCACTCCATCATCCAGGATGAAATGGCGATCCATTCGAGACGAAGAGAGAGAGAGAGAGCGGCGGCGACGTGTGGCTTGCGATTAGGAGAGAGCAATTACTGTAAAGTCTGCGTCCATTAATAAATGTCTTTCTAGTTGATCTCATCCTCCCTGTTTATCGTGGAAAAACGGATGATGATGAAAAGGGACGAGAGCGTGAGCAGGAGGCAGAGCTTCCTCGCTTTTTCCATGGCTCCCCTTTTAATTCGCTTTCTCCGTTCTGTTTGACTTGTTAGCCGAAGTTACCATACTACCATTCAGACCACAAGATATTAACGAAGCTACACATCGTCTGTCGCGTTTTGGAGTCCGATGGCAAATAGTTAATCGACTTGTTAATATCGAGTTGACGGGATCGTACATGCGTGGGCTCCTATTTTTGAGAAATAAAAAAAACTCACCAAAAGAAAGAGTCGCTTTTTTTTTTCTTGGTTTAGAAGAATAGTAAAGAGCATATTTTCTACGTAAATCCTCAGAGTTTTCTGTTTTTAATCTTTTTCTATTAGTCTTTTTACAACCATAGGAGAATCAACATTTTGCAGCTTAATCCTTTTCCAAATGTTATCTCGCTTTGACAAGGAAAACAATGAAAATATTTTCATAATTTTTTTTCCTTCGTATATCTTTTTTCTATTATGTAGGACTTTTTTCCGTTAAATTTACAGAAAAAGCTTAAATTCAATTTTTTTTGCCACTTAGTCCTGTTTCGAGAGTTGATGGCAATTTGGCTAATTTGGCTAAAGAACGCGCAGAAACCTTTTCTGCTGGTGCATGGGTCAACAACAGTTTCCAAGTTAAAGCGTCTCGAGACTGCGACTAAACAGTGGCAGTGCAAAGTTACAACCGTGAGTACATATAAATGTGCTTAGTTTTTTTTTTTTGAGTAAGATACATGGTGGGTAATGGCGGTGTCTGAGAGTCAAATCCTTTTAAGGGCTCAGCCATCTCCAGTCGCCATCTCCCTTCACGGACCCGGCTGAGGCTAACAGCCTTCCCGGCGCCAAATGAGGGTCGAGGGGTACTTTGGTAAAATCCTAACGCATGGTCATTGGGTAAATCCTACCACTTTTACCACCTTTTTCTCTCCACTTTGTCAACTGGTTATTGTCATTCAAACGCTTTCTCTCTCCACACAAAGGTGTAAACGTGGGGGATGGTAAAAAAACAAAAAGAAAAAGATCAACTTCTTCTGGTGTAGATAAGAATTAAGATAGCGGTTCGTTTCTTCACCTCTTCATAACTTCTTTCTCTCTCTCCCTCTCCCTCTATCTCGCTTGCCCGCTGCGGCTTTGTATATTGAAACCTCTCAACTTTGCACCATATAGTTTACCTTCTTATTCGCCTGTCGTTTGATTTCTGAAGTGGGTCTTGCTCGAGTTTTCGATTGAGTATGGACTTGGCTTTGAGTTTGGGGGACTCAGCAAAGCCCTTCCGTTTCATGGCAAAGACCAGCCACAAAAGCGTAGGGTTCAAGATGGGACTATCCTTAGAGACAAAAGAAGGGCATGGCGAAGCAGAAGAGGGGAGGATTCATGTTGAAGACGATGAAGAAGAAAGGAGTTCGACGGACCCTCCTGTTCAACTCGACCTTCTCCCTCTCCTTCCTGTTTCTCATCAGCATCAGGCTCACCAATCTGGTTTTCCGTGGCCATCCGAGAACGGTGAGATACTGGTCTGTGGCATCTGGTTTCCCGGAAAAGTGAAATCTTAAGTATGTTGGGTGGTGGTGTGAATCCGGAGTGATTTTGAGAATCTTCCGTGGGCTTTTCCTGTGCAGGGAATTCTGAGGCAGAGGTGGCGTCGACGAGGGGATTCGATGTGAACAGAGCACCTTTCAGCGGAGATTTGGAGGAGGAGGCTGCGGTTTCTTCGCCCAACAGCACGGTTTCTTCGTTTCACATGGACTTTGGCGTGCTTCCTCAGAGCAGAAGGGATCCAGATGGCGTTCACAACGTGGGGGAGGGGGAAAGGGCGTCGTCGAGGGCCAGCGACGAAGAGGAGAACGGGTTGACCAGGAAGAAGCTGAGGCTCACCAAGGAGCAATCGGCGTTTCTGGAGGAAAGCTTCAGAGAGCACAACACCTTGAATCCGGTTTGTGGGGAAGCAAATCTTTCTTCTTTTCGACCAGTTATTTCTTTGTCGTATTCTTGTCTAGACGATTCAGTTGTTTTTGTGGTTTGATTTTTTCCCTTACTTTTTGTTCATTAATAATTTCAGAAACAGAAGCTTGCCTTGGCAAAACAGTTGAATCTTAGACCCCGTCAGGTCGAAGTCTGGTTTCAAAACAGAAGAGCAAGGTAAAGCTCAATCTCTATGTCTCTCTCTCTCTATCTATCTATTTATATATATATATATATATACATATAGAGTGTGTGTGTGCGTGTGTGTCTGTTTGTGTGTTCTCGTCTGCACCTTCCTTCTCTTTCTAAGTACTTCTTAAATGTCTTCAAAGCAATTTTGTTGTTCAAATGTCACTCGAGAGGGAAGGGCTGACATGGCGTCAAAATCTTTATGAGATATAGTTCTTTTCTTCCCCCGATTTAAAATGATGGATACTTTCGTTAATTTAGCATTCAATAAAGAATGCTTCTGTAGATCTGGATTAAGTACAAGTAGCAAAAGAGGTTCATTTGTTTAGATTTTTTTTTTTTTATCATTTTGCTTTGTCGGTTATCCTATATAGAACTCCTTTTTGTGGCCCTGTAGCCCGGTACCGCATATTTTTCACGGGCACTATTTTAATCACAATGGCTATGTCAGCTCTCGGCCTTTTTTGAATGCGTCCACAGATGTATGAATAGATGAGCAGTTCGAAATCTTTTTTTTTTTCTTGGTACCGTGGAAAATTTGCTAAGGAAGATAGATGAAATGAAAGTGGATGAATTTAATTTGTCTTGTGATGGGGTTGGTGTAATGGGATGTGCATGAAGGACGAAGCTGAAGCAGACGGAGGTGGATTGCGAGTACTTGAAGAGGTGCTGTGAGACGCTGACGGAGGAGAACCGGAGGCTGCAGAGGGAGCTGCAGGAGCTGAGGGCGCTGAAGACGTCGCAGCCCTTCTACATGCAGCTGCCGGCGACGACGTTAACAATGTGCCCTTCCTGCGAGAGGGTTGCCTCCTCTGCAGCAGCAGCAGCCGATAACGGCAGCACCAACAAGGCAACAACACCGGCTGCCCCGGGATCTGGCTTTCCTCTCTCAACCAGTAAGGCTCGGTTTTATCAGCAGTCCTCTCGGCAGCAGCCCACTGATGCCTCGTGAGACAGAGAGAGGGAGGTTATAGATACCTGCTTTGTTTTCAGTAGCACTTTTGGAGGGAAACGGTGGATTATTTTTTTGATTGATGGTAGGGGAAAATGGGGGCAAGGGGATTACGCAAGGTGGGTTGAGAGTAGTGTTCGCGGGATTTTGGGTCGCAGAAGATGATGTTTCGTTTCTTGGTCGTCCTCGTCGTTGTTCCATGTAATTTTTGTCATATTTAACGAAGAGAGATGATACATATCAGGCTCTTTCTCTTGCTCCATGTCGTTAGCATCATAGTGTGTAGGTCTCGTGATCGAATCCAAGCACTTGCTCGATGGTGTCAGTATATTTAGTGATGCGCTTCACTCACAACCGATAGTCGTGCGTGAATAAATCTAGTGATCAGTTCTAGAAGGTGCACTTTGTAGACTTGTTTGAGTAAATCTATCTATATATTCCACAGAAAATGCAAGCTGTAGACTGTAGTACCGAGTGAGTGAATCTGGTGATGGATTTGAAGACGCAAGCATGCACATGCGGTTAATTAGTGGGAGGGGGATCTAGTTGTCCACTCTAAACACTTTGCCCTAGCCTGTACGTGCTTTTAGTGACCGACTCCATGCACTTCAGAAATGCTCGTTACAGCAGCAACTAGCAACACGCCTCTCTCTTACTTATGTGTCAAGACATGGTTCATTTTTTAGGCTAACCATGCCATGATAAATTCCGTTGATAAAATTTTGACGCTAGATTTTACTACAAATACATTGACACGATACAGAAAGTGCATTATACCTATTTACTTGAAAAGCAAATACTTAACTTAATGAAGTGTTCTACACTGACTTTGATTATATTGCCGATGGTGTAGCAGCCATTTCTTTGCATGGCTGGCTAAGGAAACCAGTCCATGTATGCTTAGTTGACAATTTCTTTTTTTTTGGAATTTGAACAAGCTGCTACAAGCAAATATTATTAGTGCACTGCATTTCAAAAAAGCATGTCTATCTGAAAATTAAGATCATATCAAATATATAGAATCATTTCTTTAAAATTATGAAAGTAATTGACACGTTTATATATATATATATATATATATATATATATATATATATATGCACATACTTGACATTTAAGTAAGTAAGAGTTTGTTATTTTAACTTATATGATCTTTTCAAAGGAAACGTAGAAAAGAAGAATTCCTGAAACTAAAATCCAAGAAGAAACAAATTCTCCCACAGAAGGATCCCGGACTTTGTTTTTAGGCGTGCGGTCACTTGGCCGCCATGCCTTGACCAAGAAAAGCTTGTGCAAAACATGAAAAAAAAAAATTATCCAAAAAGATACATGAAAAGAACGGCTTTATTGGGGATCTTTTGGGAGAATCAGGTTCATGTCATATTGGGGCGTATTCAAGACGAATCGCCAGACCAACTTCTTATTGTCTCACCTTTACTACTTTCTGAAGAAATTTTCTTT
The DNA here is from genome assembly GCA_011799765.1 of Nymphaea thermarum. Classification (NCBI taxonomy): domain Eukaryota; kingdom Viridiplantae; phylum Streptophyta; class Magnoliopsida; order Nymphaeales; family Nymphaeaceae; genus Nymphaea; species Nymphaea thermarum. Next base: position 291,708 of record JAANDH010000084.1, on the reverse strand, counting down.
CAGCGTTTATTCTTTTTCCAAAATTTTCCTTTTCATCCGCATAAAAAAACTTCCTTTTATTCATTGAAATTTGCTTTTTAGTTAAAAAAAGATCTCCTTTTCAGATAACGCTGCCTACCATCTTTATTCACCTGTAAGAGGTGGGGAAATGGTAGAGTAGGACGAGTGGTAAAAGTCACCAAATTGACCACACAGGAGGCAGGAACTAGACACTTCCCGCCGGTTCTTTGTCGCAAGGTCAAGCTGGATGTACTCTTACTTTGGTGGCAGGCAAGGGCGACCTCATATATCAGCCCAAGATTTCTCTTCCCCTATGGTCAGGTCACTGTGGTGGGTTCTTTTTTCTGCGACCTCGAATCTGAGAGAAGAAGAAAACATAAAAGCTTCTGTCCTTTTCCATCAAATGCTCATTTCTGCTTATTTTCCGGCAGCCCACAAACAACTGTCAAGGGTTTGAAATCCAACCCATTTATAGGTGACTATATTTGCCCTACCGATTAACCAGCGTCAATCTAGTAGAGTAGTTTTCTGAACATTGGACATGAATCGAGCTAGGCCTGGCAGAGGATTTTTTTTATTCTGCAATTAAAAATACAAATCCATATCCAAATTTAACTAAAAATCCGATTCCTTATGCACGAAAAACTCATCTTTGGCTAGCGAGAGAAACATGGATCCAATTTTACATGCGTATATCTAACATTGAGCCTAAGCTTCGATCTGGTAATACCAACCACGATTAGTTAAGGCATTTGGTGTGTCTAGCTCCAAACAGGGGTCAACTTCACATTCCCAAGTCTGAAGGTTTTATGTAGACAAGTAAATGGATCAAGCATATCTGTTTGCAGATCCAATTTTGAATCTATTAACCCAATCTGGTAAAGAAATCTAGATCCAATAATCAGATTTCAGTTTGATGTGCTCTTTCATAAATGAACCAAAATTTGATAATTGACTGCAATCTAGTAAAGACCCAACCTCATTGCATAAAAACACTGGATATTATGCTAGTTGGTATTCTAAATCTCGGTCTGATTACAAAGATTAATCCAGCTAAGTTGAATCCACTTAAGGTTGGATCTGACTTGAATCTGAACCATTTACATCCTTGCTTCATTCTAAGAAGTGCACATTTGTACTATGTTCTATCTCAATCATCCTACGGAACAAGACTTGATACTCACTTTTTTTGTTAGCTAAGAATGTCTTTTCATCTCTTGGTCTTGTAATAATAGCTCCAAGTGATTACTTGACTTCCAGGTTGAAAAATTTCAAAAAATTATGTCCAATTGACCTATTTATAATTAAATGATTGAATTGCATGAAGTATAATGCAATTGTTCTGTAGAGGCTTTGGTGAAAACCTAATTAGTGACTCCCAACTATTTAAATCTAATGCACCCGTTTGAGAGAGAACAAAAAAATCAACATTTGATTAAGCCTAACCTTTCTTAAAATAGAGAGAGGTGCACAAATAAACAATTTACACTTAAGTCCACATAATAAAAGAAAATGTTTAAAATAAACTCATTCCACCATTTTAATATTCTAATAGCCACCAAACTAACATTATTTCTGTCAACACTCATCCTAAACTGGAGCAAATATATCTATCATGCTAAGCATGTTACAATATTATATAACTCAAATATAGGTATTGGTTAAGTAGGCATGTGTGTAACTTGCTCTTTAGTTAAAACATGAATTATGGAGAAATTCTCAACTTGAAGCATATTGTGGATATAATGACGATAAATTCCAATATGTTTGGTCCTCTCATAGAAGAACATATTATTGGCTATAAAAATTGCTGCTTTATTGTCGCACATCATCTTCATTGGGAGTGAAACTTTAACTCTGAAATAAGTTAACAAAGATTTAATCCATATTACCTTGGTAGCTGTTTAGGCCATCATCCTATACTACAATTCTGCACTATATCTTGCCACTACCGCATGTTTCTTGCCCCTCAAAGTAATCAAATTATTCCCCACAAAGATGTCATACCTAGTTGTACATTTTTTGTCTACAACTAATCCTATATAATCTCCATCTGAATAAGGTACAACATCTAAATAATCACTTTTCTTAAACAGAAGTCTCTTTCTAGAGGATGACTTGAGATGCTTGAAGAACATCATAACTGCCTCGCAATGAACTTTTCTTTGTTTATTCATAAATTGAGTTAATTTTCCTAGAACAAGACATGTACTTGGTCAAGTAACTATAACATAGAAGTGTTTGCGAATCACTGAACGATATGATTTGTGGTCTAATATATTTTAATAATTTCATATAGATGAAGTGATGAGTTTATTAAGAATAATATTCACTTGCTTATCTCTAAGCATCCTTGTCTCCTTGAGTAAAGCAAGAACAAATTTCCATTGAGAAAGAACCACACCTTTATCACTCTTTGTTTTTTGAGTTGGTCAAGATCTTTGGCAACAAAATGTTTTTGCAGATACATTTTTGTGTCAGTAATCTCCTCTTTAGAGTCAATGTAAGAATAATATAATGAACATATACCACCATCACTAATAAACATATTGAGGTCTTTTTGATAAACAAAGAATGATCAGATGGAGATCCTTGAAATCCAACTCCAAGCATCAACAACTTTTGAAACCATACTCTTGAGCTTTACTTATATCTTTGTACTGCTTTATTTAACTTGGATACATTTTCACTCTCTCTCAGTTGCTCAAAAGCAGGTGATTGTTGGATGTAGGTTGTCCAAGACAAATTACCATATGAAATGTATTTTTCTTATCTCGTTGAGACATGCTGCATGCATAGTGCACCATATTGTAACAACTAGCTGTATATAGTCATGCAACAAGAGAAAACATCCGAAAAAAGACAACTACATAAGCCTGAGTGTAGCCCTTAACAATAAGACAAGCTTTGTATCTTTCCACCAAACCATCTGAATGATTTTTAAAAATACATACCAACTCACAACCAATGATGTCTGCATCAGAAGGAGAAGAAACCAATTCTCATGTACCTAGAGGGAATAGGCATATATCTCTTCTTGCATTGAAGAGCTTGTTGATAACACATATGAATTAGATGTGGGATATAAAATGAAAATAAATGTACACATATTTTAGCCAAGCCTCATTATAGTCATTAATCTTGAGATGAGAGTAGTGTACACTATCATGTTCCATTACGAACTGCACTAGACAAGTCATCGTCTATGACTAGAGTCCCTATACGACAATTATACTCACTGGAGAATTCTTAGGTGAATTAGGAGTACTTACCTTAAGGTGGAGATGATGTTGAGAAACCATGAGTAGGTGTACTCTACCAAAGTAGACCAATGGAAAATTTTGGAATAAAGAGGAAAAAGGAGAAGGAGAAGAAGGGCCACACAACTCTAAAGAGATAGGGGAGATAAACAAAGGAAAATTATCACCAATGTCAGAATGTATACAAGTACCACTAAAAAAAAGTTTGAAACCGACTTAAAGAAGGTAATGTCCGCTCTGACATACCTTTATAAAAAAAGGATCATAGAGCAACAGTATTCGTACCGATTCTTGGGGTATCCAATAAATACACACTTGATAGATTATGGAGACAATTTATCCCTATTTGGCTCAAGCTTGTGATAAAACTAACATATCTAAACACTTTAGGGGAGGTGTAGAACAAACTACTATCTAGGTATAAGATTCAAAATAGGAATTTGACTAAGAGGACATTCTATTAATGAGTTAAGAGGCGGTTAAGAACTTGACTGAGACCCCTTATATCCACATGTACTAAATAAAAAGAACTCTAACTTGGTGGACTTTGACTAGATGGAAATGAACTCCTACGACCCTTTCCTGGCTGACAAGCGTCACACTAAAAGGAAGTAAAAGAAGAAATATGAGGAAAAACATGACAAATCTTTTACAATGGAAGATGGCCTATATGAAGATGCCACTAAAATGGATTAAATATAGAGTCTATGAACAGGAGGTAGATCCAACTGGTTCATTGAGGTAATAACCCCCCTCTAACTCATGGCCTCAACCAAGCATCATTTTCATTAGTAAATCCTCAAAAACACAACACAAAAGACAACTCACAACCAATATTTTTGAAAAAAAAAAGAAACATGTAAAACATCACAAATAAAGAATTTGGGAGATAAAGATACTTATCCCTTTCCACTAGTAAGAAAACCCGACCAAAAATGAAGGTATACTATGATATGAGGAGGTAGGAGCCAACTTAGTGAATTGGCTGCCATTGTCACAAAAGTGCCGTGAGGCTCCTGAATTAATAATACAATTTAATAGGATGAGACCTAATATTACAGACAAAACATGCTACAACAGTCATCACCATGGAGTTAGTCATTGATGAAGAGCCCTAGGATATTAACTTTTCATATAACCACTGCTCAGGGTGATAGAGTCCATTAAAGAAAAAAAAAAAAAAACTATCTTTTTGGCTGATGTAACTACCTTAGCAGTGGATTTGTTAGGAGCCAATATAGAAGGTCTCCCATGTTTGCCCCAGAATTGATCCTCAAGACGTCATTACTTCCCACAATAGATACAACACAATCTTCCTCTACTACCACCTCCATGTTCGCATCCACCTTAAACATTTTTTACTATGCCATGTCTACGTCCTCCAAAGGTAGTTACAAAAATAACAAAAGTACAAAGAAAACATTAATATGAGGAGAAGCATCTGAAAGAGTAATGACCAATCCACTTAGCCTATTATGACATTCATGACAATATAAATATTAGCTCCTATGAGCATTTGGACTTTGGCAACTGCAAAGTTTGGAGAAAGCCCCAACAAGAATCATGCAATCATAGTGTTCTCTTGGTTAGAAGGACGAAATGAATTGAAACCCTCACAATTGACTAACGCATAGAATTGTGCCAGAGTCTCATCATCTTGCTGTAACTTGTACACTTCCTACTTGACTTAATGAACACGTTAACATTTTTACCTTGGGAAAATGTAACCTTCAAGTTGTCCCACATTTCTTTAGCAATGGAATAATAAACATGACCATCTGAGATGTGTGGCTACATGCCATTCATAATCCATGATGCACCATTGTCATTATTTTCACCATTTAGTATACTTATTTATTTCTTGCTTAGTCAAATAAGATAAAACTTCATTGGTACATGTAGGCCAACATTTTGAAGGTGATAGACCAGCATTTATAGCTATTATCATCTAGCTTCACTAAAAATCCATACAAGAAGGGATTAGCAAATGCCTTAGATCTACTAGAACATATGAATTTTGTTCACCTTTGGTATTTGACATATTCTTCACTCCTTGGCTGATTACAGAAGACCAACACTTAATAGATTTGAATCCAAAATAATATCAAAGAATTAAGTAGTTATACTAAAAATAATGTGAAGATATTATGCAATCTTTCCACAACACAAATATGAATTATCTTATATCTGAACAAGTCACAAACATGAACCAAAACACACGACTCCCATCAAAATATTTTCAGCAAGACAATTATAAGCATGCACATGTTAATGACATACAAAAATCCAAAACTAGCCTAGTAATCGATCCCAAATATGAGTAGTAGAAACATCTGGTAGTAGTAAATCCACGATAGGCAATAAACAAAGGTCAAGGAACTTGGGGCATTAAACACTTCACATCATTGAAAATAATAAGAAACATGCAGCAATGGCTAACTACATTCACAATATTTTGATTTTAATGAACTTACAAATCTGATGACCCAACAACATCAGATTTGATTGCATGATTTTTGGGTAGAAGAAAAACCTCTTCCACATAAACCTCAACAATTCTTGGACTAAAACAAAGACTTATTAATTCAACATCTCTTGATTTACTTCCTAGAAGGCAGCAAATGTCTTCAACATCCATAGCGTCAGCTAGGTTGGGATTCAGCCATTAATATCCACAACAATGAAAATTTTGAGGCTACGATCACCTAGGCCTATTTTAGCATCAGGGATCAAACTTCCAATCATATGACTAGAACTCGAGTGGTGTTCAGAGTATATTTATTTTGGAGTCAAGTTAAAGAGGAAAAAAGAGAGAAGAGAAGAGAAGAGAAGAAAATGAGGGAAAGAAGTAAGAAGCCCAAAAGCATGGTATCAAATCCTCCTAGGAGCTGGTGGCTCTTATACGATGATGCAACTGTTTGAAATAGAACCAAAAATCTGACCTTTGATTAACCCTAACCTCTCTTAAAATAGAGAGACATGTCCTGCAAACAATTTACACTTAAGTCCACATAATAAAAGGAAATTATTAAGAGGCACTCACTCCACTTTTCTAACATTCTAATAACCACCCAACTAACATTATTTCTGTCAACAAAATCCGTAGTTCAAAGTAAACCACAATCAAAACTAGAGCATTTCTCATCAATTAAGAAACTTCTCTATACAAACAACAATGGTATTCCTAATTACAACCCTTTTGTGATGTGAAATTTGTCTCTTCTCATGTTCATAATAGTGTATGAGATAACAAATGTATGAATTTTGATTATTATATGGTTATGCCTAAAATCCAAATTAACAAGTAAAAATTATCTATGAATGCAATTGGAAGTGGGGCCCATCATTATAATAATTTGAGACGATATTTAGAATGTATGAAATAGAGACAAATTGAATGATTTATCCTTTTGTTTGAATGATATAGCCTTGTTAGTTTCACAGTGCAAAGTAGTTAATTTGAAACTACAAAGCTAAATGGAAGTCAAACTGTTGTTAACAACTATCATAATCCACAAATAATTGAATAAATAGCTGCCTTCATTTTGGACAACCTATTGACGTCAAATCCTAACTTATCTTTCTTATAGTTCTAGATGCTAAAGCATAAAACCCTTGATATTACAGTTACAACTTCAATTTATGTGTGTCTAGTGATGTATTGTTCCTCCTATATAAAGTAATAGAATATACCTCTTGAAATATTTTTCATATGTGTGCTACCTAATGCTTAAATTTAAAAAATAACATGAGGATATGATGTTTGGATCATATTTTATCCACCACATTAAAGCTAAATTCTTGAATTTTAGGAACCCTATAACATCTAATTTATATATGTATATATCTAACCATTTGTTTTTGTGTGTGTGTATATATATGTATATGCATTTTGAAACATTCATTTTCTTGCAAAAACACTAATTTTGGCCCTAACATGGCTTTTCAGTAATTGCATCACCTCAACATAGGTTCATTGGCATTGCAATCAATCAAGTTGTGTCCCTTTGGATTTGAGCACCACTTGAAGGAGCCTAATCTCAGCTACCTGGTGCTTCAAACGTGGCATAAAATAGACATAGTAAGCTTGGCAAGGACTCAAGTCATACATAAGGGTCATGGATGTCCTTGACTTGGGAAAGCAAGACCAAATTGGTAATTAAGGCTGTGGCATGGGTGTAAATTTTGATAGAGACCATGTGTATATTAGTCCAGGCTTAATCCATGATTAAGGTCCTAAGTTGTGATTAAGCTTCCTTAATTACACTTTAGTGAGTAGTTAGGACCCTAATCACTCAACTAGTGATATATTAATTTGTAGAAGCTAGGAAGAATTAATGAAGATTAAGATTTAAGTTAACTAATAATCTAAATTAGTGTAACAGGGTTTACTAACCCCAGTAAACCTAGACTCGGTGACACCACCAAGAGGGGACACCTAGATCTGGGTGGGCCCAACCTTGAAAAGGGCCACCCCTTGCTTTGGGCAGCAACTTCAGAAGGCCAGAGGGTGAGAGAGAAACATGCTATGGTTTGGGAGAATTATGTTCTTAAAACAGGGCTAAATTTTGAACTTATGGAAAACCAAATTTTACTATAAGATTGTAATGTAGGTATTTAAAATGCATAAACTAAGCAAAAGGGGGCTTCTAGCAAGACTCAGATACTTGGACTAACAAGCAATTCATGAATCAACATGATTTGTGGAAAAAGAACCAAGTTCATGATGCATGAATGCATGGAAACTGAATATAACATGTTCGTAACAACCAGAACATTAAAAGCTTGAAAAGAACAGTTACTCTATCACACATGAACAATGATGGCACGTTGTGATCGCAACATCAGATCCACAAACCATTGTATGAATTCATGTGAATGAGGAAAGACAAGGATGTTGCAGTAGCCATATTGGAGAGCTTGTGTACTTGTAATGAACAAAAACAACCTTTAAACAAACATATAGATGCATATAATTTATAAATGACACAGAGATGAAGCATTAAACATGAATAACAATGCACTACAATTCACGAAGTCAAGCTGAAATGGGCACGGATACTTTGGAAAAAAGACCAAATCCCCATCGGCCTCCTTGAAGGGCTAGTGATACCATTGTTTCTATGGACTAAAACCAGCGAAATTAAGTAGCCACTATGGAGACCAAAGTGAAAACATTGAAATGCTAGAAAAGATTAGAAGACAAAGTTCTAGGCGTACCCACTTGATGATGCCTGGAAATGTATGTTGAAAACTTTCCAGAACTGGCCTTGATCTACCTTTTACTATTCTACTTCTCCTCTCCAATAGCTGGATGTGAGAGCTCAAGAGGCTTCAATAGAGGGGTGGCAAGTCCTTGACAACCTTAGGAAAAGAAGGGGAGAGAGAAATGTCAATCAAAAGAATAAAGAGAATGAGAAGAGGGACAAAAGGAATCCATAACTTAGGAAAACAAAAGGAGGGATAGATTGGCATGCCCCACCCCCTAATTCCCTATTTATAATATTTTAGAGCAGAAACTTTGAAACAAAAAAGATGAGGGAGAAGAAGAACTAGAGGTCTTCATAGTTGATAGTTGAAAATTTTGAGAAACCCTAAAATTAACATTGTAGACCAATATGTTCTTGCATGTGAAGATCTGTTGAGTTTAGTTCCTGGAATATATAACGAAGATTTGATTTATATTTGAATCTAAAAGGGTTTTTTTAAGATATGAAATTCAGATATGTTTAGATTGAGGATTTAGAATAAGATATGAGATGGCAGTTCAGATCCAAATAGATAATGAATTGCAAATCTAGGATATAGATTGTATATTTCATAGAGATTTGATATGAGGGGAAGCCCATTTGGTCCTTCTTAGTCTGGTTTAGGTTCAATTTTATAAACCTAAGCTGGACTAGTCAAAGCAGAACTGGTCTGCAAGGTCAAATTCAATATGCTTGAGTCTACTTAGCTGGAATCAAGTGAAGATTAAGCTTTTGTTATGTGTTTAGTTTGGTATCGAACTAGGGTTGCTGACTAGGTTTGAGCTGATTGGGTTTGACTTGGTGCACCTTGGTTAGAAATTGAGGCTCCATGGACCTAGCCAGGTTCAATGTTAATGATTCAGGTGGGTGTGGTTGAAGGGATTCAAATTAGGCCAGTTACAAAAGACTTGATTGACTAGACCTCAATAAAGCTCAATTTGGAAAGTTATGAGAAACAAAAGCCTGTGAGTCCCACTAAAGCTATTTCTACCAAGTTTGAACATATTGGGGTTTTGTGGTACCTATTAAAGTTATTTTAGGTAGTTCATTGAAACAAAATTAGGTGGGCACTGATTAGGCAGTTTTTAGGACAAGTTTGGGAGATATTTTGAGGCTAAAATTTGACTTCTCTGATGCCCACAATAGGGGAGGTGGTCTTACATGCATACGAAAGGATATTTTGAAGCAGACAAAAGAGGAACTAAAACCAATAACTCCCTCAATCTTTTTGTAGTATGGGATCGAAACAGAGGAGACAAGATCAACCTATTGGTATGAGGTTTGGCCATTCTCAGCATCTTTATCAGAGGTAATCAAACCAAGGATTAAATTTATGCCTAACAAAACATATACAAAATGTAGAAATCCATGATGCATGCAACTTTTGAATCCACAATTGAAATTAAAAGAAAATCAAACAATTTAGAATTAACTGTTTAAAATGAAGAAATTTTGAAAATAAAAATGAATGCATGCCTAATGATAAGAATTGTAAGCACAAAGACAAATTTTTTTATTTTGAAGAGGGCTTTCAAAGATTTTTTTTTAATCATTTCTCTGTATACTTAGATATATTAAAGATCTGCCCATTCAAAAGTTCAAGTATCTATATAGTATTTCTCAAAGGGGAGTGTTTGTGCAAGCATTAGTGTGACCTATGAGTGAAAGTTTGTGTAATATTTTATATTTGTTATGAGAATTGAACTACATAAATGGATCTTAATCTAAAACATGAGGCAAAATGAAAAATACCGTAGGTCACTTGAGGTAGACTCGATTACATTCTAAAGTCATGAGTATAATCTCCACTTGTCACCCTTCTGGCACTTAAAACTTAAAGCCACATTATTTAGATTTGAAAATATAATTTGGAAAATGATAATATTTAAGATTGAAAAGTGGGAAATTGGAGATAGATAATTAGATTTGGACTATATTTTGAATAAATTGGATGTTGATATTGAATTTGAAAATGGATTTATTTGAATTTGGGTTGCAATAATGATTATGTGGGTGTAGGTCTTTGAAGCTGGTTGAGTCGAGTTTGACAAATTGAACATACTTGGATTTGGGTATGGAAACTAACTTAGGTTGAAACATGGATCCAAAAAATTAGATTTAGTTTGGATAAGTGAATTGGGTTTGGATATTAAATTTTAAAATATATCATGCTGAAATATAAAACCTGATGAAGTCCAAATTTGGACCTAAAAATTAGATAAAGTTATACAGAAGGTTTAGATATTGGCTGGATTGGATTAGCATAGAAAGGTGGATGTGGATAGAGAATTGGTTGAATAAAGATTGAAAATGGGCTTATTTAGATATGAATTTTGAAAATGGTTTTTGATATTTGGAATAAAAAATATGATTTTAATTGGATTTGGTTTGGTATGGTAGTTTTGGAAAGTTTGTTTGATCGGATCAAATTTGAATTGGATTTCTTTAACTATGGGCTCAAAAAATAGGTTTATATAGATCTATCTAACTTGGGTCTACATGAGTAGTTTGATTGGGTTGGCAGTGTGGAAAATTGGATTTGGTTTAATGAAATGAGCTTGGTTAATGATTTTGATAGTTAAATTATATTTGAATATTTGGTTTTGGATTTAAAAAACATTGAAAATATAGTTAATGTAGCCTCAAACGCCTTTGGAGAGCAAAACTTGGCCATTCATTCGGTTTCAATCTCAAAGATGCTAACCGAATAAGTCTCTCCTCCTAGAGACATACAGATACCCACAATGCTCATCTGGGTGGGTTTATGGTGGCATATAAAAAATTCAAAAACTGGTGTCAGGTTTCACAACCAATTGCAATGCTCAAGGAACAAATACAAAGTTCCCGAGTTGCAAAGATTTGCAAAGCACAATACCAGCCAGACAGGACCCGATGCAAAACCCCCAAATACAAAGTTCCCGAGTTGCTTCTAAATCTCATTCAAGCATGTACATGTCCAGCCCCGATCAAGAATGCGAATGCCAATATAATCAAACCATACATGCGATTATTGTTACACATTTGCCCAAAATGATCGTCTCCACTTTTATTAAATTATTTGGGCTCTTACACTGGAAGACTGGCCAGTAATGCGCAATCACATAACACAGATGGAAGAACCTTGTATCCTCGAGGCCAATCATGAAAATAATATCCTCTTAGAAAATGAACAGTGCGAACAACTAAATGAATCCTTCCGAAAAAAAAATCTAAATAACTTGAAGATGAAAATTCATATCCAATAAATGGGATAACCTTGTTGAACAACAAGCATAAATCTAAATACATATATAGTAGAAAAAATTGAACGAATAAACATGCATGCTCAAAATGACAAATTTATGAGTAAAATAGAAGGAAATGATATATACACGCACAACAAAATTGCAATGAACTAGAGACTTGCCCAAAACGAATTGTTGAAAGTAATCTACATACAACATAATGAACACACAACTGTAAACACCCCAAGGCTGCACAAAACATTCAGTATTAGTCTTAGTCAGTTACCTAGTCAACCTAGGACATAGGAAACCCTAGCACTATAGGAATACCCTAGTTAATTTTGTGAATCAAAATTATGCCTCTGTGAGTCTCCAAAAGCTACTAACTACCTAAATCTAGTCAGAGATGGTCCAAAAATTACTCATTCCCCCCAATTTTCTATTTTTTTGTCACACCAAGGTGCTAGCAACCATGACTAATCCCATATTAGGATTCATCAATGTCAACAGACAATCCGAGTAATCTATTTAGTTTTTAGAATCAAATCCAATTCCGAAGTCATCATTTTTCAAAATGGCCAATCATTTCTTTACATTTGGCATCATTTTTGTTTGATTCAAGTTAGTCAACTCGAATCAAGCTGAGAACAAGTTCTTCACTTATTGACTTGAGTATTCCCGCTTTCAGTTCAAAGAATTATATCTCATAACACAATTATGATTCTTCAGTCAGTTAGAGTGTCAAATTCTTAGCTCAATTTTGATCAATACTAAAGCTAATTTTTGATTTCTTTGAACAGAGTATTCTTGAAGTGAGTTTCTTCAAACAACCTCAAAATCCACTATTCCCATTTTCTCCTCCACATTTCCACTTTTAGGGTCTATTACAACTTGGTTTTGAAAAAAATCGTCATTTTAGAGTAATTTGGTGGATTTCCCCACTAAACCTGACATGCCCCTTAAACTAAACCTAGCCCATGCATGATGTAGTGAACCTACCCTCATTGGCCCTATAGAGACTAGTTTTTGAAAAGGGATAAAATTGTCCAAAATTAATATGCACATTATTTCTCATAAACCAAGGTGTAGATTTAGGCACACATAAGTTCGAACCGAAATTGCATCCAAGATGAATTTGGGTTGGCTCACATAGGAACTCATCTAGCCTAGAACCAGGTCAGATAAAAAACCAAACCTAGTTGAACCCAATCAAGCTCAGATTAGACCTACTAAAACTGAAGTTAGTCTGACCTTGCCTAGTTGAACCCTAAGCTAGACTGATTTCTGATCCCACATCCAGTGTCGGGCCTAAACCTACTTGACCTATGTTGAGCCAAGTTCTTGTGCCATCTTCATTCCATATCCAAAACATATCAAGTTCAAATATTAAATCTATAGATCTCCATCAAAATCTCTAGATCTACATCAGGAGTTGGATCCAAAATCCAAATCGGGTTAGAGATGACATGTCTCTCTTTTTCTGCCATGTTTTGGGCTCCTCTTCTAGAAGCACATGTGGCTAATTCTCTTCTTCTAGATCTTTGACACGTGCAATATGATCATCTTTTAGATTTTTGATTCTTGTCAAAATTTTGTCTTTCAAAATCCTTTCATCTGGATCAATGGCATGGTAGAATCTCAACCATGTGAAAGGAGCACATGTCATCCATCTAAATCATCAATGCATGTGTGGTAGATCTTGAGTTTATTCTAAATAGAGAAGCTCAGGGAGGGGATATCCCTATTGATGATCTCTCTCAGGCCCCTCAGAATTCACACCCCCGCTGTCTATCTCTCTTATATTCTCTCAAAATCAGCTTTCTCTATCTTTCTTGGAGTCTGCACCACCCTTGGAAGGTACTTCCAAGCTCATATATAACTTGGGATAAGGAGAAAAAGAAGAAAGAGCTTCGTAAAAAACACAAGGAAGCATCATCAGGTGGTCTCTCTCTTTCCCTTTCTCTGTATCTCTCCCACATCCCTCTTATGCTTCCTATCTCTCTCTATCACTCCCATGTCCCTCTCTTTCTTATGCACGTGGTCCTCTTGCTGAAGCTCTCCATAGAGGCTCCATGCATGGTATCACTGTTTGCTTTATTTGCGTGCAGGCATGTGTCCTATGAATACAGCTCCCTTTTGAAACATCATGATCTATAATCTGCTTTGCTTTTTAAATTTCTTTTTATGCATATTCTTTGCTATTTCCTTCACTTTTCAAGCATTATGCATATATTATTTTTGTTTCTACAAGTCATCATGCACAATCTTATTTAGTTTTTTAAGTGCATAGTTTAGACATGTCCAAGATCTTATTTTGTAAGTTAACATGGTGTCTACACTCATGCCTCAATATGTATCTTTTTCATAGACATCTTTTGAGTTCACATGAATTTTTTTTGCTAAATCATCTAGATTTTTTCTTGATTTTGGGAGCTTATTTCTTTCAATCTAAGGATTTGTTGACAATATGTATGGCTTTGTAGTTTCTCCTATGTGTCTAATGCCTGTCCACACATAGTGTCTAAACTCGTGCCTTAATAAGTATTTTTGTTTTGGAGACAAGCTTTTGAGTTCACATGAATTTTTTTTTTGCTAAAGCATCCAGATTGTTTCTTGATTTTGGGAGCTTATTTCTCTCAATCTAAGGAAGGTTATGTAGTTTCTCCTATGTGTCTAATGCCTTTCCACAAAATTTCATGAAATTCAGAGCAGGCTTGTCTCCTACATTTGATTGATTTTTAGAAATTGTTTTCAGCAATTTTTTGCTTGTAGAAACTCGGTCCTAAATATCTACCAACTTTCAAACTTTACAAGTCTCTCCTTGTAAGTCAAGTTATCCTTATCTCAAATCTAGTAGTTAACCACATGTTTAGGTTGTTTTACACCAATTTTAACCCAATCAGAGTATGATTGGTAGATCATTCAATTGATTTAATAATGACAGGTTTCTACTACATCTTTTTGTAATTCATGTTGAAGTTGATTTTTCTCTTGATTTGTCATGTCATAACTTTGTTTCTATTACTATTTAGTTGATTTTTCAACTTGAGGTTCTTGTGTGCAATGCCAAGAGTATGTCCACTAAGTTTCATGGCCAATGGTATTTGTTTTAATGTTCCAATCATGTTACAAAGGTGAAAAACAACAAATAGCACTTCAAGAAAAATCGCTCTTCTACATGACTGGCGGCACTGTTTCATTGATTTTCGGTGATTGTTCCAATGGAATCCGATCATTGAAGGTTCAGGCTGCATCGCTAGTCTCCCAGTACATCTTGGAGCAAAACCAAGTCTATTTGAGCATGAATCTACCATGGACTCAACATTGAAAGAGCTCCTGTTTCTAGAAGAGCGATTTTTCGATGGCTTTGTTCCTTACTTCACCATTGTCGTCTCCAACTACCATTCTCCGCCAAAATGCTCAAACAGCACCTTTGGTATGTGGAGATTCTAACAAGCTCAAATTCACCTCTGAAGGTAAACTCTGTTAGCCAGAATCTTTGGATCTCCAACCGCACCTCCTTCTATCCAAGGAATCCTAGTGTCCTTGTTTTTTTTGTAATGTCATTGTCGGCCGTGGCAACCGTTGGCCACGAAAACACTTAGAAAACATCTTCGGCTCGTTGTGGGTTCCATCAAGCGCAAGCTCGACCAATGCCGAGGCTTGAGCTGGTCGAAAATGAGAAAATTGTGGCCACCCATGTTCACCGCAGAACTCGTCGACTCATGAGCTACCTCTGTGCGTAAGACTGGACGTCGCTCGACTCCCGCCCCTCTGTTCTTTTGCACGGCGTTGTCATCACCAGCGACCACTCACCCTGATATTGTTTAGGCAGTGACTCCGACGAGTGGCTGTTCTAACGACCCCAAGCTGAACCAGCATTATGGTCGGAGCTGACCGGAATCCGCAAGATTTCCAGCCACCTGTCTTGCTCCCGCTGTTTTGGCATATAGAGCTTCAGCGACCGCCGATGTTGATCTCGACGATCATCAGATTTCCTGGTGCATAAATAGACTCCTCAGCTGAGGCAATTATGCTGGACTCAAGTTTAGCCAAAAACAGACCGATAGTCTACCAAAATTCATGGAATTGCAGCCGCCTTTGTTCGGGAGCAAACCACCTGCTTTAGAGCTCTCCTGCTGCAGCATTTTGTTCCTGCGCCCAACTACTTGTGGTCAGGTCGGGTTGTGCATGGCATGAGGCAGCACACACCTAGGGTAAGACAAAAAAGGGCCGACCTGCTACTACTGAGAGGCATGACCATTTCTTATGGGACCTCGATAGTAGAGCACACCACACAAGGGATACTCGTTGTCTTGACTGACAAGCGAGATCCATGCAAAGCCTAAGGGTAGGCTTTGTCTAAGGGGGGTGGATCTGGCATCGTGGCCATGAGGAGGCAAGACTGGGCGGCTAGCCACCGCCCGAGCAAGAGGAAGACTCCCTCTCGCTCGTTCCCAAAGTCTCCCCCACATGCAAGGGAGGCTAAGGGAATGGGCGAGACATTGAGGACCAAACACACCAAGTAATGGAGAAAGACCTTTCTCAGGACACAACAGAGCACAACAACTGCGACAACAGGCATAGCCGAAGCGTCCAACAAGCCCGGCCAAGCGTGGTCGAGAGTACCTAGCTGTGTTGGCCAGATGCGGTCGAGGGCGCTCGACAACCTCGTCTAGCCACAGCCGAAGGCGCCCATTGACCTTGGCCAAGCGTGGATGAGACCACCCAGCCCTTGTGCGTTGGTGCAGCCAGGGACAACGAAAAGAGTATGGCCAACATGTTTCAAGAGGGGACATGCGTTTTAGTATGACGAGACACGTCGAGCTGATGAAGACATGGCAGGGGGACAGGGCACAGTGTAGACTTGCTGAATAGGTCCAAATTTTGTAGTGCGGTCAGGTTCACATAGTTTATAAATCTAAACCCAGTCCCTCTCAATTTTTTGGATCAGTTTTTTTGCATATGAGTCGGGCACAAACTCGAACCCTATTGCTTTGTTTGAACCACACAAGAGACCAGGTTTTTGCTTTGTAACCTAGCTAGTTCGACAACTTTAATGGCTGGTCAAATCAGTTTGATCGGTGAGCATCTTCACGTATGCAAACCAGCACACATTCTCCTCTCACTCGATAAATCTTTTTTTTGTCAGAGAAGAAAGGGCTTTTTGATCAATTTGTAAAACAGACTTTCAAATTCAAAGGGGATCTCCAGAGTCCAAATTGCGAACGATCCCGATCATCAGCCATTATGGAATGGTTTCTTCTTTTCCCTCCGAATGATATGAAATATCTGGTGTTTTAGGAGATTGACGTGGTTCTTCAATCGTGTTTGCCAACAAACGATAGTATTAGACGTTTTCGGTATCGTCGTTCACTTTCGACGATGTCAACAGTTTCGAACACCTTTGCAACCCCTTGAGTAGGCTCCAATGACGACGATGGGCCCAACTAGTATTGGTAAACACCACCACGACTCTTCAAAAACAGACCGTGTTGATTTTTTCTGAGACAACACAACCATAGACCTAAGGTAGAAAGGAGTTGTCTCTTCGGTGACACACCTCGTTTCTAGTGATCTCAGTGCTTCCGACCCCTTCGTGACACCCTTGGGTAAGCTCCACCAATTACGGTGAGCCTACCGGCAAGCTCCCTGTCTTCTTTCCCAGCAACAGACCTCTTCACTACTTGTGGCATTGTTTTATTGATCTTCAGCAACTACTCTAGCAAAATCTGAGGATTGAAGGTTTAGGCATCATCAACAGTCTCCCATGATCCTCCCGGAGAAAACCCAAGTTGATTTGAGCACGAATCAACTTCAAACTCAACGTTGAAAGAGATCATGTTTTCAAAAGAGTGATTTTTCGACAGCTCTATTCTTTCCTTTGTTGTCGTTGTTTCCAGCGACCATCCACCGCCAAAACGCTCAGACAGAACCTCCAGCGTGTGACAAATCTAAGAGCCCAAGCTCACCCCCGAAGGTAATCCCTGTAGATTGGAATTCTCGGATTTTTAGCCCCCCTACTTTCGGCCAAAGAGATCCCGACATCCCTCTTCTTCTGATCACCGTCACCGGCACTGGCATCCGTTGGTGGTCAAAATGCTTAGACCACATCCTCAGTCTCTTGTGGTTCCAATGAATCCAACCTCGACCAAATCCGTGGTCTGAGCCAGTCTGAATCGAGAGAAACTCCGACCGTATGCCTATTGTCCCTCAGGCACTCTTCTCTTGCACCCGTAAAAGGGAAGATGCTGACCTTCACCACAGCTGTTCTTCTGTGCGGCGCTGCCACCACCAGTGTCCATTCGCAGTGATATTGCTGCTTGTTGTGGGTCCAAGGACCCGAGCTTGACCGAAGTGGTGGTTGCATCCCACCGGAATTGCAAGATTTTCGGTCACCTGACATGCTGTTGCCTGAATTGGGCACGAAGATAGCTGCCACTGGTGTCCAAAGTGTTCAGACAGACTCCTCAACTTGAGGCGACTGTGCTAGACCCAGCTTCAGCTAGAGATAAGCCAGTAGTCTGTTGAAATCCTTAGATTTTTTATCGTCCCATGTTCTACCATAGACCTCCAGCTTCAGCGTCTTCTTGGCGCAGCACTCTATTCCACCTTTGGGCCTCTGTCCTCATTCATATCCAGTTGGGCCGACGAGGGGCAGAGCTAAGCCCTACAATAGAGCTTCACCGCAGCAACCAACGGGAGCTAACCTCGCCTTCAGTGCTAAGCCTCCCCATTTCTCACATGAACGGGTTGAACTGAATTACAGTGAAGTTCCCTCGCAACCATCCCTTGTTTCCCTAGTTATTCCTGCGCACAGTTTAACTGCCTTATTGTTTTGCTTGCTGCACGGAGGACCCTCTCAGACAGGTTGGATTGTCGCTAAGTTGTTGCTGCTATTATACTACCCCGACGACATCACTCTAGGCGAGCCTTGGGATGCCGTAAGTTCTTCACAATTGCTGTTGATCATCAACGCTGAGCTTGTTTGGCTGGTTAAAATTATGATCACCCTAGATTGGGGAAGGGGGTTTACTTTTGATTGCAGCCGGCCTTTGGCTAGTGACTTTCAGAGGGCTCCTCCAACGCGCTTAGCACTGAAGATACAGCCCCGAGTCGAGTAGCCTGACCTAGGATGGGTGTGGTTTGACTGTATATTGACTGTATAAGCATGCATACATGTGATTGTTGAGTGAGTTGCGAGTGTTTTAAATCTTGTATTGCACGCATTTGTAAGCCTTAAGGCCTGGACTGAACTGTTTGAGTGCTTTTGTGGCGAGCTTGGGTTGGGCCGATCTGGATTTTACTCCACGGAGAATCAGTTGGGCCATTGTCTGGCTGGGAATGAACTTGTATAGGCTTTGACACCCGTGAGCACTAGCTATGCAAGATCCTTGGGTAATAGGTTAGCGGCTGGTTTCTAACCGAGCCGCCTCATCGACCACTCGGTGGTATATACATAAAGAGAGAGAGAGAGATAGAGATAGAGAGAGAGGTTTTCATATAAACATAGAAAAAATGTTTTTCAAATAAAATGGAAGTGTACATGACATGAAAAATTAAAGCAGCTTGAGCTTGTTGTTTGGCTTCTTGATATTCATGAGGAGAAAGAAGCAGAGCCTAGTGAGAGCATTGCCATTTCCTGGCTTCTGGGACATGCTAGATTCCTAGCTCTTTAAGGAGCTTTGACCGGTGACATTGGTGTTGTAAGTTCACTTCCGGTAGGAGGCAAACTTCAATCTAGAGGCTTCCCAGAGTATGATGGATGCTTTGGTGTAGGGAGCACTACTGTGTCTTCACTCAACATGAGATAGATGGAGGCTTTGGTTGGATGATCTAGAACGTCATCTTGCACATACAACAGTTCGACATTGATGCACCTCATCACCTGATCTAAGTTGCACATTTTCACAGTTTATATTCATTCCATGGTTTCAATGTCTGGCTAGTACAAATCAAAAGTATCAAATACAAACACCAGTTACAATGAGAGAAGTGAACGACAATTACTTGAGGGGAAATTCTTATGGCCATGGATTCCAAAACATCCATGCTACATGAGAAGTGGACTGCATTGTGAAACACCTTCATATTCTACTATTCACGTATAGGTGTTCAACATGCAGACCATGAAAGAGACAAACATTAGAGGATGTCATAAAGATCCTAAAACTTTCAGAAATGGAAACATGGGGTAGTCCTGTTTACCTCTACATCTTTTTCAAAAATGACAAAGAACTTCAAAGATCCTTAAATGAACATGAATGCTCTTTATTTTCATCTTTATTTAAACTTTTTTGCATGATCCAAATCCAAGTGAAAAGTAAAATGCTAAGAGAACAACTAGTCCCTACATTTCTGGTTGAATGAGAAGACATAGAATCAGTCTACATGAGCCAACAAGAGAGGAAGCAAGACAAAAGTAGTGAACAAGTAAAAACAGATTTGCAGCTTTTTCATCCATTCTTCAACCGACAAGAAAGCAGCTATTGAAGGTAGAGTAGATGGGATATATAATCAGATAAACCAAGGAATTGTTGGATATTGTTTGGTGTCATATATGACAAACTACTTGCTATTAACAAAACTGTCATAGACACAAAAGTGTGATACAACAAAGTAGTGTGTCATATGACACCTTTTAGTCAACACTTAATGGTTATGAATTATGTCTGACCACCAAGAACTGCCATATAAAGTATGGTGTTGGACCCAGCATACTAATATATAGCATGTACATGCTATGTCTAAGCTACAAAAACACATATATAATTAGCATTGAGCGAAAGCTCAACAAGCTTTGTTACTTTAATAAAAAGGCTGTGAAGGAAAGAAGCTGGTAACACTGCATCTCAATATTATAACATGCAATTTGACATTCGAGTGGGTTGAATAGTCAATGTCTAATTATTAGTAAACCTAATGCTCTCAAAAAATGCTAAGTATACATCACTAACAATTCATATAGAAATTTTACATGTTTTCGAAAGTAAAGTGAGAGTTGACATTGCAAAATGACATGATGATGCTAAAAATTGCATTACTGTTGATAAAACCCAAGATGATTCAAAGAAGAGTAGATGAGAGTTGTTCTTAGATTTGTTAACATTAAAGGTCAAGTTCAAGAATGATTTTTTGATATTATAGATGCAAAAGATACTACAGTAATTATGTTAAAGAATGAGATTTTTACTTTATTGTCTCAAGATAATCTTAGGAGTCAATATGTATAGAGTCAAGGATATGATTGTGCAATAAATATGCAAGATGAATGGAGTAGGTTAAAACTTTAGTTTTTTTATGAATATCCATTTGCATATTATGTTTATTATTCTGCTCATCGATTATAACTTTCACTTGTTGCAACTTCAAGACAAGTTGTTTATGCCCAAAAATTTCTAGACCAGTTACTATATGTAATTAATGTTGTTGGTGCAAGCAGTAAATGTAATGATGAATTATATGAAACCTAAGCAATTGAAATTGTTTCTAAAATTGTAGATAAACTTAAAAGGTTGGCTTAATCAAATTCAAACACTACATTGTCCTAGAGATACTTGATGAGGATCCCATATTTCTTTTGTATCCCATTTGACAAAAGTATTCAATGCAACTTATATAGTTTTAGATAATGAAAGAGAAGAGAGATCAACATATCAAATATGTGGTAATGGTTATTCAACAAATGAAATAATGACTTTGTTGGAACTTTAGCTTATTTTACACTTGGTAAAAGTACTTTTGGGTGACTCTCATCTAGTAGAGTTAAATAGTAGAATTAATGAGAATTCTCTAAAACTACTTTGCTTGAGCTCAACACTTGACCTTGAAATGGGTACAAATTGCTTAATAAAGAAAATTTGTATACTCTTGCAGTGAAGTTTTATCCTAAACATTTTTATGAATTAGATTTACTACCATTAAGATATGAGTTGATGCATTATAAGTTTGATATGTCTTGTCATTCAACTTTTCATCATTTCAATATGCTCAGACGTATGTCAAAAAAAATATAAAAACTAAAAGTACAAATATATCCTTCAATGTACAAGTTGTTTTGTTTCATTTTGACACTTTTATCTCTATGGCAATTGTAAAATGTACATTGTTTGTTAGGAACCTTATGTACAACGTGCATTGTCAAGTAGAAACCTTGTAGAGACAAGATTGCATAACAAAATGGAAGATAAGTTCTTTGTATATTGTCTACCTTTATATATTGTGAAAGAAATAACGTAAAAGTTTGATTTAGATGCTACTATTGTTGCTTATCATAAGATGAAAACTCATCAAGCATCATTGAAATCGAAGAAGTATCTTATTAGCTCCCACCTACAAGGAACCATGCCACGCTATCTACAAACTCACGCTTTCATCACAGATCATAATATGGAACAGTTTTTTCAAGCATTGGAATTTTGTTGATAACATAACCAAGTTTTCCTTTACACTATGATAAAGCTTTACAGCCTTGACCTAACTCACATAGCCAATACCAATGAATGGAGTGGCGGTACTTCTTAACAAATTATTGTTTTCTTGAACAAAGACTTGGGTGATAGTATTGTTCAAGGAACTCTTATATGTATTGTCCACTAACCAGAAATCATGCCTTTGCATTGTCGGCCATGAACGACAAAAAAGTAATAACAACAAGGTTCTGGAGATACTCTAATACCATGTTAAAGAATGTAGAGATAAATAAAAAACATAGATACAAAGGTTACATGTTTGATTAATTGTCTACATTTATGGGAAAACACTCAAAGTTTTCATTACGCATGCAGAAACAAATAAAACAAAATTTCATGAAAAGGGAATGAACACATCCTTTTCTTGTTACGATAGCAAGCACGGTATCCATCCTTTAACAAGTGGAGAATGATAGTCATTGCCACATGGTTTTTGCTTCTAATTTGTACCACTTTGTTTGTGTCTTCTGCTTTTACCGTCTTTGATGCTCTACATTCTGATATTCTTCGATGTACATATCTTTATTTTTTTTTACAATAACAAGGTCGCAAACCTAGATCCCAACTGTTGGAAATGAAACCTCCAATGTTGGATGTCAATTCAAGGATATAGGTCTCCATTAGACTCCATTTTAGTTAATGATACTAATGCAACAAATTCAATCTAGATAGGTTAAATTTGCATAGATCTTCAAGTGTGATGAAAAATCCAAAAGGTATATATATAATCTATCACCAGCTTCATATACTTTTGATATCTTTATTAGATTAATTATTTGTTTGAACTCCTTTTTTTCTCACTGATTTATATTTTCAATGAGTAGGAGGAGTATCCATTTATTGAGTGAGAACCAAATCTACTTGCATCAGTGCCTAGTGTGGAGTCCTAATTCACATCAGCATTGGTTATACTTCATTGACACAATAAGGGTGTGTGATGCATATGCCATTAGAGTTGTTGGCTAACTAATAGCTACTAGCCTGAGTTAGTTGGTGTACCAATTCCTCTTGAGGTAATTCATTGATTCATATATAGTTTGGACATTATTGTGGGCCATGAAATCTACCTTTTATTTATTTAAATAGCTTAGGCTTTTTTAAGAAATGTGTTGGAGTATATTAGCTTCTCTAGTTGCCTTTTTTACTTTGACTTGTTAATATTTTATTGCATTCACTCTGTCACGGGCCGACTTTTTCAAGCCTTATTTGGCCCACGCGGCGCCGAAGGTTTCCCCAATACTTCGGCCAACCTGACTCTATTTCAATATAGCGGAATCTTTCATCTATCTTCTGGGACTGTGGACTAGATGAGGAGTGCTATGCACTCGGCACATCATCACCCAGGTTTATCCCATAATAGACCATCGGCAAGCCGTGGCCATGAGGCCCTGTCAGGACATCGCCATTCCTCCAAGTGTCTATCTACTTTCATACGAAATCTAAGTGGGGGTAGACTTCCCTTTAGAGGAAGTCCCAAGCCAAAGCCAGTTGACGACTATATGTCATTAAGCAAGCGGTCAACCATCGTGCTACTCGACGACAAGCATTCACTTACTCACCCCTGCGTGACTCTACACGGTTGTCGACGCAAGATATGCGTCCACTGGAGGATTGCCCCTAACCCACGCGCACCCCCTTGCGCATCTAAACGCTACGCATGGGGAACCCAAATGATTCTCCAATGACGGACTTGCACTTCCAAAGGGACTGATGACCATGATGCATTTATATGCTTCGTCACAGCACCACCTCATTGCTTTCTGCTTGACTTAGTGTCCGATTGGATCCCACATGCTTTCCGAGCAATGCCTAAACTGGCCAAGCAGCATATCCTTCTACTGGCTTGGCCGGGCCATACACAGTCGATCTGCAACATTCTCCCACCACCAAATCGTCACTGTCCTCAGTGACTTTGCCCCATGCGAGAAAAATTCAGCAACCATTCCCTTCATTTCTTTTCAACTGAGCCTACATCCGTCTGATTGATGCAACTGTCACGTCGCAGCTACATGCCTTATCGGGTGTTTTGCTTCTAGTCTATTATTAATTTCTTTCCACTTTTTTGTCACTGTTCGCACTTTTCCTTAGTAAAGCCTGGAACATCTCCGACGACCACTAAGTCTCAAATTTCCAAGCTGTGTTGTCAACCTATGCTTTACATGCTCATTTTCTTGAGTCACATCAACACCAAGGGCTCTAGCCCTCCTGGACAGTCCTTTTTCACGTCGGGCCTCTCACCCTATCTGCCTCAACGAGTGTTTTTCCTTGCCTTTCTGCTCTTGACACCCAAATAACGTCTTCGAAACGTGTGATCTCCATCTGGCCAACACCAACGCTGTCACTTGAACTTGTGTTCGACAAACATGCCCAAACCATGGGGCACCAATAACAAGCCAACGTTTTTCAGAACCACTTGTTCATTTTCTCATTTTTCAAGTTCTTTCTAAGAAATCGTCTGCTCTCATACCACTTGTCCCGGGCCGACTTTTTTAAGCCATATTTGGCCCGCGCGGCGCCGAAGGTTTCCCCAATCCTTCGGCCAGCCTGACTCTATCTCAATATGACAAAAGCTTTCATCTATCTTCTGGGATTGTGGACTAGACAAGGAGCGCTATGTACTCGGCACACCATCACTCAGGTTTATCCCATAGTAGACCATCGGCAAGCTGTGGCTATGAGGCCTTGTCAGAACATCGTCATTCCTCAAAGTGCCTATCTACTTCCATACAAAATCTGGGTGGGGGTAGACTTCCCTTGGGAGGCCGACCATCACCCTACTCGACGATGAACATTCACTTACTCGCCCCCTCATGACTCTACGTGGTTGTGGATGTAGCATATGCGT
This sequence comes from Nymphaea thermarum, assembly GCA_011799765.1. Lineage (NCBI taxonomy): Eukaryota > Viridiplantae > Streptophyta > Magnoliopsida > Nymphaeales > Nymphaeaceae > Nymphaea > Nymphaea thermarum. The sequence continues at coordinate 266,658 of JAANDH010000084.1, read as the reverse complement.
CCACTGGGGGAATTGCCCATAACCCATGCACACCCCCTTGTGCATCCAAACGCTACGCATGGGGAACCCAACTGATTCCCCAATGACGGACTTGCACTTCCAAAGGGACTGATGACCATGATGCATGTATACGCTTTGTTAGTGCACCACCGCACTGCACATCCACGTGTATTGCTTTATGCTTAATTCAGCGTCCGATTGGATCCCACATGCTTTCCGAGCAATGCCTAAACTAGCCAAGCAGCATATCCTTCTACTGGCTTGGCCGGGCCATACACAGTAGGTCTGCAACACACTCACTCGAAGATGTTTTTTTCCATTACATAGTTCATTTTCTTTAATTCAAGTTGGTTTTGGAGATTAGGACCTATAAATGCTAGTAATTGTGTCAAATGTCAAACCAACCAACATGTGTTAGCTCTTCCTAAAAATGAATTAGTTCAATCTTACTTTCAAAAAATTGCGACCTTATTACAATGTCAATCCAGCTGTAGCACTGTTTAGCTGACTTTCAATATTTTCGACTTTGTTATGACATAAGCAAGTCAACAAGGTTGGAACTAAAATTGTCGAATTAACTTATTCTCATCAGTCATGAGATTTGTCAATAGGTGCTTCTACTACACCTATATAATAAGTCTTTGAATGGGAGAGGTTGTAAGCATCAATATCATAAAACAATTTGAAATCCAAGCTGCTATCAATTAGTTGTTGCCTTTTTGCATTTGGATCATACTCAAATTCATTCTTAGCTAATTTAAATTTTATAGTTTTTTATTGAGATGATCATGAGAAACATTCATGATTATTTTGAAAAAAACTAGTTATAAAGCAAGAGAAGAAAACCAAAATTCCCCAAAACATAGCTATTGCTACTTATTCGACTCTGAAAACTCTTATTTTTGGTTTTTTTGAATTTTATTTGCCACCTTTTGAGGTTGTAACATTTTTAACTATTTATAATGAAAAAGTTGCAGTGGTGTTTTAAACATCCCTTAAGCTATGTTACTTATCGGTTAAGTGAAGTTAGATCCATCAAGTTGTGAGAGAATAAAGTGGTTTTCATTAAGTTAAAATTGGTAAACATCTACCTAACTACATTGGTTTAGATATTTAATGTGTGCGCGTGTGTGTGTGTCTCATATAAGAACAAATATATAATAAACTGAATATATGTATACACACACACATATATATATATATACACAAACACACACACACACAAACACACGAGTGCAGAAAATGTTGTGGACAGTGATGGATTGAAAATTCTGAAAATAAACATAAGATAATCAAGAGATAGGACACATTCTTAAAGAAGTAGAGCATGTAGTTTATGTATTTCCAAGTATAAGTATGTATAGGGAATATGTAATTCATGCATGTTCTCAAGTGTGACCAAATAATGTATGTATAGTGGACTTTACATTTATGTATTTATATTTGCATGATGATCATATTGTTTTTGGTAGTGAATATCATGTTTGGTGTAACAAGATATATTAAGAAGGCATATGAGAGGGCTAGCTATGTTTTACTGTAAGGATTTACAAGTGCTTTTGAGGTACATGTGGTTCTATAGAAGTCAAATATTTTGGGCTATCAAGGATTACATGTTGTACTATGGAGGTCTACATGTTGTGCTCCAAAGATTTATATGTTTGTAAGGAGACCTACATGTACTATGAAATTGTCATGTTGTATTATAGTGTTTTACCATATTAGTGTTGTACTATAGCAACTTACCATATGGCTCCATATCAATTTACCATGTGATATAGAGACTTATAATATTGTACTATAGCGATTTAGAGTGTTATGTTGTAGTGGTTACAGCCTAGCGATATAGTGATTTGCAGAGTCTTGCCATAGTGACTTAATATTGTATTACTATAAAACCTTGGCCTTACTTTAGGCAGTGGCATATGTGAGTGCAAATTAAGTTCAAAGATTTTATTTGTCCCTAGAAGTTGTGGTGCGGCATGAGCTGCTTATAGGCATAAATTTTTGCATTTGAATTGGGCAGCACAAGGGCTAGGGGTTCAATTATTGTTTTGTTTGGAGAGGACATCTCTTGATTCCTCAACCCAGGTCCCTAAAGGGGTTGGTTTACCATTTCAGTTGATGTTAGATGGCTTGGTGCTGCTATTGTAGTAGGGATTTGGGATATCTCAAGAAATGTCACAATAGAATACACTAAATTTAATGGATCACCCGGGGAAGATGGGTTCCCTTTTACTTTTGTATTGTGCAAATAGGGTTTTCTATTGTTGTTCACGATGATCAAGACAAAATAATTGATGGAATATTTGTGTAATTTTACAAACCTTGAGGGTTTTGCATGTATTTCTAGTGAGTGAGTTGTGATTTCAATGTCTAGAGAGAGGCTTATAGTGTTTGTATAGTTACCATGAGTTTTGCTATTCATTTGAATGGTCATATATATGTATATTTATTCTATTGGTGTTTAGCTATTCACCATAATCCAGAAGTATGATAATCCTACCATTGCTTTACTTCTAATATGGCACCAAATAGCTATTAGACTGGCAATCACAATCTTCATTATATGGTACATGGCATGTCTTAGTTTTAAGCTCATTGGGCTGAGTCCAAAACTTTTTTAGGGGCCCTAAAGGAGACATTTGAACAAGTGCTCTCTTTTAGTTTCTGTTTTGTACTAAACTTGTCAATGCTAAAGTTTTATGTTTTATTTTAAAGCCTTTATATTTATTTCCACTATGACAAAAAAAAATTAGGTCAAAATTTGGGTCATGACATCAATTATGGTCTATTTTTGAAACAATAGGAACATTCACAAACATGAAGGAAAAGTTGGCTGGCAAATCTAACAATCTCAGCCTGAGAACATTTAAAGTCTAGTTTTTGAGATGGAGGATCCAATGAGATGCTTCTTGGAATGTGGGCAGAATTTGAAATTATGTGAGAGAATTGGTGTTGGAGATCTAAGCTTTAGATGATGTCAAATTTTGCAAACCTCTATATTCCAAAAGGCTCTCACTATTGTAGCTATTGCTGACAGCCAAGACTCTAAATGGTTTGTGAGTGCATCCAATCCATATGACTACAAATTTTGGTAAGCTATCCAATGTTAAAACATATTACAAGAATGAACAAGTTATAGTTGGGAATGGTGTTATTGCCTATTTCTTTTGTTGGTAGCACCAATATAGTCATGATTAATGGATAGGCTATTTCTCTTTCTCAAGTACAATACGTTCCTAATTTAATGAAGGTTTTGCCTTCAGTAAGCCAATTGATTTTGGAATCGGATTCACGTTGCTTGATAAAAGATAAGTGAATAACTAAGTCATAGCATATGGAAGCAAACATGATGGCCTCTACACTATTGGAGATGCAAGTCAATTTCAAATGATGTTCTTTTCTAATAGATTTAAGTAAGCTTCAGTTGAAGGGTGCCATTCTAGACTTGGTGATCCTCATGTTAAAGTTATTTGGAATTTACAAGAGCAAATAGTTAATTCAAGGTTGTTCCATCGATTTTGCTCCTAATCTTCTTTGTTGTCATAGTTGTCAATTTGTTAAATTGTTGTTTACCTTTTTTTGAAAGAGATTATTTTAGCACTAATGTTCTGAGTAAATGCACTCTGATTTATGGGTACCATCCTTCTTGTTTAGGTCTTGGATATCAATATTCTGCTCTATCTATTGATCATAACAACATATTTACTTGATTATATTCATTGAAGTTCAACTTTAAACTATTGCATTGTTTTGTTCTTTTCCACAAATTTGTTGAAAGGTAAATTTTTTAGGTTGGATGGAGTACACTAGCATTAAATTTTCTAGTTTTCTTCAAAAAAAGCAATAATTTTCTTTCCCTAATACTAAAGAATAAAATAGCTTGTCTGAAAGAAAACATAGAAATGTCATAAAGTTGGGTCTCACTATGATGTTTTATACTCATATTCTTAGAAAAATTTAGTTTGAGGTTTTTAGTAGTGTTGTCTTTCTCATTAATCAGCTCCCTTTTATCATGAGTTCAAATGGATTCTCCATAGCTCAACCTATTTGACAAAGAGCTCAAGTATGATTCTTTTTATGTGGATTTGGATGTAAATGCTTTCCCTGTTTATGAGGCTATGTTAAAGATGGAGCGGTTTTCCTTGGGTACAACAACTCTCATAAGGAATATAATTCTTTCTATACCTATTTAGGCAAAGTTTATATTTGATACCATGCGGTTTTTGACAAGCACAACTTTCTTTATAAACATTACACAAGTGTTGAACTGCCCTCTCAATGTTTGGAGGCACATGTTGGATCAACTAGTGTAAATGATGCTTCTCAACAGGATGAGCTGGCTCATAAAGATGTTGGAGATAACCCCGTTCCTTCCACCTTGCAATGACAAGAGAGTTGTGTAAGGACCACTAAACCACCTAAGAAGCTCCATCTTCATCTACTTCTATTGTTGCTCCCACTAAAACCATGATTGATTTGGTCCATAGTTGGCACTCACAAACCAAACCTAAAGAATGCTAACTTGCACTTGTTATATCCCAATATTCCAAAATTGCCTTGTATTATTCAACATGTTCTTCACTATCCTTGATGGAAAAGAGTAGTGGACAAAGAAATGAGAGCATTAGAAGAAAGTAAAATTTTCCTTATGATTTTAATATGAACCTAGTTGGATCAAAATGAATCTTAGGCAAATGATAAATTTAATAGGACATTGGGCAAATTGAAGGCCCATTTCATTGCTAGAGAATTAAATAATCAAATCGAAGTGGTACACTTTCATGAGACATTTTTCTCAGTAGGTCGACCAGCCAGCATTATGCATAGTTTTCTCCATTGTTGTGATTGAAAGCTTGGAAATGCATCAACTTGACATTAAAAAAATGTTTTTCTCTATGGAATTATTTGTGAATCTATATCAACTAGCCACCAGGATATGAAGTTTCTTCAAAACTAAATAATGTTTGTAAACTTCAATGATCCCTTTATAGCCTTAAACAAGCTTTTAAAATGTGGTTTGCTAGACTCAGCACTTTTCTTCTTGATTATGGATTTATTTCTAGTACAACTGATTTGTAAATGTTTATCATGAAACAGAATTCAAGAACTCTAATCCTCCTCTTATATGGATGATATGGTTTTTCAAGAGACTCAAAAATAACTTACAAGTGTTTATTAACAAGCTTCATGATTAATTCCCAAGGACCTTGGGTGCATTTCATATCTTGTGGGAATAATGCCTTAATAAATCTGCATGGAATTTTTTTGTCAAACCAAATATGCAAAATGTATTCTTGAAAGGACAAAATAGATGACTATGGGCAAGGCAACACCCTTGTGAGCGCCCAAAATACCACAACAAACACAAGAAGAAAAAGAGGTTGGTTCTCTTCAATATGTTGTTTTTTCTAGACTAGAGATCTCTTTTGCATTCAATTATATACATCAAATTATGCACCAACCCCTTGAGAGCATGCCATTAAACACATACTAAGATACAATAAGGGGTCAATAAGCAAGGATCTTCAAATTTTACATCAAAGTGGACTTAATTTACATGACTTCTCATGTTCAAATTGGGATGGCTATCAACAAAGTTGAATATCAACTATTATTCTTGTATTTTGGGACATAATTCTGTGACTTTGAATGCTAGGAAGCAACATAGTATTGCAAAGTCAAATGCCAAGGCTGAATACAAGGTCGTGGCATCAACAGTTGTTAAAGTAACTTGGATACAATTTTTGTTGGACACTAAAATTTGTATCAATAAGACTTCGGTCTCATTTTGTAACAATAAAAGTTCTCTTTACATGATAGAGAATCCCATTTTTCATAACCAGAGTATGTATATACAAATTGATTTTCACTACATTTTGGAATGGGTAGTTGAAAAGCGTCTTGTCAAAAAATGTATCAAAGCTGATCTTCAGATTGTCATCATATTTATTAAGGTGCTGTCAAAAATCATTTTCTTTCCTTAAGATTCAAACTTGGCCGGCAGCCATGGCTTGATTTGAAGGGTAGTATTAACAATATTGATCATGGTAGTAAATCTCCAATTTTTTCTGATAACATGGATAAAGAAAGTGATGATTGAGTTGGCAATAATCAAGTTGTGAATCCTTCACAGAAGCAAAGGAAATATGGGATAACGATGAAGGAAAGAAAATCAAGCATACTGTTACAATGAAAAGGGACAAGAGATGTCATGTGACTGCTAAGAATTCTCTTAGCTGCAAATTTATTATTTGAGTGTAGTGCTGATAGACATATAACTCATGTTTGTATGTAATTTTTATTATTTATCAATGGAAACAGTTTGTGAGTTCTTCCTATGGATGTAGGCTCAACTAGCACCAAACCATGTACATTCTTCTTTTTCCTTCTTCTCTTTACCTATTGCCTTTTATTCCATTGATAATCTAAGGGAAGAGGGCATAGACAAATTAAGTGTCAGTTCGATTTTTGTGGATTCTAGTTTTAGTTCAGTTTAACTGTGGTGGATGGAGAAGCAAATTGTCACAAGTTGTACATGGTATGCACCTCTTACCTCCTCAGCTTACTTACTGATATCCCTATTTATATGTATCACTTTTATGGTTAGGTTTAAGGAAGATATTTAAGCCCAAAGAAAGAACCCTAACGTGCTATTGACATCCCTTGGGTAGAGCCCAAAAACACTTTTGTTGTGAATACTATTTTTGGTAATAATGTTGGGGTGTCACCCTTCTAAGCATACTCTTATTTGTTATTTATAAGAAAAAAAAAATGAAATGCATCAGACCAGTTTCACATATCATTTATAGATTTTATGTTAATCTGAACCACATGCAGATTGTAATGGATTGAAATATTGGATCCCATTTGTACATAAGTTAATATATGATCTGGATGGTGGACCTTTTTAATTTGTATACAAATAAATATTTGGAATGGAAGGTGGATTTATTGTTTTTAACCATGCAATTAATTGTTACATGTGATATCTGACCGATGATTTGGAATGTTTAGATCCAACTTTTACATAATTTAATTTTATCAAATTTTAGTTTAGATGGAAGTCATGAGTTATATAGATAAGTCTCGATTCAGATCTAATAAAATTTAGTGCTTTCCCAATCAAACTGTTTGACTCATGATTAACAACATGGATTGACATTTTGAAATGGCCGTATGTTTATTTGGGTGTGCTTGTGTACTACATTGGCCTTACAATTTCTCCGGATGAAAAAGAAAGGGTTTGAGATTTATATTCGATGTGGTTTGATTCGATTCGGAAGATACTTTGAAGGTAAGGTTTGTATTTAGAACATGAGGCGGGCACAAGAGCCAAGGTGAAGTAGTGCAAGTGAGCACAATGCTAGGTCAATTGTCGGTGGGATGATGGTCACGAGGTTTTGTTGCTAGGTGTCAAATCCTGACTGACTCTTACTAAATACATATAAAGTTAGTGAGTGAGGCGTTCATGACAAGGCCTGTCATAGTTAATAACTTGTTTCACCAATTGCTGTCTTCAGCCCTCGCGCTTAACTTGGTTTCCCAAAATTGCAGCCTCATTTACCAATTGACTATTGTTGCCATGGAGTTTGCAATTATAGTATATGAAAACTTAACATTTTTTAATCTAACTTTTTTGTGTTTAAGAAACAAAACCTAATGTCCAGGATTGCTTTCTAATGTTTCTCACGTGCTGCTCCTAATGTACTTCAATTTGTACATTGGTAGTCATTCTATAATATGGGAATTATTGATGCCCTTGACATTTTGAACCAGATATTTGCCTCTACCGATCCTTACCTAGTTGTCCTACCAACCCTCAGGGATTCACCATCTATGTCAACAAAAATTTGAAACTAATGCTTGTTTTTATTTTAAAAAAAAGGCCTTGCCTCTATACCAAATTTTTTTGGTAATTGAAATAAAGTGAATTGTCATAAAAATCTCTAGTTATATTTTGAAGAAAAAATAGATTTTATCTTTACCAAATGAGCTTCCCTTAAAAGTGCAAGAAACATGAGACAACAACTTTTTAAAGCAAACATTATATTTCTTAAAAAAGTAGTAGATAGAGTGCCATGAGCAATGTTGTGAGAAGCGTACGCTTCTCACCAAAAAGTTACGAGTCAAGGTGTTTTTAGTGAAAAACGCCTTGAGGCAGTTTACATGAGGCGCACATGTCCTGAAGCGTGCGCCTCATGTGTGTGAGGCGTACACCTTGTGCATGGGCACACTTCTACTTGACTCGTGCGCCTCAAGGACAAATGCATTTAATGCCTTTTAATGTAAAAAATTAAAATTTAACCAAACAAGTAAGTTACAAAAGTTATATCTTTAGTGGCTTTTAATGTAACCCTAAAGTATGCCTATTAATCCTTCTGTGGATGATGCTTTATCGATACAAAGGGGTTAATTTATTTGGACTGCATGTGGGGACAACCTTTCAAGCTACTCTTAGAAGCAATTAAGTTATTCACACTGTCATGCCTATTGGTCCATAGGTATAAGATATTCCTTCCGAAAGGAATTTTAATTTCTGCATCCAATCATTTATGAAATTTTGTCTGTTTCTAATGACTAATTTGTCGATGAAAAAAATAATATGTCGATTATATACTTATATATATAAAGTTACACTGAAGCCAAAACAAGTGTGTTTTTGTACAAAATGACTTAAGTAGCATGGATAGATCTTGGATGTAAGAATTTTCACGAAACTAATTATAATCTCTCAGGTAATATATAATCTTTTTTAATAAAAAATAATGATCTAAAACATACACAAGTCTCGTTCTTCATATCACCAGTTTAAAACGTGAGCCAAGTGCCAATTCTAATTTTCACGAGACCAATTATAAACTCCCATATAATATTTAATGTTTTTAAGTAAAATAGTCTGAAATGAAGACTTTCTCTCCCCGTAATGGCACTTCCAGATTCCATACATTTCTTATTTTTCAATGTTTTGTTGTGTGTTATTGTTTTTATATCAGGTAAAACAATAATAGAAGATTTGGACCATGAGAGCTTTGATGATGAAGCAACTGAAGAAGAAGATGAACCTATTCAATAAATGGACGATTCAAATGATGATGAACTTTCATCCATTAAAGAAGATGACAATTATGAAGATACAATTGACCAATTCATTTGAACTTTGTTAAATAACACTTGATAATTACATAAATTAGTTATTTTTTTAATTTATATATATATACATATGTTATTGTTCAGCAATACTTGTTATTTACTTATTCTCTTAGTTGATATTATCATCTGAGTCTTAGTTGTTATGACATTGTATTTATTTGGATTTACAAATGATTGTAGTTTGCATATGTTGTATATTGTTCTTTATTGATAGTCTTAGTATTGTAGTCACTTTTTTCAGTTTTGTTATTATTTTTATAAATATTATATAATTCACAAATTTGTCCGTGAAGCTTACGCTTCAATTAACGCCTCGCCTCGCCTCGCCTCATGAGAGGCTCAACGCCTCGCCTTGTATTTACGCCTTTTACAACATTGGCCATGAGTGCTTGGACTATTTATTCATGATTGAGTGTAGGTATTCACATAAATGAAACCAAACCCAACAAAACAAAACAAAACAAAAAGTTGTTTGAGATAAAACCTTTTCTTGTTTGATTTCAAGACATACTCAAAAAGTTGACAATTTCTTCAAAAAATAAAAGATATCCTGTGTCTCTAAAAACGCTACATTGAGAAACGAGTGAATGTTGAAATATGTGCCTGGATTTATGTCCCCTTGCTGACATCTATGTAGAGGAAGAAGAGTATAATGGTAGTGGTCCGCTTGCACATTTTTTCATATCATTTATGATGATGATCATGAGACCATTAGAATCATTATTATCATCATCAACACCAGCACCATCATCATTAATAATGATAATGAATCATCTTTCACCTTTGAAGCCAGCTGTCTTCCACTTTAATTGTAGTACCACCATGATGATGATGATGATAATGATGATGATGTTGGCTTCTTATGAGGGGGCAGAGCTACGTGTGGGCTCTGTGGGGTGTATTCTCTACTGAGCGCACGCTTCTGAAATACAATTTTTTTGTTTGGAGATTTTGGATCCAGGTATAGCTGCTCCATGAGACTCGGGTCTGCTGCCCCACTAGACTCGGGTCTACTGCCCCACGACCCACCGCCCCACAATGTCTCGCCTCCTCTCCGATTTTTCAAAACAAAAGCAAGGTGAGCCGTGGAAAGAACAAAAAGCTAAAAAGGGTTGAAACCCTCCCTCCTAGCGAGCTTGCCCGCTGCCAGCTTGGAAAGTTCTCTGCTCGCTGCTGCCTTTCCGGTCATGGGTCGCCTATCACCAGCCGGCGGGCGACCACCTCCTCAGATCTAATGGTGCCAGCAGCACTCATAGGTGAGCTGCGTGCGAGCATCTGCCTGCCTTGGCCCTCTACCTTTCACCATTTCAGATTTCTACTTTAGACTTTAGTGCTTGTGCTTCCCTGATGGTTGTTCCCTGATGGCTGATGCCTCTCTCTGAGTCTCTCACTCTCTGCTTTCTTCGTTTCTCCCTGTTTCTTTCTGCATTACAGGTGAGCACCGCTGCGTGACGCTGCTGTGGAGTGTGGACTATGGAGGACAGACCAGAGGCCAGAGGGGCGAGCCTGCGAGGGTTGTGAGGTGGTGCCGACTGCTGCGGTGAGATTCTTATTTCTTAAATTTCTTTCTCACTTGAGTCACTTCTCCTTCTCTCATTGTCAAATTTTTTTTCTTCTTTTGGTGATTTACTCATTTGTTGTAGCATTTAGGGTTGTGCATTTTGCTCATTTGCTGTGCAAAACATTGATGAGAGCATCGATAATTTTGTAGCTTCAGCCTGCTCCTATGCTCCACCGGTGAGAGTTGCCAACACTGAGAATCTCATGACAAAAAACGTTTGAGCCAACCTTTTCTCTTGACATTACGTTGCTGGTGTCTCCAATTTTTTTAGTAGAAGCGTGTCCTTTTGAATTTCGAAATCTTCAGGAACGTTGTGGTGGTTAGACCTTTGTTTTTTGCTTGTTGTGTATATCATGAGTGTAAGTGAACGGACTACTAGATATAGTAGATTATATAGCACATTTTGGTTCACAATAGTTAAAGTTTTTTTTTATAACCGTTCTGAAGTGCATCTACTAGATGATTCATATACTTTTTAGAGTCCATGGAACAAATGTAAAGTGGCCTCCCCTTTAAGGAATTAGGGTGTCGAATTGTAGGAAAACCAGTGAAAACTGTTAAGTTTACCAATTTATCATAAAAGGAACTTTGAAACTCTTGCATAGACGATTCCAATTCTTCAAAGGACAATGCGCACCTGATTGGCTTGCTGTGCCATTAGGACATGTCGCATATCTTTAGTATTACTGATCTTGTTGGAGTCATATTCTTTCTAGCCAAGGGACAATCGGATCTAGAAAAGCTCAGTAGGTCTATGTATTCCAGCTACGTCTAAAGAAGCCGTCCTTGAGAGCATCGATTGGGAACACCATGTAAGATCATTTGGTGGGCCGGCATATGTCTATGAGGAATTTCAGACATTATGGCTGTCTTAAAGTAAATATCCGCTTAAGTGATTGCGTTTTGGGATATTACGTCATCTTAGATGGTGTGGGGTAATTTTGAAATGTATAGATATCAGTACGGAATTACGGACTCTTTGATGGGTGGAATCCGTAATTGTCATCATTATAAAATGGTAGTGGTCCCCGGGGTCGTGCAATGGTTGCTTGAAATGTTGGTTTCTAGGGTTTTCCTCTTCCCCATCTAAGAGAGACCTCAAGTGCACCGCAAAGACTCTGGAAGATCCTACCGCGATCTACTGTCCGTGTTCTTCAGATGGAATCAGGTACGCTTCCGTTTTAAGTTTAAGGTGTTGTTTAATTCAATGATTTAGTATGAGCATGATCTTGTTTAGGGCATACATTTGGTCTTGTGTATGCATGAGGGAGAAATCCCAACAATTGGTATCAAAGCCTATGTTCTTCGTTAAATCATTGAATTTTTTGGATGATTTTGTGCGTCTTCTCGTTTGGTTCTTCCCTGTTCTTGGCTGCGTTTAAAAAAAAAAAAAAATTGGAAAGGGGCGACGGCTTCCATAGCAGCCAACTGAGGAAGAGAAAGGGAAACGGCTGTTGTCAGGCCGTTCAGGCGGACATCGGCCAGCAGGTAGGCGACGGCCGACCACCCTGGCGCGACTCGCCGGCGGCCACCCACGTTGTTGGGTGGCCCGCCGGTGGCTCCCTACCGCAATAGACGCAATGCAAAAGCAGTAAAAGGGGACGACAAAGGGGGCAACGGACAAGGCAGGCGGTTATGGCGGCACGGCGGGCAGCGGACGCCGGTTCGGGCGATGGCCGGCGCCCACTCACCTCTGCTCGTTTTCTCTATTTGTTTTTGAAGGAACAAACAGAGGAGGGCAGAGGAGCGGGAGAAAGGGCTTCGCCCGATTCCGGTGCCCACCTCCATATCTCCATCGCCGGCGGAGTTCCCCATCGCCGGACGGCGCCGTACCACCTGCCGGCGCCCACCCAAGCCACCCGAGCGGGAGGCTGTGGGCCGGACCGGGTCCATCAGTTTAAATAAAAAAAAAAAATTTTGCCGCTGCCCGCCCGCGCGCATCTGTGTTAAAATTTTCGGACCGGGTCGGGTCCACCCGGGTCCTACTGGACCCGACCCGTATCCATGCGGTTTAACTTTGTCAAACCGGTTCATTTTTGTCAAAACGGTTCTGAAAAGGATCGAACCGGTTCATTGGGTTCAGAACGATTCGGTCCGATTCGGAACCGGTTCGGACCTTTTGGGATTGGTTCGGACATTTTGTAACCGATTTGGATTTTTTCTGAACCGGTTCGGACTTTTTGGAGCCCGATTCAGACCCTTTTTCAGACCGGTTCAGTGGATTTCAGACCGGTTCAGTGGATTTCGGACAGGTTCAGTCCTTTTTCAGACCGGTTCAGTTGATTTCAGAACTGATTCGGGTATTTCAGAATCGATTCAGTTGATTTTTGAACTGATTCGGGCATTTTCAGACCGGTTCACTTGTGTTTTCAGACCGATTCAGGGCTTTTCAGACTGGTTTATTCAGTTTTAGAACCAGTTTTAGCCATTTTTTAATCGGTTCAGTGGGTTTTGGAACCGATACGGTCTATTTTTTGACCGGTTCGTCCAATTTTTAGACCGGTTCAGCCCCGTTTAGGGCTATGTGGGTGTTTTAGTTGTGGTTTAAGACCGATACGGGCCAGTTTAAGGCCGATTCAGTGGTTTCTGTATGGTTTAAGACCGATACGGGCTATTTTAAGGCCGATTCAGTGGTTCTTGACCCACTTAAACACAATTATGGTACCGGTTCATAAAATTTTAGACACTTTTAGGTTCATTTCATTGAATCATTTGGTTTTGGATTTAATGTAGAACAAACTTGTATGTAAATTTTAATTTATGTATCATGTTTTGCATGTTATTAAAAATTGTCTGTGTACTTTAGATGAATGTTTGGATTATGAATTTGACATTTGGCCATGTTTGTTGTTTGAAATGAGTAAGTTTGTACTTTATGTCGTCAAAGTGACCTCTGTTGTACGAATTTTCCTGTTTTGAACATTAGATGTTAGTATACTTGATCCATGCGGGTAATGATCAGCCCAAAGGAGGATTGTTGCTTGGTCGGGTTTAAGTATACAGGGCAATGAATATATGATAATTTTTCAGATTTTCATGTGGATAATGAGTCAATCCAAAGATGGGCTCGTTGTTTGACATGGTTAATTATCCATATTCATTGTTGACCAAGAATACCACTTGCAGTTAGTATTTCAATCCAAAGATTGGATATTAACGTTGCACTGGTACCTTGTGATGGGATTTGGGCCGTTATATTTAAATTCATTTATATTTGTTATTTCATCCTTGTACATGTTTTGATTGTGAGCATGTTTGGTATTTTGTTCTTTGTACAGTGAGTTCTGCTTCTATGATATCTGCAAATTTGAGTATTATTCCTGAGCTAAATGGTTTGAATTTTAAGGACTGGAAAGAAACTGTTATGATTGTTCTGGGTTGTATGGATCTAGACCTTGCATTTAGGGAGCCGTGCCCACCTCATCCAACGGATCAAAGTTCCCATGAGGATAAGCGGTACTTTGAACGGTGGGAACGCTCAAACCGCATGTGTCTAATGATCATGAAGAGATCAATCCCGGAAAATTTTAGGGGCTCTATTACTGAAAAAGCTAGTGCCAAGGCGTTCCTTGAAGAGATTGAAAAACGTTTTGCTAAAAATGAAAAGGCTGAAACAAGCACTCTTTTGAGTAAACTTGTGACGCTGAAGTATAAAAGTAAGGGGAACATACGGGAGCACATTATGGAAATGTCTCATCTTGCTTCAAAATTACAGGCGCTAGGTCTGAGGTTACCCGAAGATTTTATAGTACATATGGTTCTTCTTTCTCTTCCACCACAGTTTGGACAGTTTAAAGTCAGTTATAACTGTCAGAAGGAGAAATGGACTCTTAATGAGCTTATTTCGCACTGTGTGGAAGAAGAGGAGAGATTGAAGCATGATAGGATAGAAAGTGCTCACTTGGCTACTACGCCTAAAAGTAAGAAAAGAAAGACTATTAAGGAAGTTACAGTTGATCACACATCCATCAAGAAACAAAAGAAGCATAAGGAAGGCAAATCAGGCTGCTTCTTTTGCAAGGATGAAGATCATATGAAGAATGATTGTACTAAGTATCATGCATGGCGTGAAAAGAAAGGTACGATTCTTACTTTGGTTTGTTCTGAGGTTAATTTAATTTCAGTACCAAGGCACTTGTGGGTAGATTCGGTGGCTACTACCCACATAAGTGTTTCTATGCAGGGCTGCCTAAATTGTCGGACGCCAAATGATGCTGAAAGATTCATCTATCTGGGCGATGACATGAAGGCGAAGAATGAAGCCATAGCAGTTTTTTGGGTTATTGTTAAAGACTGGTTGTTATTTGAATTTGACAGAAACTTATGTAATACCGTCTTTTAGACGGAATTTGGTTGTTATTTCCTTACTGAACAAATTTGGTTATTGTTGTTCATTTGGAGGAAGTAAATTTAAGTTGTTTCTGCATTCAAATTTGATTTCCACTGGTTCTTTGTCTTGTTGCAATAACCTCTATTTGCTTAATATGGTTGCTTCATATAATGAAACATTGCACATTACGTCTAGTGGTACTAAACGAAAATTGGCCAATGAGAATTCTGCTATGTTGTGGCATAAGCGCTTAGGACATATCTCTGAAAAGTGGATTAAAAGGCTTGTGTCAAATGGAATTTTTGAGTCCCTTGATTTTGCAGACTTTAACGTTTGCATGAGATGTATAAAGGGAAAATGAACAAACATTAAGGGGTTATAAGTTTTATAATTCATCCAGTAAGTCTTTCTTTGAAACAGAAAATGCCCATTTCTTTGAGGATATTGAGTTTGGGGAGGTGATCAGGTTAGAAGCATTGCCTTTGAAGAGGGACCTGAGTCCACTCTATTCAGAAGAAGGCAATGATGTCGATCTCCCTAGTGGAGAACAAACTCAATAACTTCAAGAAAATCAAGTAGAGGTGTCACTAAGGAAATCCATATATGGACTAAAGCAAGCCTTCCAGTCAATGGTATTACAAATTTCATCAAGTTATAGTTTCATTTGGTGTCGAAACTAATTTGGTTGATGAATGTGTATACCAAAAGTTCAGTGGGGGCAAATTTATCTTTTTGGTTTTATATGTCATTGATATATTGCTGACAAGTAATGATGTGGGCATATTGCATGAAACTAAGAAATTTTGTTAACAGAGTTTGACATGAAGGATCTTGGTTGTGCATCTTTTGTATTAGGGATCCAAATATTTCGAGATCGGTCTTGGGGTATTATTGGATTATCACAAAAGGCCTACATTGATAAGGTGCTTCAGCGATATGGCATGAAGGATTGTAAACCAGGAGATACTCCAGTTGCTAAAGGAGACAAGTCTAGTCTCAAACAGTGCCCCAAAAGTGAAATCGAATATAAGGAAATGGAAATGATTCCCTATTCGTCTGTTGTGGGAATTCTCATGTATGCTCAGGTTTGTACTCGTCTGGATATTGCATTTATCGGTGTATTGTTAGGCAGATACTTAAATGATCCTGGTATGGATCATTTGAAAGCAGCCAAAACAGTGTTAAGGTACTTACAAAGAACATAAGATTTTATGCTCACATACAGAAAGTCAGACCAGTGGGAGATCATTGGGTATTCAAATTCTGACTTTGCTGGGTACCAAAAACAGTAGCATAGTATGTTACGAGGCATCCAATTAGGTTTTATGACTGCAGAATTTTGTCACGGGGCTGTGCATTGTGAGTGGTATAGAAATGCCACTATGGTTGTTGTGCGACAATAATTCAGCAGTCATGTACTCTAATAACAGCCGTTTGTCAAAGTCGAAGCACTTCGACTTTGACAAACGGCTGTTATTAGAGTACATCACATCGACTTTAAGTTTTGGGCTGTTAAAGAGAGGATACAGAATGGTCAGGTGTCTATAGCATATTGGGACAAACTCCATTATTGCGGATCCGCTTACCAAGGGTTTAACACATAAGGTCTTTCGCAAACATGTTCATATAGGGGTGTTATCCTTGGATGATGTGCTGGTTTAGTGGGAGTTTGTATTTTGTTTGCTCTTATGTATAGACACATATTCAGCTTTTCTGCAGAAAAAAGTTTAAAGTTCTTTGGTTCCATTCTGTGCTTATGTGTTTATGTTTTGATCTCCATGAGGTTTTAAAGTTGGACCAGTTGAGAATAGACATGTTGTAATCACATTACATGTAATTCTCATGCTATACATCCATATCAAATCTATGTCATTGATTATGTTAACATTTGTGATCATTGAAGGTTTAGCTAATTTTATTATAGCAAAAGCCGCTTTGGTTCTATATTGATATGGTCATGGACGAGATTGGTGAAAATGACGTTTAATAAGATAGCAATTCTGAGCTCCTAAGGTTTTGTGTAATGTCTGAATGTATAAAGACATATTTGGCCCAAGTGGGAGATTGTAAGATCATTTGGTGGGCCGGCATATGTCTATGAGGAATTTCAGACATTATGGCTGTCTTAAAGTAAATATCCGCTTAAGTGATTGCGTTTTGGGATATTACGTCATTTTAGATGGTATGGGGTAATTTGGAAATGTATAGATACCAGTACGGAATTACGGACTCTTTGATGGGTGGAATCCGTAATTGTCATCATTATAAAATGGTAGTGGTCCCTGGGGTCGTGCAATGGTTGCTTGAAACATTGGTTTCTAGGGTTTTCCTCTTCCCCATCTGAAAGAGACCTCAAGTGCACCGCAAAGACTCTGGAAGATCCTACCGCGATCTACTGTCCGTGTTCTTCAGATGGAATCAGGTACGCTACCGCTTTAAGTTTAAGGTGTTGTTTAATTCAATGATTTAGCATGAGCATGATCCTGTTTAGGGCATACGTTTGGTCTTGTGTATGCATGAGGGAGAAATCCCAACACACCAATGAAGATCCAAGTACAAGTCGAGGCTCAGGACTGACTGAGGCATAGATGAGGAGGTCTGCTGGTGCTAAGGCGAAGCAAGTTCAACCCTTCATGGGCATAGCAGGCCCAGCTGGAGTTTTGAATCATTCCGTTTGGACCCTTCATTGTATTTTATTTGGATCCATTCTGTTAGTGTTTATTGTGGCATATAAAATCCATACATCCCCTCTTCTTTTAGTTTTATTTGATGGTTTTAAGACACCTCAATTACTCTTGTTTTAGCTCCCTCGTTAGCTCAATTAATTTCCTTTTTGTTTCATTTTTCCACTGCTTAATTGTGAGTTAGAACAGTTCTCTTTCCCATTGCATGAGTCTTAAATATTCTCCTTGCATTTCAAGTTGATACCATGCCCGGAAGCTGATTACTGTGATTTGGGGGTGTTGGAACGGTTTCATATGATAAAAGAAAGAGTCGGCATTGTTTCCAAGGCTTTCCAACGGTGGAGCAAAAATGATTGTTTTGGGCAGTTCACCAAATAAGGAAGACATCACAGAAGCGTAGATGAGAGACTCTATAACATATGGAGTGGGTACTAAATGTTAAAAGTATATTACACATTGGCATGTATCCGGGCGTTCCAGCTGGGGAAAAAATCAATTAATAATTTTATAATATGTTGGCTGTTGCAGGTCTGGTACGAGCGAATATTTTAGGACCCCTACTTGTATTGGTTTTGCTTTCGTATTTATAAGGACCCGTTCTCGTACCATTTTTGCTCTCGATATGATCGCATCGAGCAGACATGACATGTGTGTGTGTGTGTCTGTCTAGAGAAAGAAAGAGTGTGTGTGTGTGTCTAGAGAGAGAAAGAGAGTGTATTTTTCGGACACAAAAAACCACTACTGAGAAAGATGACGAACCACTGCCAAGCCCGGATTAGATAGCCCAAACAATTGTCTGGAAGCATGTTTGTTATTTATTTCTTTCCCTTTTTTAACTCTGATTGAGAGAAAAACATTATACACTGAACGGGAAAGGCATAAATTTTAAGACCTGGATCAAACTTCAATTATACAATTACGCTACTTGAGCTTCTCGTTGGCACCAAAGCTCGCCTCAACTCAGAAAGGAGCACGTTATGAACTGGACTGCTTTCATCAGCTCATAAATAATCGCATAAGAAGTTCGGTGAGTGCACTGGATTCTCTTACAAAGATGTAAGGCGTTAGAAGCGCTCAGCCCGTTTGGTAAGGGAAAAGGGCAAAAGTGGCGGTTGAGGAAGCTCCCAATCCATGATGCGTCCCTCTCAAACTGCAACATAGAGGGGACTCAAAAGGATTTGCTTTTTCACTTGTTAGAGGCCGACCAAATATGCACTAAGTGATGGGGGAAAGCATCCTTGTTGCAAGCACAAAAAAGGAAAGAGCTAATCGACTTCATGCTGCCAAGCAAAGGGAAGAAAATAAACAAGAAATGTATTATACAAATGCTTGGGGATTAGAGGAAGGAAATCAATGAACAACCCTTCTATTGTGCCGAACATGGTTGCTTGTAGTTGTAACTCTTCCACAACCAGTGAGCAGTCAGTTGAACCTGCTCCAGCCCCCTTATGATCTACCTTACCTTCTATTGTGGAGGGATACGATGAATGATCCTTGCTTCGCTGGCTGGACTCTTCATCTTCTTCTATTTCCATGGGATCATTAGAGTCCATGTTGCTTGTATCATCTTTGATACTCCCATTGTCTCTAAGGTTGGTATCTTCTTGCAACTGACAATGGGCGAACTCTAACTTCTCTTCTGGCTGTATGATTTCAAGAGGTTGAAGCTCACTTGATTTTACCATTTCCAAGATGTTGAAAGGAGATAGAGCTAGACAATCTAAAAGCTCTCCTTTGCATGCATCTAGTACTTGGTTGGGACTAGACACACCCTTCATACTTGTTGAAATTAACGCTCTTTCATCCGATATCTCTAAAGAATCTTTATTAGGAACAGTTTCTTCTATAGATTCGCATTCTTGACACTTGCTTTCTATTTCAGCCAATAATTCATTGGTAGTCCATGTCCTCAATGACTCGCCATCATCTGGGATGGCGTTTCCAAGGTAGCTTGGTCATGAACACCTTTGCCCTTGAGGCTCTTGTTCGGCACTTCCCATTTGATTGTCTCTATCGCTTCGTGCCTTTCTTCTCTCTTGTTCCCCCCTGCTTCGTCCCCTTTTTTAGGTTGGTAATTGGTCGGAGGGACTTCGGGTTCTTGAGTAAGGCCTTTAGTTGAGTAGGCTTTGCGGTAGGCTTTGGTGTTGCCTGTTTTCCTCGGAGGTGGTTGTGACACCGCACCCATGATGCCCTTGCTCATGTGCTCCGTGCAAGGTGGAGGAGTAGTTGGTCCGAGCTGGTCTTTGCTTTTCATATTGGTCGAAACTATGCCCTTGGTCGTTTTGCTCCCTAACTCTATGTGAGATTTCTCTTGTTTACCTTTGTCCAATATATCATCTATCTTCGAGAGTGCTTTCTGTATCAGCTCATCAAAGTTGGGAGATGCACTTATGGGGTCATTTTTTATAGGTTCCTCTATTTGTTGGACGGGTTTGGGTGCTGAGATTTCTTCCAACACAAATTTGCGGCTCATGTCTCTTATTTGTATCACTTCGCCTGGGTAAACATGTAGAAACTCACCCAAATGGAGTATTCTTCCTGCAGCTCTAAGTCGACCCAGTTGGGTCCTATTGGCAATCCTAATGTGTTGGGTCACCTTGTCCACTTTTATCTCACAATGATAACCCATTATGCTGACATCACGTAGAATGATGTTGCATCTTGGGTCTTGCCCAATCCTGAAACTGACGAATCGTGGGCCGTAACTCCAATCTTCTCTGTGGACTAAAACCTTCTTTTCCACAAGCTTTCCATAAGAATAGGTGCTAAAGACTAAATCAAGATTTAAACTTCCAGAATACGCCTTCTTCCATCATTCTTGTCTTTTCTAAAATCAAAACAAATGATTCTTTTTGACCAAAGTTGCCGATCAACTCAATCTAAGAGTACCAAATCCGAAAACTGTAGAAAAGCAAACTCGAAATCCAAAAGAAAACTAAACTCTAAATCACACACTAACTAGGACTCCAAACTTCAACCTGCCCAGCAAAAGATCTCCAAGTAACCGAATCTGTAAATCTCCTTCAGAGGTCGCCGCGGGAGGGTGCTGACTCCAAGGAGGCTCTGATACCAAATTGGTAGGGTCTCGCCTAGCGCCGGACAAGTCAGCCACGCCAATGGCCGTGCCTACCCCCAAGATCCCCTCGGACTCAGCCTATGGTAACCCTAAGCAAAGTAAATACAGTCTAACTACCCAAGTCGGACAGAAAACCCCGACTTAAAAACAATTGTGAAAGCGATGTAAACTAGAAACTTGAATCAAACAAACCAAAAACCCAAATGCGTAAAGGGGAGACGGTACCGGCCAAGATCACTTGGCGAAGAGTATCCCCAAATGCAGCAGCGTGGGAGAAGCCTTCCGGTGATGTAGACTATCTCCAAGTAGTGGATGAACGCCGGTGGATGCGGCCTGGAACTAGGAAGGAGAGCACGGCAAAGAAGAGCCTCCCTTGTGACTCGTAAGAGAGGATTTGGGAGGAGTTTACACCCAAGTAGCCTAGAAGATCTAAGCCCTTAGGAACGCAACCTCAACTCAAATCCAAACAACGGCGTTACACAATTTCAGCTCTAATTCAAACGTACTAACCTTGCCAAGGTCAAGCCGGGTGATATTGCACTCCAAGGAAGAAGAAGCTCGCCGGGAAGGAAGAGGCTTCGCCGGATTGGCCTTGGAGCTCCTCGGGAGGTTGCCGGATGATGTGGTGACCGGCTGGTGCCTCGCCGGAAAAGTAGCAGCGGCGGCCGGAGGTGGCCGGAGGTCGCCGGAGGCAAGCCCGCCGGTTCTAGGAAGACAAGGATGCGGTAGACTAGGCCGTGGCCTTCCTTGTGAGCTAGGACTAGAACCAACTAGTGCGGACTTGGGCTAGGTAGGGCTCGGACCAAATGTTTCCAAATGTGTCCGGGCTAGGTCTAGGACGTGAGCTAGGTCAAGGCTAAACTAGGCTCGGGCGGTCACGCGGTCCAAATGTGAGCTAGGTTCGAGCTAAGGAAGGGGTCCTACGAGCAATCCCTAAATTCAAGGAAGGGTAGGTTCTAGTTAGGTCTAGCGAGGGAAATGAAATGGAAATGGAAATGATAGGAAATGCAAATGGGACAAGGTGGACTCGTGAGAGGGGTAGGTAGGTAATGATTGGGTCGAGTTCTAGCTAAACCTAATGCCCCAAATGGTTAGGGCGAGGTGGCGCGCGTGGAGGCTATCTCCCAAATGCGTGGAAGAGAGGTTGACCTAATGTGAGAAGGGTGGCTGGTAGGTGAGCAAATGTAACGAGGTGGCGGCTTGGGGTGGAGTTGGCGACCAAATGGTAGGCTAGGGCAAATGTTTAAAGCTAGGTGGCGAGCTATGGCGCGGTCAACCTAATGTTCTAGAGACTTCCTAACTAAGATGGCGATGGGCTTCCACAAATCTCTCACCAAATGCTGATCGGCTCCACCAAATGTGGATCAAGGGTCGAGCTGGCTCCTCTCACTCTCTCGATGGGTGACACGTGTCAAGATGAAGGGCTGAGAGAGGACTTACCAACGAGAAGGTTCCGGATGGATTCCCAAGTGCGCCGGCGAGAGGACTCTTCCCAAATGTGAACCGGATTTCCCCAAGGTGGCTGGATTTCTCCAAATGTTGGCCGGATTTCGCAAGGATGCGCCGGATCACCAAATGTAAGGGACTTTTGCCAAATGTAGCTCGCGGGGAGACACTTTGATTTTCTGGTCTTCGCCGGAGTTTTCCAAATGTTGGCCGAAATTTCCAAATGTACGCCGGAAAACTTCTAATGTTAGCCGGTTTTCTCCAAACCTTGCCAGATTTCAATTCTTTTGCTTTCTTTTTCGGGCGGCTCTTTTTCTTTTTTCTTTTCTTTCTTTTCTCGCCCTTTTTCTTCTTTCTTTTTCTGATTTTTCCGGCAAGAATGGCAGAAATACGCCGGACTAGTTTTTGCTTGATTTCACCGGTGAAAACTTAGAAAACGAACTTGAATTCAAGAGGGAATACGCCAATAACAAAGGGGAACAAGGATGACTCGTAAGAAGTGCTTTGGGAGTGATTTCCACCGTCGAAAAGAAGACTTCACCGGCTGTAATACCGGCTGATCCTCTCACCTTAGGCCGAACTCAATCCCAAAGAAAAACAATGGTGTTGCACCCTTGTTCGTGCAAGTTATTTTTGCTTACCTCTTGAATCCGATGGAGGATGATCGTCTTCTTCTTCTAGTTGCCTAGATCGATGAAGACCTTCCCTTTTGGAGTCGTGGCCTCTAACCTTGCTGGTGGAAAAGCTTGGCTGCACCGTGAACTCCTTGGATTGAAGTGGGGAAAACCGTGAGGAAGAGCTGCCTTGCGCCGTGCACTTGGAAGCTCCGAATCCGATCAACCGTTGGCCGGGTGGATGAGAAGAGAAAAGAGATCAAGGAAAGGAAGAAGAAGCCGTCGGGTGAGGGGTTGTTCCTCGGGTGTTGCAGCAATGGCTGCTGGGATTCCTATGCTAAGGGATGAGAGACACGAGAGATGGGACTCGGGGAAGGGAAGAGAACGAGGAGAAGAGAGGGGCGCGCGAGGGAGAGAGAGAACTCGAGGAGAGGAGAGAGACACGAAATTCAACAATGAACTCAAAATTCCAATTCTTTGATACGAAATCACTTGTGTACAAAGTTTAAATAGTTGCTGAAAGGGAACGGATCTAAACATGTGATCCGGGTCCAAAACAAAAGCAAATTACATCTTAATTTGGCGCAAAAGCAAATTAGAAAGCAAATTGCGAAAATAAACTATTTGAGACCTAATGTCTCATCCTCAACCCGGGTCCTCCTCTAGCCAACGCGTGCTTGGGCTTGACTCGGACCTTAGCTTGCCTAGGCTCGCCCTAGACTGACCCTAAGGGACTCGGGTTTGACCAAGACTAAGGCTGGACTTGACCCACCACCTTGGTCTTCAAAAGCCTCGCTTAGAGCCGTTGCACGTCCTCCCGCACCTCCCTCTGTGCCAACTCCAAGCTCGGTCAACTTCTCCACTTCGGGCAGACCTAGATGCTTCACGTCTCCCACTCCTCCCTCTTGACCCAGGCTCGGGTCAACTTGACCAGGTTCAGCCTGAACTAAGCGAAGGGCAGACTCACTTTGCCCTCTGCAACTGCTCTCGGCCACTTCCGTGGCCGCTCGCGGCATTGTTGAAAGTCTGCCCGTATCAGATGCTGCTCCTAATGTACTTCAATTTGTACATTGGTAGTCATTCTATAATATGGGAATTATTGATGCCCTTGACATTTTGAACCAGATAGTTGCCTCTACCGATCCTTACCTAGTTGTCCTACCAACCCTCAGGGATTCACCATCTATGTCAACAAAAATTTGAAACTAATGCTTGTTTTTATTAAAAAAAAAAAGGCCTTGCCTCTATACCAAATTTTTTTGGTAATTGAAATAAAGTGAATTGTCATAAAAATCTCTAGTTATATTTTGAAGAAAAAATAGATTTTATCTTTACCAAATGAGCTTCCCTTAAAAGTGCAAGAAACATGAGACAACAACTTTTTAAAGCAAACATTATATTTCTTAAAAAAGTAGCAGATAGAGTGCCATGGGCCCATGAGTGCTTGGACTATTTATTCATGATTGAGTGTAGGTATTCACATAAATGAAACCAAACCCAACAAAACAAAACAAAACAAAAAGTTGTTTGAGATAAAACCTTTTCTTGTTTGATTTCAAGACATACTCAAAAAGTTGACAATTTCTTCAAAAAATAAAAGATATCCTGTGTCTCTAAAAACGCTACATTGAGAAACGAGTGAATGTTGAAATATGTGCCTGGATTTATGTCCCCTTGCTGACATCTATGTAGAGGAAGAAGAGTATAATGGTAGTAGTCCGCTTGCACATTTTTTCATATCATTTATGATGATGATCATGAGACCATTAGTATCATTATTATCATCAACACCAGCACCATCATCATTAATAATGATAATGAATCATCTTTCACCTTTTGAATCCAGCCGTCGTCCACTTTAATTGTAGTACCACCATGATGATGATGATAATGATGATGATGTTGACTTCTTATGAGGGGGGCAGAGCTCTGTGGGGTATATGCTCTACAATTTTTTTGTTTGGAGATTTTGGATCCAGGTATAGCTGCTCCATGAGACTCGGGTCTGCTGCCCCACTAGACTCGGGTCTACTGCCCCACGACCCACCGCCCCACAATGTCTCGCCTCCTCTCCGATTTTTCAAAACAAAAGCAAGGTGAGCCGTGGAAAGAACAAAAAGCTAAAAAGGGTTGAAACCCTCCCTC